>CM053337.1:20200263-20697763 GCA_028583605.1 Dastarcus helophoroides | reverse complement strand
TGCTTTCTTTCTCAATATTTCGAAGAAAAAAGTTAGCATTTTCAGAAAATGACAACAAATTGAAAAAGCGGATATTAGGTGAAAAGGTCGAAATTTTCCAAAAATGAGAGATCTTAGAAAATCAAAATTTGTAAAAATGTCATTTCCTACAAAAAAAAATGTCCAAATTGTCAGAAAAAAGGCGAAATTTTGAAGGAGACCTTGAATATGGGTCCCGGAAAGTCAGAATTTTTGGCGTGAATTAAAAAGTTCAAAAAATTTTAAAAAATAGTCAAATGTCGAGCCAAATTAGGAGAAAGTCAAATTCTTAAAAACAAACTAAAAAAATAAATAAATAAATAAATAAAATATCGAAATTTGCAGAAAGTTAAAGTTTAGAGAAAAGTTAAAATTTTGAAAAACAGTCGAATCAAATTTTAGAAAACAAATTTCCAAATATTGAAATTTTGAGAAAAGGTAGAAATTTTCAGAAACAATTTGATATTTCGAGTAAAGATAAAATTTTTTTAAAAAAGTCGCGGTTTTGAAAAGGCGTAGAAATTTTTATTGAATCAAAATTTTCAAAAAGAGTCAAATGTAGAAAAATCAAAACTTCAAAAAGAAATTGAAATTTTCAGAAAGTGAAAATTTTCAAAAAATGGCAAAATCTTTAAAAATAATACTTTAAAAAATGTGAAATATTTAAAATTAAAATTGCGATATTTTCAAAAAAATTAATTTGGCGAAAGTCGAAATTATTACAAAAATTGAAATTTTGAAAGAAAACAAATTTTCTAAATAGTCAAAATTTCAAAAAGTTAAATGCAGTCAATTTGTTCAAAAAAAAATCGAAATTTTTAAAAACAGACGCAACTTTTAAGAAAATCCCAAATTTTCAAATTGGTCAACATGTAATTTACAAAAAAGTCGAAATTTTCAGAAAATAAGTCAAATTTTTAGAAATGAATTTAAAAAATATCTAAATTTTCAGGAAAGGTGAACATTTTCGAAAAAAGTTTCGATTACAAAAATTTCAACTTTTCAAAAATGTTAACTTTTTCAGGAAAAAGGTGGAATATTCAATTGAATCAAAATTTCAAAAAACGCCCAATGTAAAAAAAAATTGGAGAATGAAAATTCAGATAAAGCAGAAATTTCCAAAAGGCAAATGTAGTCAATTTCTTCAAAAAAAATTCGAAATTTTTAAAAACAGTAGCAATTTTAAAGAAAATCCAAAATTTTCAAATTAGTCAACATGTAATTTACAAGAAAGTCAAAATTTTTAAAAAATAGGTCAGAGTTTTAGAAATGAATTTAAAAAATATCGAAAATTTAAGGGAAGGTGAACATTTTCAAAAAAAAAAGTGGTTATTACAAAAATTCCAACTGTTCAAAAATGTTAAACTTTTCAGGAAAAAGGTGGAATTTTCAATTGAATCAAAATTTCAAAAGACTTTCAATGGAAACAAATTTTGGAGAATGAAAATTGAGAAAAAGTTGAAATTTCAAAAAAAAATCAAAATTTTTAAAAACAGTCGCAATTTTAAAGAAAATCTGAAATTTTCAAATTAGCCAACATGTAATTTAAAAAAAAAAATATTGTAAAAAAATGTTGTATGAAAATTGAGAAAAAGTTGAATTCTTATAAAAAAGTCGAAATTTTCAGAAGTAATCAAAATTTTGATATGAGGTTGAGATTAAAAATAAAAGTGGGTATTTTAAATAAAAATCAACATTTGCAAAAAATCGGAAAATCTTCAAAAAATGATAAATTTTTATGGGAGATTTGAAATTTTTAAAACGAAAGTTGCCGATATTTTTAACAAAAGTGCTAATTTGACAAAAGGTCGAAAGAGTGAAAAATTGTTTAAAAAATCGACATTTTGAAAAGGTTAAAATTTTAAAGAAAAGTTGACGCTGTGCGAGTATTTTTTTAAAAAAAGTGGAAGTTTTGAAAAAAAGCGAAAATGTAGAAATGCTCAGAAAATTAATAAATAATTAAATAAAAAAATAAATAAAAATTTTCAAAATAGAAAACTTCAAAAATAGAAGAATTTTAAAAAAATCATATTCAAAAGGAGTCAAAAGTTGAACAAAGATCAGAAAAACTAAAATCAAAGTTTTTCATTAACGGCAACAATTTTGAAAAAAGTTGAAATATTGGAAGTGAAAATATTTAAAATTGTCAACATTGATCAAAATTTTAAGAAATTTAAAGAAACTTTAAAATGTAAGAATTTCGAAAAAAAATCAGAATTTCGAGATAAATCAATTTAAAGGCAAAATGTTGAGTCAAAATTTTAAAAATAGGTCAGATTTTAAGAAAAAGCCAAATTTTGAGAAACGTGAAATTTTGAAAAGAAGTGGAAATTTTGAAATTCGAATTTCGAATTTAATTGTTAAAAAAAGGTCAAGTATCCAAAAAGCCTAAAAAGCAACGGCTCAAAATTTTTAGAAATATCAAAATTTCAAGAAATATTGAAAATAGGTCTAAATTTTCAAAAATCGACAATTTAAGAAATAAAATATTTTTTCGAAGTCGAAATTATTCAAAGAAAGAGTTAAATTAATAAAAAAAATAAAAATTTTTAAACTAAAATTTTTAAAAAGTCGAAATATTTAAAATAGATCAAAATTCCTAAACAATTAGGCATTTTGAAAAAAGTTGAAGTGAAAATATTTAAAATTGTCAACATTGATCAAAATTTTAAGAAATTTAAAGAACCTTTAAAATGTAATAATTTCAAAAAAAATCGGAATTTCGAGTAAAACCAACTTAAGGGCAAAATGTTGGGTTAAAATTTTGAAAATAGGTCACATTTTAAGAAAATTTTGAGAAACGTAAAATTTTGAAAAGAACTGGAAATTTTAAAATTCGAAAGTTTAAAAATCACAAAAATTTCAAATTTTATTATTAAAAAAAGGTCAAATACCAAAAAAGCCTAAATAGCAGCGACTCAAAATTTTTATAAATATCAAAATTTCAAGAAATATTGAAAATACGTCTAAATTTTAAAAAATTGACAATTTAAGAAATTAAATATTTTTTCGTAGAAAGAGTTAAATTAATAAAAAAAATAAAAATTTTTGAACTAAGACCTTTAAAAAATCGAAATATTCAAAATAGATCAAAATTCCTAAACAATTAGGAATTTTGAAAAAAGTTGAAGCGAAAATATTTAAAATTGTCAACATTGATCAAAATTTTAAGAAATTTGAAGAACCTTTAAAATGTAATAATTTCAAAAAAAATCAGAATTTCGAGTAAAACCAACTTAAAAGCAAAATGTTGGGTCAAAATTTTGAAAATAGGTCACATTTTAAGAAAATTTTGAGAAACGTAAGATTTTGAAAAGAACTGGAAATTTTGAAATTCGAAAGTGTAAAAATCACAAAAATTTCAAATTTTATTATTAAAAAAAGGTCAAATACCAAAAAACCAAAATAGCAGCTGCTCGAAATTTTTAGAAATGTCAAAATTTCAAGAAATATTGAAAAAGGGTCTTAATTTAAAAAAATCGACAATTTTAAAAATGAAATATTTTTTCAAAGTCGAAATTATCCAAAACGAGTCAAATTCATAAACACAATTAAAATTTTTAAATTAAAATCTTTAAAAAGTCGAAATATTCAAAATAGATCAAAATTCTTAAAGAATTAGGAATTTTGAAAGAATTGACTTTTAAAAGAAGAATTAAAATATCAAAAAAAAAAGTGGAAATAGCAGCGCCTCAAAATTTTTTGAAGTCAAAATTTCGAGAGATTTTGGAGAACGGTCTAAAATTTAAAAACCCGACAACTTCAAAGTCGAAATTCGCCAAACAAGCGTCAAATTCTTAATAAAATAGAAATTTTTAAATTAATATTAGAAAAAAAAAAGAAATATCCAAAATAGCCAAAATTCTTACCAAATAAGAAATTAAAAAATATTGATTTTCAAAAAAAAGTTGAAGTATCAAAATAATAAGAAGTCAGAATAGCAAAAATTTTTCAGGAAAGTCAAAATTTCGAGAAATTCTAAAAAGAGATCTAAATTAAAAAAAAACTAAAATTAAAATAATTTTTCATAGTTAAAATTCCCCAACAAGGTCGAATTCGTAACAAAATTTGATGTTTTTAAATCGAAATATTTAACATAGATCGAAATTCTTAAAAAATATATAGATATTTTTTAAATTGAAAATTGCGACAGAAAGAAAGAATTAAAAAAAATAAAATTCTGCAGGGAAGCCAAAATTGTCTGAGCCGAATTTTTTAAAATAAGACGGATTTTGGGAAGACCAAATTTTGAAAAAGGTAATACACATGTTGGAAAGAAGAATTTTAGTGTCAAAAATTTCAAAAAGACAAAGCTTTAAAAAAAAGTTGAATTATTCAAAAAACTTGAACATGCGTTCGTTTGCTGGTTCCTGCGTTCGTTCGTTCGTTCGTTGGTTCGTTCGTTGGTTCGTTCGTTGGTTCGTTCGTTAGTTCGTATGTTCGTTCGTTGGTTCGTTCGTTGGTTCGTTCGTTCGTTGGTTCGTTCGTTGGTTCGTTCGTTCGTTCGTTCGTTCGTTCGTTCGTTCGTTCGTTCGTTCGTTCGTTCGTTCGTTCGTTCGTTCGTTCGTTCGTTCGTTCGTTCGTTCGTTCGTTCGTTCGTTCGTTCGTTCGTTCGTTCATTCTTTCTTTCGTTTTAAAGCAGATTCACCAACAATTTCGAAATGCTACAAACGACCATATGCCACAATCGATGTCTAGCTTAACTGGTAATTCTCCAAGTTTCAAAGGACAAAAGTGACATCTACACTAACCCCACACATTCTCGAACGTAAATAACTGTGCATTTAAATAATTAAACCGAACAAGTCTGCATTGCTCCCTAATTAAACCGCAAAACGAAACAGAACTTAGTCGACTCGTTATGTCATATTTCACAATCTGCAAACCGTGAGGAGGTATATATTATGAACCGTTAGAAGTTCCAACCTGAAACTCCAAAAGTTTGGGAGTTTAATGCAGCCAATAATTAGTTTACGGGCTTCCTACTACCCTAGACACCTGACTAGCGATAAGTCTGTAAAGTTTCGACAAAACACATAATCCATTTGATACCTATCGCGATAAACTGGCAAAATTAATTAAGTCACTCATAATTTTTATGCTCGGACACTAACAGGAGGAATAAGTGCAGCTGAAATTGCCCCGAATAGTATTTCAGCATGCGATCCAGAATTCAATAATCGGCTGCATCCGAATTGCATCGTTGCAGCATTAAGTGTTTATAAAAAGTAAGCGAAAGAATTATTTTTCAATTAGAATAGCGCTAAAAGTACATTGGACTCGGAGAAATTGACCCACATCTGGCAATTTTCAGCAAACGTGCCCCATTCATATTATACAGTCCTGACCGTTTGCACCAAATGTCTCGCCGCAGCCGCAGCACGTATTTGAAAATACAATTATTTAGACAAATCCGGTTCCGTTCGTCGGCGTCCTTTTTACACACTTAGCACATAACTGCCGAGATCCGAAAGGGCTGATACACACTTTTTTATTACTTACGGCCATCATATTCGCAATATCCGTAACGAAAAAAGTGAAAATTTCCTGTTAGCGCGCATTTACTGCTTCTCGGCTACGTTTTATGGCGGTTTTTTGCCTCTGCGAGTTGTCTTTTTCAACACCGACGTCGATATTTTACGCGTAAAAAATGACAATAGAATAACAAATTTAAATTTGTCGCTCAAAACTAATAATTCTATTCACACTTCCGGGTTCTTTCCCTAATTTGTCTGTTAATGGGGGATATAGAAAATGATCGTACATATTTTTGCAGTAAAAGCTTCTTTAGGCGCGTTGAGCGACTTTGATAGGGGGTTTCCCGTCATCATCATCATAATTTTTGTTACCAACGTACTCTAACGTTAACAGTATTATGTAGATATTAATAAGACGTGTAATGTAATTAAAAAACGCGTGGACGGCAGCGGGGTTTGAATCCGCGACCCACCACGCAAGAAGCAATTGTCCTCTTCATTGCGCCATACCATCTTGTTTAGGTCAAAGTTTAGCTCGCTTAATAACATATCCTTACGTCCACAATATATAAGTAATTGAGTGTTGTTCAGTGGCGGCTGGTGACTTTTTGACAGGGGGTGCGCAGATGCAAAAATATTAGTAGTTAAGAGTTTAGGTAACTCCAGTGTCATAGCAAGATACTAAATTTCAGAGAAACAAAAGTGACACAAAAGATGTGATATTTAATAGTATTTTTACGAATTAAATTTAATTACCATCTTATAATCTCCATTTCATGAAAACTGCATTTGAAAATAAAATATATTTTATTACAAGGTTCTAATTAAACTCTACAAAAACACACAAAAAAAATATTTTTTAAAACAAAATCCGCTCTACGATCTTTTAAAGAAATAAAGTCTTCATTACTTTCTCAACAAAATTGTTTAAATCCAAATCTATAAATGAATAATTAGACCCTAGAATGGGTACTGCTATCTCTTTGTGAATAGCGGCACTATTGGTAGTTAGGCCTGGAAGCGGCACAATTAGCAATCGCAATCAGATCAGCAGGGACCTACGCATTTAGCATCATAAACGTAAATACACACTCCAAACTTTGACTCGTACTCACCATTTGGCAATATCGCACATGCGCGGAGCGGCGTACCCCGGGCTAGCTTTAACGTGGTGTTCTGTAGTTTATTTCTCCGTATCCCGTAAAGACCGTTGATAGGCATCGCACGGCACCCTCGCTAGGTGCATAATTCTGCGCGCACCAACTTATATAAATTTGCTTATAATATTTAATATGTATAACGGAATCAAACGTTGGTGTATTTGATTCCAAATCATTCACAAGTATTATTATGTGTAGTATGTCATTATTTTGTGTTTAAAAATGTGATAAATCCAAGCCTTTTACATTAAACAGAAAAGAATAGATCGCTCATTTCACGAGGAGCGCACGCTCTTGCGCTCTTTAAGACCAGCCGCCACTGGTGTTGTTTCAAAATAATTGATCGTTTAATAACAATACTAGTACTGTTAAAGTGTCTGAGAGATTTCTACAAGAGTCTGTATGTTTTTTACAATAAACAAGTAGATTAGATTAGATTAGATTATATATGGGTCGTTTCGTGTTTCTCTTCGTCCATCCCGCACCTCGACCTAAGAATATCTTTTGTGCGTACCCTGATCTATATAATTTCCAGGTTCAAACCCTTGTAGAAGTTTATTGTGGACCTGGGATTGAGTTTTTCCACATCTGAGGGGTCTAAGGACGCCCATTCAAGTTGGACGTGCCTTTTGCGTGCAAGTGCACTTGTGTAACACATGTTCTGCAGACTCCGCAGCTTCTGCGCAAAAGCGACATAGGTTTGTTTCACCCTACCCATTTTCTTGAGGTGGTACCTCATGGGCCAATGTCCTGTTAAGAGGCCGGTTAGAATCCTCAATTCAGATTTGCCGAGTTCAAGGTAGACCTTTGTCTTTTCAAGCATTTTAGATATAAATCTTTTTGCCTGCCGTAGTCCTGGATATAATCTCCAGTGGGAGATTGATTTGACTTTAAAAAAAACCAAAAGCCGGTTCAGGTTCAAGAAATGATGCAGATCCTTCTCTAGAGAGTTGATTTGCAGCTTCAAGGCAGCTGCGGAGAGCCTTTATTGCCGCTTGGCTGTCAGAGTTAATGTGGATCTTTGTTCCTTTTAGGCTTCTTCGAAGACACTCGTAGGAGTAGAGTTCTATTGCATGTATTTCAGTTTGAAAGACAGTTGGGTCTTTTTCCAAGGCTTTAGAAAACCTATAGTTAGGGTCATAAATTTCCGCTCCAGTCCCATGTGCTGTCTTTGATCCATCTGTGAACCAGATGGATAATTTGTGATTTTCTTCAGGTACTGACTAAGCGTCAGTGTGGCTATCTAAGTCCACCTAAAAGGAATGATCAAATTCGTACCTGGGTTGCATGTAATCAACCGATGTTGCTAGAATCACGGGGCTACATTTCTTGAGGATTCTTGAGGATCATGTGGCCAGCGAAGTCTCCTTCTTGAAATTGTTTTAATTGCAGTAATCTTAAGGCTCCTTTGATCGCTTCCTTCTTCACTAAAAGGTGGAGAGGAGTTAGACTAAGCATTGCCTCCATTGCTGCTGTTGGGCAGGTGTTCATTGCGCCTGTTATGCCCAGACATGCATTCCTTTGAACTATGTTCAGTTGGTTTTGTTCTGTCTTTTTCATTATTTTTGGCCACCATACCAAAGAAGAGTATGTGATCAGGGGTTTAATTATCATTCTATATAACCAATAGATCATTTTCGGTTTCAGACCCCAGGTTTTGCTGAACAATCTGAGGCATGCCCAGAACGCTGTCGCGGGTCGCTTGATTATTGTAGTCAACTGAGGATTACAGGTGAACTTTTGGTCTAGGACTATTCCTAGATATTTAGTTTCGCTTGAGAAGTTGAGTTGAACTCCATTCATAGTGGAAGCTGTTAGATTTAGCTTCCTTCTCTTCATGAATGGGTTTACACTTAACCCTTGGTTTGAACACCAGTTGTTAATGTTGTTCAGAGCTTTTTGCATTAAATCCGACAGAATTTTTTCGTTTTTGTCCCTAATAATGACAGTAATGTCATCTGCATAATCTATTGCTTCAACGCCCGAGTAATGCAATATATTTAGGAGGTCATCAACCACGATGGACCACAGCAGTGGAGATAAAACACCTTTTTGGGGACAACCCCTTGCAGCGCTTACTGTGACTGAATCACTGCCGAAGGTTGCTTTGATCCTCCTACCATCTAACATGGAGACAATCCAGTCGATGGTAGGTTTCTCAAAACCTTTTTTAATAGCTGCTGCTTTTAAGGATTCATATGAGGTGTTATCAAAAGCACCCTCTATGTCTATAAATCCACAAAAAGCTATTTCTTTGTTTGAGTGTGCACTTTCTATCTTTTTGACAAGATTGAGTAAGCCTGTCTCTGTGGATTTGCCTTCTTAATAGGCAAATTGATTATCATGAAGCGGATTCTTTGACAGTACTTCGCTTCTAATGTGTTGGTTCATAATTTTCTTCTTTGTTTCAAGGAGAAATGACGTTAGGCCAATGGGTATATATGATTCAGGCAGCGCAGACGGTCGTTTGCCTGCCTTTGGTATAGAGACCACATTTACGTCTCTCCAGCTTATTGGAATATACCTTAACGTGTAACTTGCTTTGAAAATTGTAGCTAGTGGATTTATAAGTTCCATTATGCCGTGTTGTAGTAGGGATGGAAAGATTTTATCTTCTCCTGGTGATTTATAGTGCTCGAAGGAATTTACCGCCCATTTTATCTTACCAACCTTACACATTCCAGGCAGTTCTTGGTGTAACTTCCGTCTTGGTGTTGGAGAAGTCCTATTCCATTTGAGTGATCTTTGGATAGGATTTTCTGGAGTCGCATTGACTGGGGCACATCTTTAATCCCCTCACAAAAGCTTCGGCATGCTTTACTTTTAGATCTTTTAAGCTCTTTGTTGTATTTTGTTAAGGCTTTTTTGTATTCGCTTTAGTTATTGGTGCGTTGAGCCTTATTGAACAGTTTTCTCGTTTTAGCTCTTAATTTGCTGGGCGTCCTGTTCCACCAGGGTGTTTATTTATTTGTAACCCTTTGTTTTACTGAACAGCTGTGCGCATAACTGTTTATTATGAGAGCTCTCACTTCGTTAGCATAAAATTCTAAATCATCAACAGTTTCAATTGAGCAGTTGAGATCATTAATTTCCGATTTAAGTTTGGTTCTGTATAGATCCCAATCGGTTAATTTGGGGTTTCTGTATTCACTAAACGCATTTATTTCAGCCTCTATATCGAACCGGATATGTCTATGGTCCGACATTGGGGTTTCATCTGAAACATGCCAGTTCTTTATATGGTTACTAATTGTCGTGCTCGCGAGGGTTAGGTTTAGTACCTCTGTGTCGGACGATGTTAGCAAAGGTGAAAATATTACCAGTGCTAATAATGTCTATGTCACTAATCAACAAATATTTAACAAGGTATTCACCTCTTTTGTTTGTGTTTGTGCTGCCCCATAAAATATGGTGGGAGTTGGCATCACATCCAATTATGAGTTGTTTGTTCCTCATTTTGCAGTAGCTAATGAGTCGTTTGACGTCCTCTGGTGGTGTCACTATTTTGTCTCCCGGGAAGTAGGCTGAGGCAATAACTACCTCCTGCATACCTAACATAGTGGGCACCACGATAGATCCTGCAACTAAATCCCTGGTAATGACTCTGGAAAAGAAACAAATGAGATTTTTTCGCTTATTAATATAACAGAGCGTGAATGTTCATGGAGATTATCAAATATTACCTTACATGATTTGCTTGGAAATCCTTTGATTTGTCCTCTATATGACCAAGGCTCTTGGAGGAGCGCTATGTCCATTTGTTGACATATAAACCTACGGCTAAGTACATCGGAGGCTGCTTTTGCGTGAGGTAGGTTTATTTGTAAGCATCGTATTTTGCCCGTTTCTTTATTTGTTAACGGGCCTCCGTTTCGCGTCCTTAGGCTTCTCTTTTTCTTTTGTATCCTTCAATGACTTTTTGCTAGGCTGTTTTAAGCCTTTGCTCAAAGACACTTTCTGGGACTGAGATTTGGAGTGACTCGTGTTCCCAGAATTTGTGGCGGCTTTTGCGGATGCCGCTTCGACAGTTGCGGCCCTTGAGGAACTTACTTCCTGTGCGCGGAATGTCGTGCCCCCGGCACAACATTCCGCGAGCTGCCCTCTTCTTTCGGCAGGCTTTCCTTCTTTGCCCATCCAGACGGCCTTAGCCTAAGCTGATTGAAACGGAAAAAGACTGGGAAGTTAGCCTTTTCCAGACTTTCGTAGGACAGTGTGTCTACCGAAATTGTAAATTGAGCAGATGTCTGTACGTTTACTTGACGAAATATTGTCCAGTTCTCTGTGCTCAAATTTTTGTTCTGTTCCATTAGCTCTTCCAGAATTTGTTAGGTGGGGCTTTCCGCGCTATTAGGGAAGTTTCCCACCATGATTTGTGGGCGAAGAATCTTGCTTTCCTTTACTGCCCTTAACATAGCCCTTTCCCAGGGTTTCAGAGTTCCCACGGTGCAAAATAGCCACTCTGAAGTGGCTTTATCCGCACAGGTGAGAACCAAGAAACCCGGCCTGAAGGTAGCTCCTTAGAACTGTGACTTAGTTTGCTCCTTTCAGTATCTCCGAATTACTCCCATGATTTTCGACTGGAGAGCCTTAAGCTATTCATTGGACAGTCGGTCCTTTGGATAGTCTTCAGAAAGAATACCTACCTTAACACTTCCAGCCAGCTGACTGTAAGACATACCAGCCTTTGGTGTCTCTGTGGAGGGCCTCGGTTGAGCTCCTTTCTCTTCCCTTTGTTTTTGCCTCTTGGGCTCCGCTGTTGAAGTAAAGCCATTAGAGCGAAGCCTTTTTGACCCCTTACTCGTCTCCTTCTTCTCCATTGGCTCTTTTGCCAATTTCTTAACTTTTTCTGAAGATTGTTCCTTCTTAAGGAGCCATTTGAATCTTTTTTTTGCCCGTCCAGAGAGTAATTTACGGCGTTCCTTAAGCTTTAAGTCGTTTACCGACTTTAAAAGCCTTTCGGATGCCGAGAACTCGCTATCGCTTGAGGCTAAGAGGACGTCTTAGATGGTTTTAGGGACTTCTGAGCTTGGTTGTGAGCTTGTATCTATCCCTTTATTATTTTGCGATTCTTGAGGCTTATCACCAGCCTTTGAGTTTAGGTTACTATGTTCCATAAGGTTCCCAGGTAGCTAGGGAAATATTCAGTCTACTGCATCAGAGCCTCGCATTAATGCAGCAAGTAACAAGTTAATATTTTTGTTTGTTAATCAAAGAAACATTTATTTACAAAATTTTAAGACATTATCTTAACAAAAAAAATGTATATTTAGTCAACAACAAAAAGACAAAATAAACAAAGATATTTTGCCAACTTTTTAAACAATCAATTTTGTACTAAGAGATCACCTTATTTTTAAAGAATTCCATTTCAGAAAGTTGGGTTATTACTTATTACTAAACGTTTTTTATCATTAGTAGTTAGTATACGCTGGTTCTATCCCCTATTTGTTAATTTTAAATAAAAAAATAAATAATTTCGATTTTTTTCTTGAAAAACTAAAATATGACAATAAATAACATGTATCTTATAGAATTATAGTAATTGTCGTTAAAATGGAAATTGGATACTGACAGTTCTTATTTATTTCCTTTTATCAGATGTTTAATTATCAAAAATTTCTGTAACAAATAACTTAAAAAATCTGGTATTTAAAATCTATTCAGACGAACCTGCAAGGGACGGCTTTCTTATATAACTTCCAAGACGGATATTTCTTGCGTGCTGTCGGCGGCGGCGGCGGCGGCGTGGACAAAGTCCACTCTAATGAATTAACTTGCTGGTCGAGCTGGTCGAATTTGTCGCTGTAAAGTAGAAGGGCCATTGTTATTTGAAGCGGTTTAACAGTCCGTTAAGTTGGATTCTCGTCCTGAGAGTAAGGTGGTAGCGCCCGGTTTCCCATTTGTTGTGTACAATAGGTGCGCGCTGTTAGGAGATAAATCAATTGCAAACCGGGGCGGCGGCAGCCGCTGCTTGGGTCAATTAGAATTTGCAATTCATGGCACCAGAACGAGTGTGCCATAAATTGGGTGCTAGAAACTTTTGTCGAATCAATTAATTTGGCCCATTGGAGCTGCTAGTACGTGCCCGCCAACTCCATAAATTCGCCGATTAATTGTTTTTATTATTTCCTGACTAGTTTTTAAAAGGGTTACAGTACAATTATGTGGCACGCCATTCCCGTGTTCCGGCGTTTCGACGAAACATGCCCACAGGCTCTCTCGTTCATTACGCCCTTATTTTTACAGGTGCCCAGGCTTTTACATACAAGGTACTTGTATTTCGAAAGCCACGCGTTTTACTGCTGTTCGTGCAAAAACTAAGACAATCGACGTTTTCCTTTTCTGATATTATTTTGCATGCCAGTAGATTTTTCATCTATTAATTTTACATGTATACACTTTGTATGTATGTATTAAAAAACAAAACAAAAATATGTGAGCTTGGGTAATCGATCAATAAAAACATTTTTACAGCCTTCATGACAAACCACGTGGCGTCAAATATTGAAGAAGCTATCTCCTTTGAAGGGGCGATTGGTGTACCGCCGACGGTAACGGCAGCTCCAAGTATAAGGCTCGCTTTACCCTTAGCGAATCGTTCAGAACGCATTCGAATTCTCACAATTCGAGCCTAATCTTAGATAAAAGCCCAACGGGTACTCGATTCTCAAGAAATGCTATAATTAGTTGCGAGATCAACACAAGCATCTCAAAAGAAAATAATTTTTAGGCTATAACTTGTCGAAAAATCGAACTTTGGAATTCATTCTCGAGATCTGTGTCGAAATGTGGGCAAAATAAACTAAAAAATTCGAAAAATTTGGGACTTCCACTCTTAAAATTCCTAGAAAAATTTAAATTTTTGGAATGTCAAAAATAAAATCGAAGTTATAGAAAAGAAATTAAAATTTTCGTTGTGAAAAAAATACCAATTTTCTTCAGGACACAACAAAGGTAGATTTTGGTGACTAAACTAAAAACTGGAATTACTTTTCAAAAACTTTAACTATACAATTAAAGCTGCGGATTTGGCAACAGTTTAAACAACACGTTTAAATAAGTGTCAATTTTAATAAAACTTTTTCGCGTGAACAGAACACAATTCAAACTTCAATTTTTTCAGATTTAATATATTTGCACGAAATTTAAAGCCCAATTTTGAAATTTTAACTTTTGTCCTTTTTTCTTCCTCTTTTTTTCTTTTCAAAATTTCTATCAGTGTCAATATCTTAAGATATTTTAATTTGAAAAATTTATACTTTTCCTAGAAATTATAATCCTTTTTCCAAAATGTCTACTTTTTTTTGTAATTTACCCTTTTTTGTAAATATTTCCAAAGTTTTTCTAAAATTCCAATTTTTTCAAAATTTTGACTCTTTTAAATTTCAATTTTATAGAAATTTCATTTTCAAAATTCGCTCTTTATGGATATTTCGAAAATTCGATCCTTTTTTCTAAATATCTAAGGAATCTAAAGTTTTTTTTAAAACTTCAATATTTTCTCGAAATTGGATTTCTGTTTTTCCAGAAACCAATATTTTTCAAAATTCAATTGCTTTTTCAAAATATGACTTTCTTTGAGAAATTTAACTAGAATCCTTTTCCCTAAATGTCGACTTATTGCTAATTTTTTGTAAATATTTCCAAAGTTTTTTCGAAATTCTCTTTTCTTCAAAATTTTTACTGTTTTTAAATCCCATTTTATAAAAATTTTATTTCTAAAATTCGCTGTTTATTGATATTTTGGAAATTCGATTTTTCTTTAATGTCAGTGGAATCTAAATCATTTTTCTAAACTTCAAAACTTTCTCGAGATTTCAATTTTTATTTTTCCAAAACCAGTATTGTTCAAATTCAGCTTTTTTTTCAAAATCTGTCTTTCTTCTTTGAGAAATGTATACTTTTTCTTGGAAACTATAATATTTTTTCCAAAATGTCGACTTTTTCTGATTTACCTTTTTTGTAAATATTTCTAATATTTTTCTAAAATTCTGCTTTGTTCAAAATACAACTGTTTTGGAATTCGACTTTGTGGAAATTATATTTTCAAAGTACGCCCTTTATCAATATTTTAAAAATTCGATTCTTTTGCTTAAACATCTGAGCATTTAAAGCTTTTTTCGAAACTTTAATTTTTTCTCGAAATGCGATTTTTATTTTTCCAAAAACCAATATTTTCCAAAATTCAGCTGTTTTTTCAAAATATGACTTTTTTTTGAGCAATTTATACTTTTTTCTAGAAACTATAATCTGTTCCCCAAAATTTTGACCTTTCAATATTTCAAAAATTCGATCCTTTTGTCTAAATATCTGAGGAATTTAAAGCTTTTTTTCGAAACCTCAATTTTTTCTCCAAATACGATTTCTATTTTTCCAAAGACCAATATTTTTCAAAATCCAGCTATTTTTCAAAATATGACTTTCTTTGAACAATTTATACTTTTTTCTAGAAACTGTAATCTGTTCCCCAAATGTCGACTTTTTTTCCCAATTTATCCTATTTTGTAAATATTTCCAAAGTTTTTCCAATATTCCGTTTCTTTTTTCAAAATTTCGACTGTTTTTAAATATGACTGTATGGAAATTTTGTGTTTAAAATTCGCTCTTTATCGATATTTCGAAAATTCGATTTTTTTCTGATTACCAGTGGAATCTACGGCTTTTTTCTCATCTTCAAATTTTTCTCGAAATTTTGATTTTCATTTTTCCAAAACCAGTATTTTTTTACAATTCACCTTTTTTTGAAAATATAACTTTCTTCTTTGAGAAATGTATACTTTTTCTTAGAAACTATAACCTTTTTCCCAAAATGTCCACTTTTTTCTAATTTACCTTTTTTTATAAATATTTCTGAAGTTTTTCTAATATTCTGCTTTGTTCAAAATTTCAACTGTTTTGGAAATTATATTTTCAAAGTACGCCCTTTATCAATATTTTAAAAATTCGATTCTTTTACCTAAACATCTGAGCATTTAAAGGTTTTTTCAAAACTTTAATTTTTTCTCGAAATACGATTTCCATTTTTTCCAAAAACCAATATTTTCCAAAATTCAGCTGCTTTTTCAAGTTGGGACTTTCTGTAAGCAATTTATACTTTTTCGTAGAAACTATAATCCCTTCTCCAAAAATTTGACTTTTTTTCTAATTTACCCTTTTTTGTAAATATTTCTAAAGTTTTTTCAATATTTCGTTTTTTTTTCAAAATTTCGACTGTTTTTAAATACGACTGTATGATAATTTTATGTTCAAAATTTGCTCTTTATCGATATTTCGAAAATTCGATTTTTTCTGATTACCAGTGGAATCTACGGCTTTTTTCTAATCTTCAAATTTTTCTTCAAATTTTGATTTTTATTTTTTCAAAACCAGTATTTTTCGCAATTCAGCTTTTTTTAAAAATATGACTTTGTTCTTTGAGAAATGTATACTTTTTCTTAGAAACTATAATCTTTTTTCCAAAATGTCGACTTTTCTCTAATTTATCTTATTTTGTAAATATTTCTGAAGTTTTTCTAAAATTCTGCTTTGTTCAAAATTGCAACTGTTTTGGAATCCGACTTTATGGAAATTATATTTTCAAAGTACGCCCTTTATCAATATTTTAAAAATTCGATTCTTTTACCTAAACATCTGAGCATTTAAAGGTTTTTTCAAAACTTTAATTTTTTCTCGAAATACGATTTCCATTTTTCCAAAAACCAATATTTTCCACAATTCAACTGTTTTTTTCAAAATATAACTTTCTTTAAGCAATTTATACTTATTCGTAGAAACTATAATCCTTTTCCCAAATGTCGACTTTTTTTCCAATTTATTCTTTTTTGTAAATATTTCCAAAGTTTTTCAAATATTCTGTTTCTTTTTTTAACATTTCGACTGTTTTTAAATACGACTGCATGGAAATTTTATTTTCAAAATTCGCTCTTTATCGATATTTTGAAATTCGATTTTTTTCTGATTACCAGTGGAATCTAAAGCTTGTTTCTAAACTTCAAATTTTTCTCGAAATTTTTTTTTACATTTTTCCGAAACCAGTATTTTTCACAATTCAGCTTTTTTTGAAAATATGACTTTCTTCTTTGAGAAATGTATACTTTTTCTTAGCAATTATAATCTTTTTCCAAAATGTCGACTTTTTTCTAATTTACCTGTTTTGTAAATATTTCTGAAGTTTTTCTAATATTTTGCTTTGTTCAAAATTTCAACTGTTTTGAAATCCGACTTTATGGAAATTATATTTTGAAAGTACGCCCTTTATCAATATTTTAAAAATTCGATTCATTTGTCTTAACATCTGAGAATTTAAAGCTTTTTTTCGAAACTTCAATTTTTTCTCGAAATGCGATTTCTATTTTTCCAAAAACCAATATGTTCCAAAATTCAGCTGCTTTTTCAAAATATGACTTTCTTTAGGCAATTTATCCTTTTTCCCAGAAACTATATTGCTTCTCCCGAAAGTTCGACTTTTTTTTCCAATTTATCTTTTTTTGTAAATATTTCCAAAGTTTTTCCAATATTCCGTCTTTTTTTTTTTTTTAAATTTCGACTATTTTTAAATACGACTGTATGAAAATTTTATGTTCAAAATCCGCTCTTTATCGATATTTCGAAAATTCGATTTTGTTTTTTAATATCAGTGGAATCTAAAGCTTTTTTCTAAACTTGAAAACTTTCTCGAGATTTCAATTTTTATTTCTCCAAAACCAGTATTTTTTAAAATTTGGCCATTTTTCGAAATATGATTTTTATTCAGAAATGTATACTTTTTCTTAGAAACTATAACCTTTTTCCCAAAATGTTGACTCTTTTTTCTAATTTACCTTTTTTTGTAAATATATCTGAAATTTTTCTAAAATTCTGTTTTTTTTTCAAAATTTCGACCGTTTCCAAATCCGACTTTATAAAAGTTTAATTTTCAAAATTCGCCCTTTATGGATATTGCGATTATTCTAAACTTTTCAGTTCTATTTCGAAATTTCGATTTTTAATTTCCAAAAATCCATATTCTGTAAAATTCAGCTTTTGTTCTCAAAATATGATTTTCTTTTAGAAATTAATACTTTTTCTTAGAAATTATAATCTTTCTTCCAAAGTGTCGACTTTTTTCTAAATTATCTCTTTTTTTGTAAATATTTCCAAAGTTTTTCTAAAATTCTGCTTTTTTTCAAAATTTTTATGTTTATTCTTCCAAAATCTCATAAATTGAAATACAAATCTTGCCCCCTGCGAAAGGACAAGATTTGTATTGCAATTTTTAAAGATAACCAAGGACCAGTCCGTTCCAGCAAAAAAAAAAAATAAAAGTTTTCCAAAATTCACATTTTTTGTCAAAATAGGATTTTCTTTAAAAAATGTATAAGTTTTCTTAGAAACCGTAATCTTTTTTCCAACATGTCGACTTTTCTTCTGATCTACTTTTTTTATAAAGATATCTGAAGTTTTTTAAAAATTCTGACCTTTTTCAAAACTTCAACTGCTTTTACATCCGACTTTAAGAAAACTTTATTCTCAAAATTCGCTCTTATCGATATTTTGAAAATTCGATTTTTTTTCTGAATATCAGTGGAATCTAAAGTTTTTTTCTAAACTTCAAAACTTTCTCGAGATTTCAATTTTTATTTTTCCAAAACCAGTATTTTTCAAAATTTGGCTTTTTTCAAAATATGAATTTTTTCAGAAATGTATATACTCTTTTAAGAAACTATAATCCTTTTCCCAAAATGTCGACTCTTTTCTCTAATTTACCTTTTTTTGTAAATATACCTGAAATTTGTCTAAAATTCTGTTTTTTTCAAAATTTCGACTGTTTCCAAATCCAACTTTATAAAAGTTTTATTTTTAAAATTCGCTGTTTATGGACATTGCGATAATTCCAAACTTTTAAGTTCAATTTTTTTTCGAAATTTCGATTTTTAGTTTTCAAAAATCCACATTCTCCAAAATTCAGCTTTTTTTCTCAAAATATGATTTTCTTTCAGAAATTTATACTTTTTCTTAGAAACCATAATCTTTCTTCCAAAGTGTCGACTTTTTTTTCTAAATTATCTCTTTTTTTGTAAATATTTCCAAAGTTTTTCTAAAATTCTGCTTTTTTTCAAAATTTTTACGTTTATTTTTCCAAAATCTCATAAATTAAAATACAAATCTTGCCCCCTGCGAAAGGACAAGATTTGTATTGCAATTTTTAAAGATAACCAAGGACCAGTCCGTTCCACCAAAAAAAAGGTTTCCAAAATTCAGCTCTTTTATCAAAATAGGACTTTCTTTGAAAAATTTATACATTTTCTTAAAAACCGTAATCTTTTTCCCAACATGTCGACTTTTTTGCCTAATTTACCTTTTTTTATAAATATATCTGAAGTTTTTCGAAAATTCTAACTTTTTTCAAAACTTCAGCTGTTTTTAAATCCGACTTCATGAAAACTCTATTCGCAAAATTGCCCTTTATCGATATTTGGAAAATTCAATTATTTTTCTTTCTGACCACCTGAGAAAGTAAAACTTTTTTAAAATTTCAATTTTTTTCCTAAAAATTTCGATTTTTCGTT
This sequence comes from Dastarcus helophoroides, assembly GCA_028583605.1. Lineage (NCBI taxonomy): Eukaryota > Metazoa > Arthropoda > Insecta > Coleoptera > Bothrideridae > Dastarcus > Dastarcus helophoroides. Next base: position 20,678,560 of record CM053337.1, on the reverse strand, counting down.
TTCCCAAATCCAAATATATTCAAAATTTGGCTTTCTTCTCAAAAATGTTTTCAGAATTTAATTTTATTTTTCAAAAATCAGAGGGATCTGAAACTTATTTCAATTGTGTTTTCGGAATTTCGACTAATTTTTCCAAAAGCCAACATTTCCAAAATTTAACATTTTTGAAAATTTTGATTTTTCAATTTCTATTTTTCAGTTTCGACATTTTAGAAATTTTGACATATACTTGATTCCCAAAATACATCACTGAATAAAAATTTTGACTTACAATTCAGTCTTTTATTTGAATATTAGTCGTCTTCAGGAAAGCTCAATTTGTTTTCTCCAAAATTCGTCTTTTTTTTTAGCTGAACTTCCAAAATTTAACTTTTATTATAAAATTTGATATTCTCTGGGATATCTTAATTTTTTCTTGATATCATGAAGTTTTTACGAATTTTCCAACTTTTTGCAAATTTCTTTTTTTAACTTCCCTAATTTTGGTGGAACGGACTGGTCCTTGGTTATCTTCAAAAATTGTAAGATTTTTATTTCAATTTTTGAAGTTAATTTTCCTAGTTTTCTCAAAATTCTTCTAAATTAAAAAAAAATCGAATTTTTTTTAACGTAACTTTTTGCTTTATTTGTCTGTTTTTCTATATCTTAATTTTACTTCCAAAATTTTACCAAGTTTTCACTTTCTTTCGACTTTTTTTATCAAAACTGTTTTTTTTTTCGGACGATTTTATTTTTAAAATTCGCCTTTTTTTTAAATTTTCATTTTCTTTGGGATTTAAATATTTCTTGATATTTCTAAAATTTCCATGAACGTAGACAGGATTTTGTTAAGGGGGGCAACAAATATTTTGAAAAATTGATAGACGAAAACAAAACTAGAACATTTTTCCTTTCGTCTAAATATACTCTATAGTTTTACTGAATTACATAAACTTGGGGGGTTGAATTTATAAAAAATTTTCACATAAAGTAATATTTTGAGAAAATAATTTTGAAAATAATTGTTTGCGAAAAGGACAAATTTTGAAAAGAAGCAAAATTTTGAAAAAAATCAAAATTTTGAGATGAAGACAAAAAATGTGAGATTTTCGGGAATATAAAGGTTGGATTTGAAATTAAGTCAAAATTTCTAAAAAAAAGGTGATTTTGAGAAACATATTTGACATTTCATTCAATTTATTAAAAATTCCAAAATCCCAATAACGGATTTTAAGAAAAATCGAGAAACAGATCGAAATTTTAGAAAAATTAAAATTTCTATAACAAGGTTGAAAAAAGATTGAAATTTTTCCAGAGAGCCAAAATTTGTCGTAAATTGAAGAACCAAATTTTGTGAAAAATCAGGAAATGTAAAAGAAATTGAAATTATTAAAAAGCTATGAGCCTTAGAGAAACTTTTGTTGTATTTTTTAATGTTAATTGGTTTCAGGAGACAAGATTTGTATAAGAATTTTTGAAGATAAGGACAAGTCAGTGTTTCCCAAAATTTCGACGTCTTTGTACCCTTTCCATAATTTTTCGTGACGCAGACCCCTCTTTAAAAAATTACATCCCAACTACTATATAAATGAGGAAGTGTGTTTGCTTGTCTGTTAGTCTGCTGAACGTACCAACGAATTTGAACAAAACATCATTCTGCAATCTGCACGAACTCTTTAAAACCGTGCAAGCTGATTAAGTTAATGTTGTTACGTTTATCCAAACAATTGGTTTTTAATTTTTAGGTCATCTGAAGCCGCAGAGTGTACCCCCACCAAACTCTTCCCGTCCCCATGTACCCGTGCCAAAGTGCGGAACACGTATCCCCATTCGCATACCACACCTTGGGAAACACTGCTCTAAATATAAGAGATCAGGGTTAAGACTTTTGATAACAAAAATGAATTCGAAAGTAGTTTTTAACCGCGACAGCCCCGGTTAATGGCCAATCCGAACCGTTAAGGAAAAGTAGTTCTTTGCGTAATTTATGATTGTATTTAGTTTTCAATTAAAGTAACTTTCCAACTTTGCATAAACAGATGATTAAGAAAGTCATCCGTGCCGGAAAGTTACTTCGTGAGGTCTTACTTAGTTCTCAGCAGGTTCCTTAAGCTCGCCGGGACTTTTTACCAACTTGATATTAAATTAGAGGGCCCCATTGTTGGTGGAAAAACTGCCGCCACCGCCAAACAATGAAAAAGGGGTTTCCGCGTTGTGCTTAGAATATTCTGATGAAGACGCGTTTTTCAGTTAATTAGCCAGCAATTCATCGCAAAAATGCATTCACTTTCATAAAGTTCACAGCTTGTTGCTTAGAATCATATTGTTAACGCATGACAACTAAAAAAGATCTTTGCATTCAAAAGTTTTTGAAGTTTTTAAAGTATAAATTTATTATGAAAAATTTAAAAAGTAAAATAAAAAGTATTAAATTTAAAATTATAAAGTTTTAATTTTTTAAGTATTAATTATTAGGTTTTAAGAAAAGAAAAATTAAAAAGAAAAATTAAAAGTATAAAGTTTTAAGAAATAAAATGTTTTTAAGAAATTAAGTTTTAAAAGTTTTAAAAATTTTAAAGGAAATTAAAGGTATTAAAAAGTTTTAATTTTTAAGTATTAAGTTTTAAAAGTTTTAAAGGTATGAAGTTTTAAAAGGTATTGGGGTTTTAAGGTTTAAGTATTAAGTATTAAGGTAAAGTATAAAATAATTTTATAAGTTTAAGCGAAGGGTTAAGTTTTAAGGGTTTAAAGTTTAAGTATTAAGTTTAAGATTAAGTATTAATTAAAAGGTATTAAGAAATTAAATAAAATATTAAGTTTTAAAAGTATTAGGTATTAAGTATTAAAGGGGTTTTAAGTTTTTTAAGTTTTAAGTTTTAAGGGTATTAAGTTTAAAAATATAATTTTTTAAATTTTAAAATTTTTAGGTATTAAGTATAAATTTAATTATAAAATTTTAAGTTTTAAAATTATTAAGTATTATTTTAATTAAATATGAATTTTAAAAATTTTAATTTATTAAGTTTTAAAATTTTGTATTTTTAGGTTTTAAAGGTATTAAGTATTAAGTTTTAAATTTTGTTTTAAAGGTTTTAAAGGGTTTAAGTATTAAGTATTAGGTTTATTAAAAGGTTTAAGTTTTAAGGTTTTAGGAAATTAAAGGTTTTTAATTTTGGGGTATTAAGTTTAAGTATTAAGTATTAAGTATTGGGGGTTTAAGTTTAAATATTAGGTTTAAGTTTTAAATTTATTAAGTTAAGAAATTAAGTTTTAAATATTAAGTATTTAAATAATTAAGTATTAAGTATTAGGTATTAAGTTTTAAAGGGTTTTAAGTAAATTTTTAAGTATTAAGAATTTTAAAAGTTTTAAATTTTAAAGGTAAAAGTTTTTAAGGTTAAAAGTTTCAATTAAGTTTTGAAAGTTTAAAACCGGTTTTAAGTTTTAAGGTAATTTAAAATTTAATTTTTTAAATATTATTTATAAAGTTTTGTTTTAAAAGGTAAGTTTATAAAATAAAAAAGGGAATTAATTTATTAAGAAATTAAGGGGTTTTAAATATTAATTATTAAATTATTTAAGTTTTGAAAGTATTAAGTATTAAGTTTTTGGTTTTTAAATTTCGTATTAAGTATTAAGGGTATTAAGGAAATTAAATTTTAAATTAAAGTATTAAGTTTAAGTATTAAGTATTAAAAGTTTAAAGGGTTTAAAGTTTTAAAGTTTAATTTAAGTATTAATTTTTGGTTTTAAAGGGTTTTTAAGTAAAAAATTTTTAAGTATTGAGTATTAAGTATTAAGTAGTAATTGTTAAGTATCGGGTATTTAGGGTTTAGCATTAAGCATTACGGATTAAGTATTAGGTATTAAATATTAATTATTGAGCATTAAGTATTAGATATAAAATGTTAGGTACTAAATTTTAGGTATTTAGTATCAACTAGTAATTATTAAATTAAGTATTAAGCGTTAGATTATTAACTATTAGTCACATAATTCCCTACTGGAGAAATTTAAGATAGGACATTAAGTATTAGGTTTTAAGTATTGAGTATTAAGTATTACATATTACGTATTAAGTATGAAATATGAAGTATGATGTATGAAGTTTTAAGTAAGAAGAAATATAAAGTATAAAGTATAACGTATAAAGTATAAAGTATAAAGTATAAAGTATAAAGTATAAAGTATAAGTATAAAGTATAAAGTATAAAGTATAAAGTATAAAGTATAAAGTATAAAGTCTAAGTATAAAGTATAAAGTATAAAGTATAAAGTATAAAGTATAAAGTATAAAGTATAAAGTATAAAGTAAAGTAAAAGTATAAAGTATAAAGTATAAAGTATAAAGTAAAGTATAAAGTATAAAGTATAAAGTATAACGTATAAAGTATAAAGTATAAAGTATAAAGTATAAAGTATAAAGTATAAAGTATAAAGTATAAGTAAAGTATAAAGTATAACGTTAAAGTATAAATAAGTATAAAGTATAAAGATAAAGTATAAGTATGAAAGTATAAAGTATTAAGTATGAAGTATAGGATAAGTATAAGTATAGAATAAGTATGAAGTATAAGTATAAGTATAAAGTATAATATAAGTATAAAGTAATAATATATAAGTATAAGTATAAGTATAAGTAATAAAGTATAAAGTATAATAGTAATAAGTATAAGTAATAAGTATAAAGTAATAAAGTATAAGTATAAGTATAAGTATAAGTAAAAGTATAAGTATAAGTAATAAGTAATAAGTATAAAGTATAAGTATAAGTAATAAAGTATAGTATTAATAGTATAAGTATAATAGTATAAAGTATAAGTATAAGTAATAAGTATAAGTAATAAGTATAAAGTATAAGTATAAAGTATAAGTATAAGTATAAGTATAAGTATTAGAGTAATTAAGTATAAGTATAAGTATTAGGTATTAAGTATTAAGTATTAAGTATTAAGTATTAAGTATTAAGTATTAAGTATTAAGTATTGAGTATTAAGTATTAGGTATTAAAGTATAAGTATTAAGTATAGGTATTAAGTAATTAAGTCTAAGTATAAGTATTAAGTATAAAGTATGAAGTATGAAGTAATTAAGTATTAAGTATTAGTATTAGTATAAGTTGAATTAAGAATATAAAGATATAAGTATGAAAGTATAAAGTATAAGTATAAAAGTATGAAGTATGAAGATGAAGTATGAAGTATAAGTGATAAGTATCTGAAGTATGAAGTATTAAGGTATTAAAGTATTGAAGTATTAGGTATAAGTATGAAGTATTGATTTAAGTATGAAGTATATAAGTATGAAGTAATGAAGTAATAAAGAATAAGTATTAGTATTAAGTTATAGAGTAAAAGTATAAGTAATAAGTAATAAGTAATAAGTAATAAGTAATAAGTAATAAGTAATAAGTAATAAGTAATAAGTAATAAGTAATAAGTAATAAGTAATAAGTAATAAGTATTAAGTATAGTATTAAGTAATAAGTAATAAGTAATAAGTATAAGTATTAGGTATTAGGTATTAGGTATTAGGTATTAAGTATTAGGTATTAAGTATTAAGTATTAAGTATTAAGTATTAAGTATTAAGTATTAAGTATTAAGTATTAAGTATTAAGTATTAAGTATTAAGTATTAAGTATTAAGTATTAAGTATTAAGTATTAAGTATTAAGTATTAAGTATTAAGTATTAAGTATTAAGTATTAAGTATTAAGTATTAAGTATTAAGTATTAAGTATTAAGTATTAAGTATTAAGTATTAAGTATTAAGTATTAAGTATTAAGTATTAAGTATTAAGTATTAAGTATTAAGTATTAAGTATTAAGTATTAAGTATTAAGTATTAAGTATTAAGTATTAAGTATTAGGTATTAAGTATTAAGTATTAAGTATTAAGTATTAAATATTAAATATTAAGTATTGAGTATTGAGTATTAAGTATTAATTATTAGGTATTAAGTATTTAACGTTAAGTATTAAGCATTATGGATTAAGTATTAGGTATTAAGTATTAATTATTAGGCATTAAGTATTAGATATTTAATATTAGGTACTAAATTATAGGTATTTAGTATCAACTATTAATTATTAAATTAAGTATTAAGTGTTAGCTATTAAGTATTAAGTATTAGTCACATAATTCCCTACTGGAGAAATTTGAGATAATTGTTATGTTAAATGTCTTTGACACGCGTCATTGTTACAGATTGCTGTAGGAGAAAGAAAATTCAAAGATATTCACCCCCGAATTGTCCAATTCGTTAACCGTTGCTCTACTGCTTCCAACATAAATATTTGCAAAAACCTGTATACTTTGGTGATTTTAAGCTGCAGATTGAAAGGCTGCTTATCGTGTAACCTTGTTGTGACGTCGTCATTCACCGTCGAATGGAAATTTCTCGACTCGACTGGGTAATAAAGCGAGCTAATTCGCGGGTTCTTAAAAAATTCAAACTAGCCCATCGGGCGTAGGGCATTGTGATTGATCACAATGTTTAATCACAGTCTGGCAAGTTGGTATATTGGCCGAAGCTTTCGCCCTCACACACCATTCAATCTAAATTAATGTTACTTGTGCGGCATGGCAGAACAAACCCTTTAGTAATTCATATTAATTGTTCGCAGCATACTTCATCAGCTAGTATATCTCGCCAACGCTCAGCTTCGACGGCCCGATATTATTTAAGGGCTGCAAGCCTGCTTTCGAGCTCTTGTAGAGCACGCCACTCGACCAGAAATCCATTTCGTTATTACCGTTCTCTCCCCCTCGCGAGCTCGTCTAAGAATATGATTTATACCGGGTCTGTTTTTAAAAGCATTATCCGTTTCGATTGCATCAAACCGCGATGTAATTGAATCCGAGAGAAACATGGTTACTTTCTTGTTCGGATCATTTTACAATATGAAATCGAGTGGGGTCCCACCCCACGCACGCAGGGCTAAAACATACCTTCTTTTTACTTGAGAAAAATTAGAACTACGGAATAGCGGGTGCCATACTTCCTGCTTATGAGCATGGAGCGCCGAAAATCTGGTATATGAATTTCACCCTTAATGTCATTTTTTTAACTCACGGCTAGTCTGACTAACAGAATCCAAACTTGACGTAGTTAATATTTTTGGACAAATCAAAAATCGATTATCAGTTCTTTGCAATAAGCAAAATTAAGCACACAGTTTTATCCTACACAAGGTCAAATTTAAAATTTCTAGTTTTTATTTAAAATTAAGAAAGAAAATGCAAAATAAAATATCGAAAAATTTAAAATTTCGAATAAATACTTGGCATTTTAACTTTTTTTCATTTTGGGATCGTACACTTTTTTCTCGAAGTTTAAGTTTAAGTGATTCATACGAATCTTCGACTCATTCAAATCTTTGACTCATATTTATCTTCGATTCATACGAATCTAAGATTCACAGAAATGCTGACATGAAAATTATGTGAGTCTGAGAATCAACCAAGGCTATTGGAGTCATTGAAGTCATATAAGCCTTGTCTTACAGTGGCCTTGCCATGAAATGTTTTTTACTAAGAAAGCACTTTGATAAATCCGTCATTAACGTAGTTGTAAGATTCATACGAATTTATTATTCATACGAAGCTATGACTCACATGAATCTTCGACTCATACGAATCGTCGACTCATACGAATCCTCGATTCATACGAATCTAAGATTTAGAGAAATGCTGACATGAAAATTATGTGAATATGGGAATCAATCAAGACTATTGGAGTCATTGGAGTCATTGGAGTCATACACATCTTGTCTTACAGTGGCCTTGCCATGAAATCTTTTTTACTAAGAAATCACTTTGATGAATTAATCATTAAAGTAGTTGTAAGATTGATACGAATTTATGATTCATACGAAGCTATGACTCGCACGAATCTTCGACTCATACGAATCCTCGATTCATACGAATCTAAAATTCAGAGAAATGCTGACATAAAAATCGTGTAAATTTGGGAATCAATCAAGATTATTGGAGTCATGGAGTCACATAATATGTACAATTTGAGAAAAACAATAGAAACTTCGAACAAAATATTCTTCAAGAATCAAAATTTTGGGAAAACCTGAATAAAAATATGAAATTTCAAAAAGATAAAATATTGATAGTGGTAGAAGAACTGAAAGTTTTTAAATTTAAAAAATTTTGAAAAAAGTAAAAATTTTCGATAAATTTATAAGTGGGGCAATTTTCAGAAAAATGCGAAGTTAAAAAAAGTTTTTAAAATACCCAATTCATTTTGAAAAAATGAATCTGTATCATTTTAAGTAGACAAAATATTAAAATATGGTCAAAAAACTCAAAATTTTCGAATTTTCAAAAAACTCGAAATTCTGAAAAAAATTGTATCATTTTAAAGAGACAAAATATTGAAAAATGCTCAGAGAACTCAAAATTTTAGGAAAACCTGAATAAAAATTAGAAATTTTGAATAGAAACAAGAAATTTTATATTTCAAGAAAAAATTTCAAGATTTTTCAGATGTTTGAATACTTTTTCCCAAATTTTCAATTTACGATTAATATTAATTTAAAAAATACAGTTTTTATAAAAATAAAAAGTAACAAACACGTCTGTATTTTTTTACTCTTTTCATAAAATAGGACTTCCCAACCAGTATGACGCGTCCCCCTAGGAGGATGTTGACAGCCTCCTAGGGAGATGCGAATTCCAAAGGAGAACTTAATGTGTACACATTTTTACTTTTTTTGAATATGTTACCTTTTTTCATAATTTTAACTTTTTCAGAATTTTGGCATTATTAAAAAATGTTTGCTTCTGTTCAAAACCTTGGTTATTTTTTTAATTTGACTTCGAAAAGTGTAATTTTTTTTTAAATTTCAATTATTAAGCTTCAGGTTCAAATTTTTTCACGATTTCACTTTAGAATTAAAAAGTTTCTCCAAAATTTGGACTCGTTTAAAATTGTTGGCTTTTTCTCAAGTTTCGATGTTTTTTTTGAAAATTTCGACCATTTCTGAAAAAGGTGAAATTTCAGAAGCAGAGATTTTTCGAAAATTTCGATTATTTTTGAATGACTCATTTCGATATTTTTCCAAATTTCTATTATTTTTTAAATGCTCGACTTTCACCATTTGGCTTCAATTAGGACTTCTTTGTCCAAAACCAGGACTTGTTTAAAATTGCTGACTTTTTCGCAAAAGTTCGATGCTTTTAAAAATTTTGACTATTTTTGAAAATTTTGAAATTTCAGAGGCTAAGATTTTTTTCAAAAATTTGGAATATTTGACAATATTTTTCAAAATTTCGATAAATTTTTAAACTGTTGACTTTCCAGGATTTTAATTTTTTAAACGCTTTAACTTCAAAATTTCGATTTTTGTAAGATAAGATATTTTTTGAAAATCTGGACTTTTCGAAATTTCGATATTTTTACATAAAACTTTTAAAAATATATCGACTTTTTTTGCAGATATGGATTTTTTTAAAGCTTGATGTGGCACTTCAGTAAATTTTCGACTATTTCTTAAAATATCTATCTACATATATATTTTTTTAAATCTACACTTTTTTGAAAATTTTAAATGATTATTAAAGTTTCAACATTTTTTAAAGTTTTGACTTTAAAATTTCCACTATTTTTTTAAATTATTACTTTTCCATTATTTTACGGCTTTTTTTGAAAACCTTTTCCAAAAAATTTTAATGTTTTTTAAAATATATCTATTTATCTAAATTTTGACTTTTTCGAAAACTTAAAACTTTTTTTAAAAAGATATTTTCACACTTTTGATTTTTTAAAAATATTAAATTTTCGTGAAAATGCCTCATTTATTAATTTTTTTTTTCAAATTTTAACTCATATTGAAACTTTTAAATATGAAAATTCAAAGTTCCTTGACCATGTTTCATTAATTTTTTTAAATTATACGATCTTTTTTTCAAAATTCCGACTTTTTTTTTGAAAAATTTGACAATTTTTGAAAATTCGAAATCTCAGGACAAATCTTTTTGCTTTTTTAAAAAAATTCAAATTCACCTATTTTTCAAAATTTTTGAAATTATTAAATTATTTTAAAAATTCAGTCAAAATACAAATCTTGTCCCCTGAAACCAAGAAAGATTAAAAAACACAACAAGGGTTGCTCTAACGCGTTTCGACAGCCAAGCTAACAGCTAGTTTGGCTAGCTTGGCTGTCGAAACGCGGTAGAGCGAGCTTTGTTGTGCTTTTTAATCTTTCTTAGTTTCAGGGGATAAGATTTGTATTTTAATTTTTAAAGATAATCACGGACCAATCCGTTCCACCAAGAAAAAAAAATGTTGTTTAAAATATTTCTATTTTTTTTAATCGCTGTTTTTTAAAGTTTTCAATTTTTTAGAAAACTTTTGTTCATTTACGAAATATTAAAATTTTTTGAAAATTGTGCCGTTTTTTGAAATTATTGAATTTTTAGGAAAAGTATGATTTTTTTCGAAATTTTACCTCTTTCTGAAAATTTTGTGTATCATTATTTTGACTCTTAAAAAGTAAATTACTTTTTTTTCAAAATCTTAAGATTTGTTAAAATGTTTTTGTTTTTGTTTTTAATTATACGACCTTTTTTCAAAATTCCGACCTTTTTTTGAAAATTTCGACAGTTTTTGAAAATTGGAAATCTCAAGTCAGATCTTTTTTTTAAGACTAGATTTTTTGCAAATTCATCTATTTTTCAAAATTTTTAAAATATACAAATTATTTTAAAAATTTTGTTTTTTAAAATATTTCTATTTTTTTAATGCGCCGTTTTTTAAGGTTTTCGATTTTTAAACAACATTTGATTTTTTTGAAAATTTTGTTCATTTATGAAATTGTGAAATTTTTTGAAAATCGTGCTGTTTTTTAAAATTATTGAATTTTCAGGAAAATAATGTTTTTCTTTTCAAAATTTTACCTCCTTTTGAAATTTTTGACTGTTTCATTATTTTGACTCTTTCAAAAAGTAAATTAGAAATTTTTTTAAAACCATAACATTTTTTTAAATATTTGTTTTTTTTTAATTATACGAACTTTTTTTAAAATTCCGGCTTTTTTTTGAAAAATTTCGGCAATTTTTGAAAATTAGAAATCTGTTTTTTTCGCTATTTTAAAAGACTAGGTTTTTTGCAAATTCATCTATTTTTCAAATCTTTTCAAATTCCCAAATTATTTGAAAAATTTTGTTGTTTAAAATATTTCTATTTTTTTTAAAGCGTCGGTCGTTTTTTAAGATTTTCAATTTTTAGAAAACTTTTGATCTTTTTTTGAAAATTTTGTTCATTTATAAAATTTTGAAATTTTTTGAGAATTGTGCCGGTTTTTGAAATTATTGATTTTTAGAAAAATTATGATTCTTTTCAAAATTTTACCTCTATTTAAAATTTTTGACCATGTTTCATTATTTTGACTTTCAAAAATTAAATTAGGAATTTTTTTAAAACTTGGAAAATTTTTAAAATTTTTGTTTTATTTTTAAATTATACGATCTTTTTTTTAAATTCCGCCTTTTTTGAAAATTTCGACAAATTTTGAAAATTGGAAATCTCAAGTCGGATCTTTTGGCTTTTTTAAAGGACTAAATTTCTTTCAAATTCATCTATTTTTCAAAATTTTTGAAATTCACAAATTATTTTAAAAATTTTGTTGTTTAAAATATTTCAATTTTTTTACAAGCGCTGTTTTAGGTTTTTTAATTCTTAGAAAACCTTTGATTTATTTTGAAAATTTTGTTCATTTATGAAATTTTGAAATTTTTTGAAAATTGTGCCGCTTTTTGAAATTATTAAATTTTTAGGAAAATTATGATTTTCTTTTTCAAAATTTTACCTCTTTTTGAAATTTTTGACTGTTTCATTATTTAGACTTTCAAAAAGTAAATTACATATTTTTTTAAAACTTTAAAATTTCTTAAAATTTTTATTTTATTTTAATTGTACGATCTTTTTTTCAAAATTCGGGATTTTTTTGAAAATTTCGACAAATTTTGAAAATTTAAAATCTCAACTCAAATCTTTTGGCTTTTTTAAAAAACTAGATTTTTGGAAAATTCATCTATTTTTCAAAATTTTTTAAATTCTCAAATTATTTTAAAAATCGTATTGCTTAAAATATTTCTTTTTTTTTTAATGGTATGTGTTTAAGGTTTTCAATTTATAGAAAACTTTTAATTTTTTTTGAAAATTTTGTTCATTTATGAAATTTTGAAATTTGTTGAAAATTGTGCCGTTTTTGAAATTCCTGAATTTTTAGGAAAATTATGATTTTTTTCAAAATTTTACCTCTTTTTGAAATTTTTGACTATGTTTCATTATTTCGACTCTTTCAAAAAGTAAATTACAAATTTTTAAAAACTAGAATAGAATTGTAGAATTTAATACACAAGAAAAGTTTTTAGAATGATCTGATAAGGGGAAAGCGACCGCAATAACGAAGCAAACGGCAGATAAGCGTTCCCGAAATTTGGATGCCTATATAAGCCTATATATATAAGCCGGTCAGCTTTCCCTTGAGTTAGTCAGTTAGAATCAGTGTAATTAGTGAGTTAGTAGAAGTCAATAATAAGTGAGGTAATTGTCAATTGTGGTGATCCAAGTTGAGTTCAGTAATAAAGTGGGTATAATCCATCACGTGTAATTAATTCGAACCACGATAAGCCCGTAACAATACGATCTTTTTTCAAAATTTTGGCTTTTTTTGAAAATTTCGGCAATTTTTGAAAATTACAAATCTCAAGTCAGATTTTTTTGCTTTTTTAAAAAACTAAATTTTTTGCAGTTATCTATTTTGCAAAATTTTTAAAATTCTCAAATTACTTTAAAAATTCTGTTGTTTAAAATATTTCTATTTTGTTTAAATGCGCCGTTATTTAAGGTTTTCAATTTTTAGAAAACTTTTAATCTTTTTTTGCAAACTTTGTTCATTTATGAAATTTTGAAATTTTTTGAAAATTGTGCCGTTTTTTGAAATTATTGAATTTTTAGAAAAATAATGATTTTTTTTTCAAAATTCTACCTCTTTTTCAATTTTTTGACTATGTTTTATTATTTCGACTTTTTCAAAAAGTAAATTGCAATTTTTTTCTTAAACTTTAAAATTGTTTACAATTTTTGTTTTTTTTTAAATAATACGATCTTTTTTTCAAAATTGCGGCTTTTTTTGAAAATTTCGGCAATTTTTAAAAATTAGAATTCTTAAGTCAGATTTTTTTGCTTTTTTAAAAGACTAGATTTCTTGCAAATTCATCTATTTTTCAAAATTTTTGAAATTCTCAAATTATTTTAAAACGTTTTTAAGGTTTATAATTTTTAAAAAACTTATAATTTTTTTTGAAAATAATTTGTTTATTTATGAAATTTTGTTTTTTGGATTTATTGAACTTTAAGGAAAAATATGGTTTTGTTTTTTAAATTCTACCTCTTATTAAAATTTTTGACTATGTTTCATTATTTCGACTCTTTCAAAAGGTAAATTACAAATTTTTTAAAAACTTTAAAATTTTGTAAAAACTTTAAAATTGTTTTTTTTTGAAAATTTTAACTTTTTATAAAAATATCGACATTTTTTTTTAGAATTTTGACTGTTTTCAAAATTTTCGAATTTATTCAAAATTGTAAAATTTTTGGACATTTCAATTGCTTAAAATTTCGATTTTTCTAAAAATTTTGAATTTTTCGAACATTGTGCCTTATTTTTCAAATTTTCGAAATAAAAGGTTGGACTACTTTTTAAAATTTCGACATTTTTCAAGATTTCTGCTGCTATTAGCTCCAGATAAAGGGGCGGGAGAGCCGGGCGACTGCCTGGGGCGCCAAATGTTAAGGGGCACCGATATAAACATAAAATATCGTTTTATATTCATTATTTTTTAAATTTTATAAATTAAAATTAATCATTTTTCACATTGATTTTTTTAGCAAGCATTAAATTGTTTTTTCTTTAATAATACCAAATAAAGGTCATGTTGTGTAATTTTGATTTTTTGCCTTTTTTACTATTTTTTTTTAATTTTCGGTAAATTTGTATATTCTTGTATGAAAGAGGGCGCCAAATTTTCTTTTGCCCGGGGTGCTTAAAATCCTAGAACCGACCCTGGCTGCTACCTAAGTAAATTTTAAACTTTTCTTAAATATCATGACTTTTTTGAACCGTCAGTTTTGATTTGAGTTTTCGACAGAAACAACTGAAACAAGGACGGCATAAACAATTTTTTTTAACTTGGAGGGAGGGGGCACGAAATAAAGGTTGGGGATCTGTGCCATAAAATATTACATTTTTTTAAGCGTATTATATTTTTTGCTTATTCTTAAAAATGCTATAATCAGCCGAAAATATGTTGGCAGCCCTACGTACAGCTAGTCTGCTGAACGTAATAACCTCTGGCCAATTTTCTTGACACGGTTTTATTAGTTTCCGAGCTAATTGTTTAATCGGTTAATCTGGTTTAGTTTTTAATTTTACCTTAATGTCATGAAGCGTTTTATTTTTCTTGTCAGTTATGTTGGTGGAACAAACTGGTCCTTGGTTATCTTCAAAAATCTATCTAACGCATTTTGACAGCCAAGCTGTCATCTTCACAGAGATACTGATGATGATAGCTTGGCTGTCGAAACGCGTTAGAGCAACCTTTGTTGTGTTTTTTAATCTTTCTTGGTTTCAGGGGACAAGTTTTATATTTCAAGTTATGTTAGTAATAGAATTCATATTTCTCATGAGGCAGTGCTCTATTTTTTTATCAGTTAGATTATGTTACTAACGGAATTTATATTCGCAATGTCATTAACACATAAAATCTCGTGCACGCATAGACTATTGTGATAAGCTTCAGACTGTTCAGAATCGAGATATCTGTGCCAACCGACAGAGTGTCCCGCTGACTTGCAATAGCCGCGTTCTATCCCTACCGCTTTGGCAGATGAATTTTAGTCTAGGGCTATGTGCGTGATGCCCAGAACTGCAGCCCTGACCTACACGACAACGTACTGCTACTTTTAAATTAGGCACCGAGTCTAAGAGAATATTAACTATTGTTTGCCATTAACATGTATATGTATATTAACAGTGTCTCTCTGAAGACAATAGCTTGGCTGTCGAAAAGCGTTAGAACAACCTTTATTGTGTTTTTTAATCTTTCTTGGTTTCAGGGGACAAGATTTGTATTTCAATTTTTGAAGATAATCAAGCACCAGTACTTTCCACCAAAAAGACATGTTTTATAATAAATATTATTTATTATCAAACATATCAGAAATACTTCATACAAATTAGGAATTTATAGTTAATGCATCTGTCAAAAAAATTGTGTCAAGAGGGCTCTCCCTGCACCACACGTCACAGGACGCCATCGGTATCCAGAATCACGTGACGATATCCATTAACATTAAAAAAGTAGTAGATATCATATTACAAACTTTACTTTTTAAAACATGGCAGTCGAACGAATAAAATGCCTAAAAAGTCTTAACGTAGACCTAAGATAACCGGCCTTTTACTCCTACTCGGAGGAAATATGGAAAAGTTAACCGCGTATTTCATAATTCATGGTGAGTCGTCTAGAACGAATGGCTTTGAAAAAAAAAAGCAACAGGTGGCTGTAGAAACTTTACAGAGATAACTTTTGCTACAAAATATTAAGAATATTGGAGTCACTAAACAAGTTGTTAAAAGTTTCACCGAAGCGCTCCTTAACCGTAAATCCCGCAGTTTCTCAGATAATAACTGCACTAAAAATTTATTTTAACAAATATGCTGACACAAAGTGATACTTTGCCAGCATGATTGAAAGCTGTCCTAATACTAAAATGTGTCCTAAAATGACATGTCGCAAATACTAATATTTACGACATATTAATCTTTCTTGAGTCAACTCCAAACTTCACTCCAACTGTATTTGGTAATCATTCAAGTTTCGAACAATTTGATTTTATCAAGGACAAAATCGCAGATTGATAATTTGATAAAAATGGGCAAATCGTTCATTTTTAAATAGGTAGGTGTTTATGCAGTCGATAGCGACGGTTTATGAGGTCGGGCTAAAATTTCCGGTTGCAACGTCTCAGCTTGCTGTGGTATATTGTTTTGAATATCGACGGCAACAGTTACTGTATTACATGTAATTAACAAACTCCTAGATTATACATCTACGGCTGATTAGTTTTTATTTGGTAAAAATTAGTACTACATAGATCAAAATGCTTTAGAGAGCCTATTTTTATATAGAATATTTTTTCAGCAACTATTACAATATGAAAAACACCTCCAGTTTTCCATTAATCTATGAGACACTATTTACTAATCGGACACGACAGGGTTCGTTTCGTTTTTCTTGATATACAAAACCCTATGAAGGAACAATTATTTTCCTAAGAATGAAATGGTTAAAGAATCGATTGATTTGTCATTAATAATTTAGAACCTTTTAAGTCGCCTACGTCATTGAAAGCAGCCACAAAATGCACCATCTAACAACAATTACAATTTAACAATGACCGTGTGCCGGCTTATTAGACGATAATGCTTGTTGTTCAGATCGCAGCAGTTCCCCAACTTTGAGTAAAGCCACATTAATTATCTGATAGGGTATGCAACATTATAGCCATTTCTCTAATCAGCTTTATGATCTTGGCTCGAAATTCAATTATAATATACTAAGTAATTGAATCGGTATATTGGACGTGTGGAATAATACAATTGCGAATTTCCAACATGACACAGGCAATCGGCAGCGGAATACTGACATTTTCAGTTTCAGGATATAAACACATGTGCACCTTATCTGGGACGAGCATAAAACAATGTCAGTAAACACGGGAGTCGTTTCCTATCACAATCCAACTTGGAAGTTCGCCGCAAAAGTCGCTAACCGAATAGATCTGACATCCACTGTAAATTGTCGTAATATTAAAGTTTGAGTTATAACCCTTATTACTGTATTGGGTCGAAGATTTATCACTTTTCCATTTCTCTTGATCCTTCAAGCTACTACAAGAAACAGATCTCGAGCTTTCCGCCTTTTTACAGACGTACTGAAGATATTTTCGATTAATTGGAAATCTAATGCACAGACCAATAGGTTTGAACATTTATTAGATTCGAAGTTTGGAAACCAAAGACCTGTTTCGATCCTGTTAGATCTCATCAGTTTGGTATATCCAACTCGAATGCTAACAAATGTTCCGACAAGTAAGTAAGTACATTTGTTAGCATTAGAGTTCGATATACCAAACTGACGAGATCTAATAAGATCGAAACCGGTCTTTGGTTTCCAAACTTCGAATCTAATAAATGTTTAAACCCATTGGTCTATGCATTAGAATCCTTGTCTTCTGGGAACTTTCCTAGAGAGCAACCGCTTTGCTAGGTGGCAGTGTTTCAACTGTTGGTAGTTGGTAGTTGGATGATGGTATGATGGTAGTTGGTATGATTCACTATACACGCCTCGAGGACTGCATGAATTTGCAGTTTAGGTTGTATTCTACTTGCATAATTGGAAATACTAAGATTTTTAATGAATTTTTCATTTTTTAAGTACAATACACTTGCAAAGAGTAACCGATGGAATTTTCAGCAAACATTTTTTTTAATTTCAAAGATTTTACCACTCTAATTAATTTTCAAAAAAAGGCGAAAGTTTGTAAAAAACCTAGAAATGTCAAATTTTTTACAACTCATAATTTTCAAAAATAAATAAAAATTTTCAAAAATGTCGAAAAAATATTTATATATTTTAAAAATCCAAATATTGAGAAATGGTTAGAACTCAAAATTTTCAGATTTGAAAATTTCAAAAATAACTACAAATTTTTAAAAGTCAAAATTTTTAAGAGAATTTTCAAAAAACTCGAAATTTGGAAAAATCTTATATAAAAAAACAAAATATTGAAAAATGGTCATTGAACTCAAAATTTACAAATTAGAAAATTTCAAAAAGAAAACTAATATTTTCCTAAAAATTTAAAAAACGGAACAATCTTCAAATAAGTTCAAGATTTAATAACAAAAACGGAATTTAAAAAAAATCAAATTTTTTCCAAATATTTAAAATCTTAAAAGGCAACGCAATTTTCAAAAAATTAGATTTTTAAAAAAATAAATTTTTGAAATAATTTGAAAAGTTCGAAACATTTCGAAAAATAAATGAATTTTCAAAAAATGTGAACATTTTTAAAAAAGCGAAATTTGAAAAAAAACAATAAATCTCGAAGTTTTTATAAAAATTCAAATTTTTCAAAAATAAAACACAATTTTCAAAAAAGTCAAAAATTTGAAAAAGAATCGTATAATTTATAAAAACAAAATATTTAAAAATGATAAATGAACTCAAAATGTTCAAATTTAAGTTTCGAAAAAGTTAACATTTTCAAAAAAATCATAAGTGAGGCAATTTTCAGAAAAATTCGAAAATACGATAAAAGTTTTATAACACCTAATTCGAGAATCTTGAAAACTTTCAAATTTGCGAAAAAGTCAAAATTTTTAAGTCAAAATTTTCAAAAAGTTGAAATTTTGAAAAACAAATTTGTATCATTTTAAAAAGGCAAAATATTGAAATATTGTCAAAGAACTCAAAATTTTTAATTTGAAAATTTTGAATTTTCAAAATGTCGAAATTCCGAAAAAAATATAATTTTGAGAAGACAAAATATTGATAAAGTGGTAGAACTCAAAGATTTTAGGTTTGAAAAATTTCGAAAAAAAGTAAAAGTTTTCCAAAAATTTATAAGCGGAGCAATTTTCAGAAAAATTCGAAGTTAAAAAAATGTTAAAATACCTAATTCGAAAATTTTCAAGAGTTTCAAATTTTCGAAAAATTCAAAAATGTTACGAACCAAAATTTTCAAGAAATCGATATTTTGAAAACAAATCTGTATCATTTTACAAAGACAAAATATTGAAAAATGGTCAGAGAACTCAAAATTTTCGAATTTTCAAAAAGGTCGAAATTCTGAAAAAAAATTTACCATTTTAAAAAGACAAAATATTGAAAAATGGTCAAAGAACTCACAATTTTCAAACTTGAAAATTATGAATTTTCAAAAATATCGAAATTCCGAAAAAAATAGTATAATTTTAAGACAAAATATTGATATAGTTGAACTCAAAATTTTAAAAATTTCGAAAAAAAGTGAAAATTTTCGAAAAATTTATAAGTGGGGCAATTTTCAGAAAAAATCGAAGTTAAAAAAAGTTTTAAAATATCTAATTCGATAATTTTCACAACACTTTCAAATTTTCGAAAAAGTCTAAATTTCTAGAAGTCAAAATTTTCAAAAAGTCGAAATTTTGAAAAAATCTATCATTTTAAAAAGACAAAATATTAAACAATAGACAAAGGACTCAAAATTCAAAAAAGTCTGTTCTGAAACAAATTGTAACATTTTAAAAAGACAAAATATTGAAAAATGGTCAAAGAACGCAAAATTTTTAAATTTAAAAAATTTTGAAAGTCACAATTTTCAAAAAATTAAAAATGCAAAATATTGAAAAATTTTTAATTCGAAGTCAAACATAAAACTGAAATGTTGAAAAGGTCTAAAATTTAAAACAGTAGAAGTTTTGCAATTGTAGACATTTTCAGAAAAATCGAAATTAAAAAAAATGTTAAATTAACGTAAAAATCTGAACGTTGAAAACTCTCGAAAACTATCGAAATTTTAGAAAAAAAATCTAAATTTTTAAAAAAATGGACTGTAAAGTTCGAAATTTTGGAAAAAATCTAAATTTTCAAAAAAACTGGACTTTTGGAAACAATTGAAATACAAAAGAAGTTAAAAATTTCAAAAACACTAAAAATTTTGAAAAAGTCAAAATCTTAAAAAAAGTTGGAATTTTTAAAAAGCCCAAAAAACAAGAACTCAAAATTTTGCAAAAGTCTATTTTTAAATAAAATCGAAATTTTGGAAAATTTCAACTTCAAAAATTCACCATAATCAAAAATCGTTATTGTCAACTTTTCAAAACAATTTGAATTTTTTTTCAAAAGATGTCAAAATTTTTAAAAATCCAAAATTCGAAAAGTCAAACATTAAATTAACCGAAATTTCGAAAAAATCAAAAATTTAAAAAAGTTGAAATTTTGCAATAGTCGAAATTTTCAGAAAAATCGAACTTGCCAAAAATGCCAAATCGCCTTCAAAATCTAAACTTTGAAAAGTCGAAATTTCTCAAAAAATCTAAATTCTCAAAAGAGTAGACTTTTGGAAGCAACTGAAACATAAAAGAAGCCGAAATTTTTCAAAACACTAAGAATTTTGAAAAAGTCAAAATTTAACAATTTTGAAAAGGGCAAAATTTTAAGAAAAAGCTGGAATTTTTAAAAAGAGCTCGAATTTTGACAGGAATTCATAAAAATTGAAACACAGAACTTGTCCCCTGAAACCAAGAAAGATTAAAAAACACAAGAAAGGTTGCTCTAACGCGTTTCGACAGCCAAGCTGTCATCTTCAGAGAGAAACTAAAAAAAAAGGAATTCATAAGTCTAAATATTTTAAATAAAATTGAAATTTTGGAAAATTTCAACTTCAAATAGTCGCCATTATCAAAAATCTTTGTCAACTTTTCAAATAAATCTAAAATTCTCTTTAAAAAATATCAAAATTTAAAATTAAAATTATTAAAAAAAAAACGAAATGTTGAAAAAGTCGAAAATTTAAAAAAGCAGAAGTTTTGTAATAGTCGAAATTTTCAGAAAATTCGAACTAAAAAAAATGCCAAATTGTCTTAAAAATCTAAACTTTGAAAAGTCGAAATTTCCCCAAAAAATCTAATTTCTCAAAAAAAATTGGAAGCAACTGAAACATAAAAGAAGTCGAAATTTTTCAAAACATTAAGAATTTTGAAAAAGTCAAAATTTTGAGAAAAACCTGGAATTTTTAAAAAGAGCCCGAATTTTGACAAGAACTCATTATTCTACATTTGTCTAAATTTTTTAAACAAAACCAAAATTTTGAAAAATTTCAACTTCAAAAAGTCGCTATGATCAAAAATTTTTTTTGCCAAGTTTTCAAAGAAATCCCTAATTCTCTTTAAAAAATATCAAAATTTTCAAAAGGTCGAAATATTAAAAAATTTGAAATTTGAAAGTCAATCATTAAAAAAACCGAAATTTTGAAAAAGTCGAAAATCTAAAGAAGTAGAAAAAATCTAAATTTTCGGAAGCATTTGAAACATAAAAGAAGTCGAAATTTTTAAAAACACTAAAAATTTTGAAAAAGTCGAAACTTTGAAAAAAAATTGGAATTTTTAAAGAGCCCAAATTTTGACAAGAATCCAAAATTTTGGAAAAATCTAAATCTTTCAAATAAAATCGAAATTTTGGAAAATCTCAACTCCAAAAAGTTGCTATTGCTGAGAATTTTTATAATCAAGTTTTGAAAGAAATTTGAAATTCTTTTTAGAAAATATCAAAATTTTCAAAAAGACGAAATATTGAAAAATTTAAAATTTGAATGTCAATCATTAAAAAAACCGAAATTTTGAAAAAATCAAAAATTTAAAGAAGTAGAAAAAATCTAAATTCTCGAAAGAGTAGACTTTCGGAAGCAACTGAAACATAAAAGAAGTCGAAATTTTTAAAAACACTAAACATTTTGAAAGAGTTAAAGTTTTGAGAAATCATTGGAATTTTTATAGAGTCCAAATTTTGACAAGAATCTAAAATTTTGCAAAAAACTAAATTTTTTAAATGAATCGAAATTTTGGAAAATCTCAAGCCCAAAAATTGCTATTACTAAAAAATTTATTATTAAGTTTTACAAGACATATGAACTTCTTTTTAAAAATGTCCAAATTTTCAAAAAGGTAACATGGTGAAAAATTTAAAATTTGAAAGTTAAACATTGAAAAACCCAAATTTTGAAATAAAGTCAAAATTTTCAGAAAAATTCGTATCTTCAGAAAAAGCGAAAACTAATAAAAATGAAATATCAAAAATGTGAAAATTTCAAGAAAATCATATTTAAGAAAAATGTAGAAATGTCTTGGAGACTGCCGGTAGAAGTGAAAAGTGCAAATTTAAAAAAATCTCGAAGAAGAACAACCCTATTGCATTGTTATAACATATCTCATAAATAAAATTGTTTTCCGTGTTTGAAAACAAAAGAAGCACAATTTCGGTTGTTGCTTCCGAAAATTACATGAATTATGTACCGTAGAAAGCTTGGAATTTAACGCAATTAACTTCCTCAGACAAGATGAATGATGATAAAACGTTGTGGTTAAAATGAATAGAAAGAGTTGTCGCTTAACGCACCTGCCTCCGTACGTAATGAAAACAATACCATCAATCTCTATCATTAACACAAAATTAAAAATCGATCATAACCCAATAAAACCCCCCAAGTAAGACTCCATTACAGTCGGATGAGAGCGAGAACTTGAGAATTCGCTTCGACTGTGTTTCCGATTGAAAAATCTGGGCTAATAATGGGTAATGCTCTTTTTTGAAATGGGGGCAAATAAACATGCAAATGCAGCGAATGTTCACTTGAATGGTGGAAGTTGTTTTCGCAGAAGTGGAAACGCAGTTAGTGGTTTCTGTTGCACTCACTTCAGGCCCTTGCCTCGCTTGCAATTTCAGCGGGCCAGCAGTTGCACAAAAACTTATCGTGTCGTTATTTTTCGCTGAGGAAGTTCCTGATCTTTGTTTGTGTGTGTGTGTTTAGCTGCGTTGTTTAACTTTTGAACAAACACAAAGGGGAGGTTTTCCGGGTTATTTGAATTGACTAGAGTTGACGCCCTTACAAGTACGAGTGAACGCAAACGAATTTTGAATTGGCAGGCAGGCATTGTAATAATAGTAGAAATCATTAGTATCAAAATGTGTGAATTTTATCCTCCAATAGCCTACTAAACTCAGGAGGATCTAAAGTATAAAATTATTAAAGCGAAATACCACCTATAAAACAACTAGTATGAATAAAAATAAATAGTTAAACCTCCCCAAGAAGTTAATCTTCTGTCTTTTACGACTTCCTTTAAATAAGCAATATTTCATCTCGATAATTCGAGTGCCCTATATTATGAGATCTTTTGCATTAGCGAGGCAATATCTCACAGACACTCTAATAAGTACGAGGGTTTACTAGCATTTTAGCGAATGAAGAATTCCAACTATGCTACTTAAACTATTCTATGCTCCATTGTAATGGTTATAAGAGTGCCAACTGCCGTTTGATTTATGTACTTTTATATTGAGAGCGTCCTACACCAAGCTCTTAAAAACCCAAGATTTAGATGCGACAAAACATTCAAATTACATGAAGCGTCCAATGCTTTAATATCAAACTGAGAAAAATGCCAGATAGCAATGGACAATTTGATCTGTTCGAAGCTGCAAACTAATGATCGATATAATAAACATATAAATAATATTTTGAAAAATAGTCAAAACTCAAGTACCGTCAAATTTTGAAAAATGTCTAAAATTGCAAATAAAGGGTAACATTTTAAGATCTAAATGTTCAAAGAAAAAAAGAAATTTTGAAAAATGTCAGTTCTTTATAGAAGGTTAAAATTTGCAGAAAAAAGTTGAGAAATTTGAAAAACATTGAAATTTTCAAAAAAAAGTCAAAAACTTAAAAAAGTTTGACGATTAAAATGGCAACAATTTTAAAACAATAGTTCAAAATTTTGAAAAATGTTTATACTTTGAGACGTCGAAATTTTGAGAAATAATCGAAATTTGAAAGGGTTGTAATCGTGAAAATTTGTTTTTTTAAAAACCGAAACCAGGTTCAGTCGTAGCAAACCCTTATAGAAACATCGTGAAATTTTTAATGTCTCTTGTTAACAGAATTTAATAGTTATGAAAAATGACATTTTCAAGTAATAACTTAATTTAAAAGGGAAAAGATTTCAAAAATGTTCCCAAATTTTTGAAAATCAAAATTGTAAAAAATAGTCAAAACTCGGAATAGTTACAGTTTTGGCGAAGTCAAAATTTTCAAAAGAAGTTTAAATTTTAAAAAAAGTCCAAATTTGCAAATAAAGTATAAATTTTTGAAGTCGAAAGTTTCAAGAAAATAGGAATTTTTCAAAAATGTCAGAAGGCTAATTTGAAAAAGAATTGAGAATACCTATTAAAAAAATCGAAATTTTCATAACTCAAAAATTTGAAAAAATTCAACGATTAAAATGGCAACAATTTTAAAAGAATAGTTCAAAATTTTGAAAAATGTTAATACTTTGAGACGTCGAAATTTTGAGAAATAATCGAAATTTGAAAGGGTTGTAGTTGTGAAAATTTGTTTTTTTAAAAACCGAAACCAGGTTCAGTCGTAGGAAACCCTTATAGAAACATCGTGAAATTTTTAATGTCTCTTGTTAACAGAATTTAATAGTTACGAAAAATGACATTTTCAAGTAATAACTTAATTTAAAAGGGAAAAGATTTCAAAAATGTTCCCAAATTTTCGAAAATCAAAATAGTCGAAACTCGGAATAGTTGAAGTTTTGGCGAAGTCGAAATATTCAAAAGAAGTTTAAATTTTGAAAAAAGTTCAAATTTGCAAATAAAGTATAAATTTTTAAATTCGAAATATTTCAGAAAATGGGAATTTTTTTAAAATGTCAGAAGGCTAAATTTGAAAAAGAATTAGAATAACTATTAAAATCGAAATTTTCATAAGTCAAAAATTTGAAACAGTTGACATTTAAACAAGCAAAAATTTTTAAAAAAAGGTCGAAATTTCGAAATTTTGAAAAAAGTCCTTATTCGCAAATGAAGTATAAATTTTTGAAGTCGAAATTTTCTAAAGAAAAAAAATGTCATAGAAGGCTAAATTTGAAAAAAAAATTAGAATACCCATTAAAAAATTTTTTTAAAATCAAAAATTTGAAAGAGTTGACATTTAAACAAGCAAACATTTTTAAAAAATGGTCGAAATTTTAAAATATATCAAAACTTTGAAATAGTCAAAATTTTAAGCAATAATTACAACCCAAAAAAGTCACAATTTTAAAAGATGTCGAAATTTAAAATAAAAACGGAATTTTCAAAAAAAAACTTGAAAACTTAAGAGGGAAAAAGTTTTAAAAAAATCCCAAACTTTTGAAAATCAAAATTAAAAAAAATGGTGGAGACACCGAAATACTTTAAAAAAGTCGAAATTTTCAAAAAATACGAAATTTGAAAAAATCAAAATTATGAAAAAGTTAACTTTAAAAAAAGCAAAAATTTTAAAAAATGGTCAAAGTTTTAAAATGTTAAAACTTTGAAATAGTCAAAATTTTAACCAATAATTACAACCCAAACAAGTCACAATTTTAAAAGATGTCAAAATTTAAAATAAAAACGAAATTTTCAAAAAATAACTTGAAAATTTAAGAAGGGAAAAGTTTCAAAAAAAAATCCCAAACTTTTGAAAATCAAAATTTATAAGATGGTAGAGACACAAAAACACCTTAATTTTGTAAACTGTCAAAATTTTCAAGTTTTTGAAAAACTTGAAAATATGAAAAGGCGATATTTTCAAAAAATGTCCAATTATTTTGAAAAGTCCCCGAAATACTTTAAAAAAGTCGAAATTTTCAAAAAATACGAAATTTGAAAAAATCAAAATCATGAAAAGGTTGACATTTAAAAAAGCAAAAATTTTAAAAAATGGTCGAAATTTTGAAATATGTCAAAACTTTAAAATAAATAAAAATAAAAATAAATGGTCAACAAAAACGTCGAAACTTGAAAATATTTCGAAATTTTAAATAAAAACGAATTTTTCAACAACAAAAATTTAAAAATTTAAAAAAAGAGTAGTTTCGAAAATGAAAAAATGCTCTAGTTTTAAAAGTTAACTGTTAACAGTAGAGCGTGTTGGTAACGCGTGATGGTAACGCCAAACCATAAATTCACATCAAAATCCAAAATCACTCAATTCGCCTAAAGAAGTTTTTACTTCAAAAATCCAAACAAGTGTAACCAACTTTTCCAAAAATGTAAATGGGATTGAAGTCGACATTTTGGGAAAAACATCGTTTAAAATTAAAGTTTGTAAGAAAATTGAGCTTAAAATATTCAGAACAAAATCAAGGTAATAAATGTATAAGTTTATTGCTGCTGCCAACAATTTGTTGATTTTTTTTTAAATTATAGGCACAAGTTGAAGCATCATAATGTCTCTGTTCCCCAACAACCGAGGGCCAACAACTGTTTTAACGTTGCCTCCTTTTCGGGACCTGATAGTCGTTAGTTTGTCGGCCTTGCGGTGAGGCGTTCCAACGCTCCTCCGCTTCCCCGCCGGTTTCGGTCATCGAAAGCTTAACATTTCACTTGCGGTGGAACCAGCCAACCTCTCCTGAAAATCCTCATGTGGAGCCCCTCGGATTATCCCTCACGTTCGGACTGGTTTCGTCCCTAACGAACATTGTAAACATGCTCCTATTGTTTGCCGGATGCTTTACTGCTTTCTACGGCAAAATTTGTTCATTTGCACGTCGTAAAAAGTTGGAATCTTTGTGTATTTGAGCTGGAGAGCGACTTCAAACTGTTTAATGAAATACGTAAAAGTGGGACATTAATAGATGAAGTTGGCGAGATTTCAGGAGTTATATCCACGTTAGTCCGGTTTTCGACTTAGTTTTCGTTTTATAGGTCACTGATAATCCAAATTAGATTCCACCAGAGGCTTAGGCTGTTAAAATGGTTATTTGTCAAGAAAATAGTTAAGTTTTTACATCAGGATATATAGGGTGCTTAAAATGAACTGGGCAATATTCCTAACATTCTTATTGTTGCGCGTTATCGGTTCGAATGATTAACACTTTGTGAATTGTGACCACTTTATGTCCAACTGATTCCGGAACACTACGATTGTAATTCACCTAACACTGTTTAATTAACTAACTTATTCATTGAGTAACTATCTAACTAATTAACTAACTGAGGGAAAGCCGACCAGATCTCCTATACAGGGTCATGCAACAGTGCGTCTGGCATCTATAGGTCCTATAATAAAGAAGTTAGAAATTCCGTTTACATGCAAACCTTAACTCTGTACAAGAATGTATTTCAGGAAAATATAGTCACATGTATAGGGTATCTCCAAAAAGTGTGAGCCGCTAAGGGTGAATTTTTTTAAATTGAACTCTCTGTATTTTTTTACATTGTTGGGTTCCTTTCTGACAACTTTACATATTCCTAAGATATTGTTAAATTTGGTTAAATAGTTCCAGAGTAATAAATAAATAAAGAGAAAAAAATATTTTGCAACATTTTTTTAAAAATTCATTAAAAATACAAAAATGCCCCAAAATCAAAACTACGTTAGGTGTTTACTGTAGTGGGTCTCTAGTTACTTTGCTATAAATATCTTAAGCCTAACTTGTACAGGGTGTCCAAAATTCAATGCCGAATTGGCTAAAATATAAAGCAATTTTTCTTCGTTTTTTCAAATAGAATACCCTGTATATTTTTTTCTATGAGATACAAAATTAAAAAATGAACATTTTTTGTTTCAACAGATACTTCAAAATTTTTAACGGTTCAGCAGATATTCGTCGGATTATTACATATGGCTCTTTGGACACTAAGATACAAGACAAAAAATCATAGATGGCATAGATGGACGAAGGAAACAAGTACATCCTTGAGGCCATGGCCTGAAGCTTATGCCATCCTGCCATCATGGAAGCTATCATAGTCTCAAAGGTTCTTGTGGACAACTTCATCTGTCGATTTGGTGTTTCCTTGGACCCACACTCAGACCAAGGAAGGGACTTCGAATCGGGGGGTTTTCCAAGAGGTGAGCCGTCTTCTTGAAATAAAAAAAACTCGAACGACATCTCTTCATCCACAGTCTGATGGAATGGTGGAAAGATTTAACAGGACCTTAGAGGAACATCTCTCGAAGGTCGTTTCTAAGCATCAGACAGACTGAGACCGGCATCTACCATTGTTTCTAATGGGCTATCGCGCGGCAACTCATGAAACAACAGGTCAGACTCCGCCAAAGGTGATCTTTGGGAGGGAACTACGGCTTCCGTGTAACTTGGTGTTTGGATCACCAAGGGAGGCCTCCAGAGAGACGGTGGGTTTCGTAGACGACTTGAGCAAAGCGATATTGCAAACGCATGCCCTAGTCCGGACGTAGATCAACTTAGCGACGGACCGGATGAAGACCAGGGATGACGTGAATGCCAACCATGGTGGTTTCAGTGAGGGCGAATTGGTATGGCTATACAACCCTCAGCGAAAGAAAGGAGTTTCGCCGAAGTTTGCGCCATCTTGAGAAGGGCCGTACAAAGTGCTGAAAAGGATCAACGACTTGGTATACAGGATCCAGCGTAGCCCCAGGACTAAGGTGAAAGTGGTACACCTGAATAGACTGTGCAAGTATAGTGGCGAAGGAAGTGACTGATTGGAACTGATCGAGACGATTAGTCTTGAGGGGGAGGCAGTGTAATGAAATGTAAATTGTAGAATTTAGTGCATAAGGAAAGTTTCTAGAAAGATCTGATAAGGGGAAAGCGGCCGCGATAACGAATCAAACGGCAGATAAGCGTTCCCGAAATTTCGACAAACGATAAGCCTTATCTGCCGGATTGTTCTAGAACCTGGAGGCGAAAACTATATAAAGCGGCCAGCTCTCCCTCGAGTTAGTTTTTTAGAGTCAGTCAGTGTAATTAGTGAGTTAGTAGTTAAAAGCAAATAAATAAGTTCATTATACAGTTGTAGTGTTCCGAGTTTAGTCTGGTAATAAAGTGGGGCTTATTCAATTTACGTGTTAATAATAATCTCGAACCGATAAGCCCGTAATATCTGGTGTCAGAAGCGGAATTATTATCATTTCACCTCCTAGTGACACGTGGGGTGGTGCTACCTCGGACGACTGAAAGTTCCAGTCTACCACCTACCAAACCATCTAACAAGATAGAGCTGAAGCTGATAACTTGGCTTTCGAAACGCCTTAGAGCAACCTCTGTTGTGTTTTTTAATCATTCTTGATTCAGGGGACAAGATTTGTATTACAATTTTTGAAGATAACCAAACACCAGTCCGTTCCACCAAAAAAAAAATAAAACTTTGTTTAAATCATATTATTCGTTAGGTTACATGATTTTTAATGCAAAAGAGAAAACTTCATGACTTGGTAAATCTGGTATTTATAAATTGAATTGCTCCGAGTGTAATGCTGCCTACATAGGTCAAACATCACGTAATTTTCACATTAGATTCAGCCAACATGTTGCTGCCTTCGGAAATTAACATCCAGAAAGATCAAATTTTGTATAGCATCTAGTAGAAACACAACATAAACTTACATGCGCGAACACAGTAGAAGTGTAACATATTTGTAATAACACTAAAAAGCTTAATTTTTTGAAAGCCATAGAAATTTACAAATATTTACAATCTAGTCAATTTACACTTATGAACGAGTAACTTATCTTCTAAACACACCTCTAATTGAAGCTTTGGACGAGAATTTGGTTTAAACGGAATATTCGTAGGAGTTTGTGATCCATGGAGCTTGTTAGCATAACAACGCTAAACAAATTGCCGGTATGACCGCCGATGATGCAGTAGTGTAAAACCTGGTCCGATGTTAGCAAATATTTATCGAAACATTGTGGAACTTTTAATTTCTGTTGCGTTTTTTTTTTCGTTAATAAAGTTTAAGAGTTATAATAATATCACATAGTTACGATTGTTTAAATGAAGTATCCTGTATATTTGATATTTTTATGAAAGATGATAGAATTTAGAATTAAAACAATTACTCTAATTTTTTTGCTAAGATGAATAAAAACGCAACTATGAGGACGTAAACGTATATCATAAGAATTCAAAAATTAATGAGAAATTAGTTAAGTAGGCTATGGAAACAAATTAAAATACAAATCTTGTCCCTTGAAATCAAAAAAGTTTAAGAAACACAACAAAGGTTGCTCTAGAGCTGGTTTCAGGGGACAAGATTTGTACTTCAATTTTTGAAGATAACCAAAATTATGGAAGCAACTGTTAACAGTAATATATTTGTTAATTTCCTAGAGTTAGCAGTTTGGGCTATATATATATATATATATGTGTGTGTGTGTGTGTGTGTGTGTGTGTGTGTGTGTGTGTGTGTGTGTGTGTGTGTGTGTGTGTGTGTGTGTGTGTGTGTGTGTGTGTGTGTGTGTGTGTGTGTGTGTGTGTGTGTGTGTGTGTGTGTGTGTGTGTGTGTGTGTGTGTGTGTGTGTGTGTGTGTGTGTGTGTGTGTGTGTGTGTGTGTGTGTGTGTGTGTGTGTGTGTGTGTGTGTGTGTGTGTGTGTGTGTGTGTGTGTGTGTGTGTGTGTGTGTGTGTGTGTGTGTGTGTGTGTGTGTGTGTGTGTGTGTGTGTGTGTGTGTGTGTGTGTGTGTGTGTGTGTGTGTGTGTGTGTGTGTGTGTGTGTGTGTGTGTGTGTGTGTGTGTGTGTGTGTGTGTGTGTGTGTGTGTGTGTGTGTGTGTGTGTGTGTGTGTGTGTGTGTGTGTGTGTGTGTGTGTGTGTGTGTGTGTGTGTGTGTGTGTGTGTGTGTGTGTGTGTGTGTGTGTGTGTGTGTGTGTGTGTGTGTGTGTGTGTGTGTGTGTGTGTGTGTGTGTGTGTGTGTGTGTGTGTGTGTGTGTGTGTGTGTGTGTGTGTGTGTGTGTGTGTGTGTGTGTGTGTGTGTGTGTGTGTGTGTGTGTGTGTGTGTGTGTGTGTGTGTGTGTGTGTGTGTGTGTGTGTGTGTGTGTGTGTGTGTGTGTGTGTGTGTGTGTGTGTGTGTGTGTGTGTGTGTGTGTGTGTGTGTGTGTGTGTGTGTGTGTGTGTGTGTGTGTGTGTGTGTGTGTGTAACAGAAAAAAAATATAATAGCGCCAAATTACTTCTCATATCTATTATTTAAGCAACCTTGTTTCAAAATATGTAATTTGAAACTAAAACAAAACAAAAAAAGCTGTTTTTGCTCTAACAAAAACCGGAATTAAGTCGAAAAAATATGTGCTTTTTTCGGTTTAATCCAAATTTAAATGCTTACATTATTACAATTTTAGTCTTAACTTAAATTCCAAAAATTTATTGTTCAGTAATCTAAAAAAGTGTTGCAGATACTCATTTTTCACATAAAAATAAACAGGTATTTCGATTTGTCACGAGAATAATCCTTCTTAACATAAACTTCGAAACAGTTACCGAAAAAATATACTAATTTAAAAAAAATAAAACAGCAACAATTTTATTATTTATTTTGGATTATATTTTAAACATTTAAACTGTGAGGTAATTTATATCTTGGTTAAATTATGGGTATTAAATTAAAAGCCTTTTTATATCGTGTTCCATGTATAAAGTTATTTCCAGAAAACAATACAAACAAAAGTACCTAATTTGCAATTAAAATATAATGACATAAGATGTAAGTAATAACTGTATAGAAATAAAATAAATAAAATTCTGTTTTTGCTCCAAATATCAATTTTTGACTTAAAATCTCGAATTAAGACTAGGCATTTTCATTTTACTACTATTTTTATCATCGATTTTTTTGCATTTTTGATTTTATTAAATTCCGATTTCTCCTTCCAAATTTTTAACATTTATATTTCTAAGAATTATTAACTTTCCTTTTTCGAAATTCAGAAATTTGTCGACTTTGTGCTTACGCTTTTAGATTTTATTCCTATTATTTTGGCTATAAACCTAACCTTCCTTTTTATAGGCAAAATTTTAACTTTTACCAATATTTTTTGTAATTTCAACTTGCGTCTTTAATTCTGAAATTCAAGAAGTGGAACTTTGCTTATTAAGGGACCACATAAGATAAGGATGACCGAATGATAAAAATGTTTCTATCATTCGGTCCACCTCATTTTATGTGGTCCCTTAACTTAATAATTAATTGTTGGTAAAACCGAAATTGTCTACTCCCTTAGTTGCATTTATGGCTAACACTTAATTTTCTACTTTATTGGACATTTTCTCTTTTAAACTAGAAAATTTTATTTGCTAGTAAATGACCAAAAGCTCGACATCAAACTCAACACATTTATCTGCCTCTTTGGGTCTTGTTCTTTCTGTAAGAACAAGGTAAGAAATTTGTAAGCAAGAACAAAACAAGACCAGAAGTTTTTTAGCCAGAGCAAGATTTCTTGTAAAAAAATTAGCAAGGTGCAACAGTTCTTGTTTTTTCATTTTTGCTATTTTTTTAAAAAAAGCTGTAGCAGAGTGTTCTTAAAACTGTTTAAATACACAATTCTTTAACTACTAATAAATTCTGGCGCTTTTAAAAAAATGGAAGTTCCAGAAAATATTAAAATAAAAAACATTCAATGTTAATATGTGTTTCAATTTTTTTTCAAAATGACAATGTTTAAGTATTCAAAATTTACTTTCGTTTCGTTACTTCGATTTTCTACTCGAAATTAGAATTTTACCAACAAAATTGTGACTTTGTTACGACTTGTTATAAACATTTTGACTTTAATCGCAAGATTTTTCTCCACTAAAATAACTTTGATTTATTATTAAAACTTAGAATTTTAATCTCAAGAGTTCAAATTTCAACTCTAAAGTCTATTCTAAAGTGGAAAATTGATTTAAAACATTACACTAATTTATAATCAAAAATTGGGAATTTGCTAAAAAAATTAAACATTTTTGAAAAAAATCGAACTTTTTTCCAAATATTGAAATTTCTACTTTCAACGTAATATCTCTTGCTATGAAGCTACCAGCTTTGTACTTCATGACTGTTTTCTGAGAACATTTCATTCCTAAATATTTTACCAAACGTGTTTTTTTCCATGAAACATTTTGTCTGCAGTTTTATGTTCTGAGTTTTTCAAAGTTTTCAAAATATCTCTCCGAAGATGATAGCTTGACTATCGAAACGCGTTAGAGCAATCTTTGTTGTGTTTTTTAATCTTTCTTGGTTTCAGGGGACAAGTTTTGTATTTCAATTTTTAAAGATAACCAAGGACTAGTCCGTTCCACCAACGATATGTAAGTGTTTATCAAAAATTTGAGTTTTTTTGAAAATTTTGACTTTTTGAAACTTTTTTCATTGTTTTTCTCTATAATTTTAAATTTTCTTAAATTAATTAAATTAAATTTCTTAATTTCTTAAATTAATTTTCTTAAATTATTTTGAATATTCCGCAAATTTTAATTTTTTCCAAAAATATTAGGTTTTCATTTTTTTGGAAATCTCGAAATTAACTGTTTTACTACAAAGAAATTCAAAATTAATCATCAATTTCCGATAATTAAAAATTTGAAAATGTCCAACTAAAATGTTCAAACGTTGAGTGTTTTCTCGAAATTCGTGAAAAATTTTGCTTGTTAAATTAAAATTTTAACCATAAACTAAAATTTTGAATTTTGAAATTCAGATTTCGCAAAAAAATAGATATACCAGGAAAATAACACGAAATTATTACTATACCAATGTTTCTAATTTGAAGTGTTTTCTCAAAATGTAAAATCTTTTCGCGAAATTTCCAATCTACATTTAAACTTAAAATAAAAAATTTTGATTTTTGTTAAAAGTTTTAATTGTTTATATAAATTTTGGATGGGATTTCGTTTTGAGAGCCCATATCTGCAAGAGTAAGAAAAAGCAACACTCTTGCTAGCAAGGTAAGAATCGAACCATTAAGAAATTGGCAAGACAAGAAGTAAACCAATTTTTGTCTTGCTCAGCAAGACAAAACAAGAAGTTGTATAGCAAAACAAGAAATCTTACTTTTGTGCATCAATAATTTCTCTTAAGGTAACAAATTTTCGAGCATAAGATTAAATTTAAATTGCAAATTTGTAAGACCATGAATTTTATAAATATTTCCCCTAACTACTATTTATGACTTTATCACTAATTTATAGTCAAGGTTGCAGTTTTAAATAAAATTTAAAGACTGATTGAAATTAGATTTTTGGCCGAAATCAAAACATATTTAAATAAAAAGAAACGGCCACTGGTTATTTGTTTTTTCTAAATTGTCTCGGTAGTTTCTGAAAAATAACTAGAAAAAAAGTTGTATGCAAGAAGAATGCAAACCTAGACTACAAATTCATGCAACCCTCCAGGCGTGTATAGTGAATCATAGGTAGCTGAACTACCAACAGTTGAAACACTGCCACCTAGCGAAAAGCGGTTGCTCTCTAGGAGAGTTCCCAGAAGACAAGGATTCTATAATGCACAGACCAATAGGTTTGAACATTTATTAGATTCGAAGTTTGGAAACCAAATACCGGTTTCGATCTTGTTAGATCTCGTCGAGATCTGACTGACGAGATCTAACAAGATCGAAACCGGTATTTGGTTTCCAAACTTCGAATCTAATAAATGTTCAAACCTATTGGTCTGTGCATTATAGAAAAAAAGTTGGTTAAATTTTCATTACAATCGGAAAATTTATTTTTATTTTTTGCGAAATTTCGATTAGAACTTAAACTTTACCAGTTCATGAGGTTAAACTTTAAATCTCGAGAAATTAAATTCTAAATTTTTGAAAGATGAAAAAATCAACATTTAAAATGTTTACCTTTAGAGAAAAATAAATAAAATGACCATTTCGGGATTAAAGTGGACATTTTCAGAATTATTATTTTATATAAATTTCAAAATGTTTTAAGAACTTGAAATTTAATTTTAGAATTAAAAGTTGCTGTTTTCTTTTCAATTTGTAAACTTTTTTCTCAAAATACGTAATTAAAGCTAGAAGTTCTTAAAATCCAAAATTAGACACTTTATTAAATTCAAAATTTGACAGGGAAAAATCCTAATTACATAAAAAGTTTAATCTATTAAATATTTTTCGAAATTTTAGTTTTATTCACAAAATATTAAGATATTTTCACAAATGTTTGACTTTCTATTTAAAATTTTAAGTTATTCTTTATCAATTTTAAGCTTCATGTAATATGTCAGAACTTCAAATAAACTTGGAATATTCGCGTTTAAAACTAAATTCTGTTCAAGTTTTTATTTTTAATTTTCCTCCTTTACATTGTACAAACAATGTTTTATATTTTTTGACTTAAAAAGAATGCAAACTTTTTCTAGTAATTTTGATTTGTGTTTTCAAAATGACGAAATTTCAAAATTAAAAGTAAATAAATTGTTCTCTAGAAGTATTTTTGAATACCTTTAATGTTTTTCTCCTGGTTTGGATTGTTTTTTTTAATTTTGTCTTTAAACTTCAATGAAATGTTTTCAATAATATTTTTTTTAATTTCAAACTAAAAAGCCTTTAAAAATTACCATTTTTTGCAGCATTATCGATTTCTAATTTAATTTTGCTTTTAATGTTGCACAAAAACGATCTATCAATAGCGTCCAAAGATCGATACAAATATTTCATCGACGTCATTTCAACAGTCTAATATGTTACGTAATTCGAAGTTCCACATAATTTTCTGCCAGTCATGGCAACTTAATAGCTGATCGTAAACAAAAGTATATGGCATATTATGTCGTAAAATCTTTCGGTTGCGTAAAATAGAGCCTTAGTTTTATATTCAGAAAGTCGCACGGAAGTGATGAGTCCTTACATTTTATATTTTTTATTGCATGTCAAAATAAAAATACTTTTACTGCGATAGCTGGCAAAGTAGGCGGAATATGTTGCACATTAATACATATTGCATGTTGCGTTCTCGTCGACTGTTGTTATTTTATGACACGAATTAGTTACGAAAGTAATATTTACTGAGTTGCTCCGCTGACTGTTGCTTTCTGAAAATT
Source organism: Dastarcus helophoroides (assembly GCA_028583605.1). Classification (NCBI taxonomy): domain Eukaryota; kingdom Metazoa; phylum Arthropoda; class Insecta; order Coleoptera; family Bothrideridae; genus Dastarcus; species Dastarcus helophoroides. Next base: position 20,642,909 of record CM053337.1, on the reverse strand, counting down.
GAACACACGTAGTATTATCTTAAAAACAGACGAGATATTGTGATTTGTGTTGAAAATCACATTAAGAAATTAATTTGCCCGAGTGTCGCTTTTTGCTCGAAATGACATCCAATTTAAGCACAATGGTCTGTTGTTCTGGCAGTGCACGTATAAGCGAATATAGCAGTTGAAGCAAGTTGCACTTACGACTCCCAAAGAAAATTGAACTTGACAAAATCGTCGCCGTTTGAGCTAATTATGCCGATGTACACAGCGGCAGACGAGTCGTCCCGGTGGTATCAGATCCGCCGAAATTATATAGTTTCAGTAATATCCCAAAGCTTAATTAAAGACCTTACAGGGCTGTGAAGGCAATTCTTTAGCGATATCTCGACGGAACATCTTCCACCTCCGGGATAAAACGTACACTTTAACCACCTCCTTTTGGCAGTAAAAAATAAAACCCATCTTGAAGCAAATCCGGCGCAAAGTGCAATGCTAATCAAGCCGCTTAATTTATACAATTAATTTATCTCCGCGATGGCCTGAGCAAAACCGTAAACAGTGTTTACGACGAGGGACTAACCTGGAGAACGGTTACCAGAACATTCTGATTTTTTTCTAACCCTTAAGTTGCGTTAGTTGAAGCCAGGTCATTCCACCATAATAAACAACAGAAGTTGGAAATTTTTGAAGCATTATTACGGTACTTATTTGTTAGATTTGAATCTTTCCGCCAAATACGTTACGTCACGTTAGTTATATTATGATTATATTATTGTAACAAAATGTAATTTTAAAGTTTAGTTGGGAATTTTTTATTAAATCTGATAAGGGGAGAGGTCGCGAGCGATAATAAATGAAATGGCAGATAAGCGCTCCAGAAATTTCGGCAAACGATAAGCCTTATCTGTGGGATTTTTCTAGAACCCGGGAGCCAAAACTATATAAGGCGATCGCCTTTCCCTCGAGTGAGTCAGTCAGTTAGACCGTATAGTTAGTGAGTTAGTAGTTAGACGTCAATAAGTGAGTTCATTATTTAGTTGTAGTGTTCCGAGTTTAGTTTGGAAATAAAGTGGGTTTAATCCATCAAGTTTTAATAATCAATTCGAACCGATAAGCCCGTAACAATATGATTGTTTTTTGTTTGAAATTTGTAGATACATCACCATGTGCAACATGTGATTAAATAAATATCTTTTATGTTCAATTAATCTTAAATGAATATACGTATATTTCTCTACATGTGCATTTAACAATTAATCCACTGCCACCTGCATATTACATCCTAACAATACTAACAGTTAGTATCTCTCTGAAGATGATCGCTTTGCTGTCGAAACGCGTTGTTGTGTTTTTTAATCTTTCTTGGTTTCAGGGGACAAGATTTGTATTTCAATGTTTGAGGATAACCAAGGACCAGCCCATTCCACCAAAAAGTTTATGACAAACCCACACAAATGAGCAATTATGTCAGTCTTTCAAGTTCAATTCTTAACGGACATCGGTGTAAACGGCGTGGCGCGACGAAGTTGGTAATTTAATCTCGCGAAGCGTCAAAATCGCTTTCGGCGGTTCGGTTTTCCTAACAAAATTTGACGGTGGCTCGCAATTATTAATATTAGTGGTCTTTTAATGGAGTTACTAATTAAATAATTCAATACGGCCCCCGTAAAACGTCTGTCGAGTTTGCATTCGAGGCCCAGACGTGTCGACAAAACTTACGACTCTTCGATATGATAAAGTTTGTGCAAACAACTGCGTCGCCACCCCAATTAATAGCAGACGAACTTCAATGGAACGCAGGGTGTTACGTCGTATTTGTCAATTTATACCTGGTGGTCGAAGTCAATAATTAATTGATCACTCCACATGCTTACTAATTAAAGCCCCATTAGAGAATAGGGTGGATATTACCGGGTCTTATTTCGATTCCAGGTTCGTATTGCTTCGTATTAATTAATGTTCTGCATTATATTACCCAATAAAGCATTACCGATGTAAATAGTGAAGTTTTTTTTTACAAACCATTTACTAACAAGAACAGCTAATAATTGGGTAATTCGAGCATATTTCTTTCACCTTGCCGCCTTTATTTGTTGATTGTGAATATTTCCAACTTTTAGCACGGTCGATTGTGTCATTATAGAACAATTGATAAAATAAATCTAAAATTTAGAAAAGCGTGAAATTTATAAAAAAAATTAAACCTAACGCTACAAAAAGGACAAATAATCTCGAAATTTCTATTAAAAAAACGAAAATATGACTGAAACTCAAAAAACGTGGCAACAACTCGCAATTAAAATCAAAATTTAAAATTAAAGGTTTCAATTTTTTAAAATGTCAAACTTTTAAAAGAAATATAATGAAATATTAAATTAAGAAATTTACAAAACAAGTTGCCATTTTAAACCTGTCCTTATCTTTATTCGACATAATCAAAAATTTTGAGATTTTTAAACCAAAATGTTAAAACAAGTTGATTTTAATGTCAACACTTTAGAAAATATAAAAATTTTAAACGCGAACCAAAAAATCTCAAAAAAAATTCCAAATTTCGAGAGAAATCCTATAAAAAGTTTTAACAAAGAAGATCGAAAATAGGTCGTAGTTTACAATTTAAACTTCGACATTTTCGCGAAAAAAATTTAAATTTTTACGATGAAATTGAAGTCTTAGCAAAATTCAAATCAGAAATTGTAAACTCAATTTTTTAAGAATTTTTTTTTTAGAAAAATTGACTTTGTTAGATAATCGTCAATGTGTATGATTGTATGGAAGTTCCTCATTTTTGAAGTTGGAAATATGAAAATTGGTGAATAGATTTCAGTTTATAAATAACATTTGCATCAGGGTTTTTGATAATTTATCTCCTTAGGGGGTAATCTTCTCAAGGTAATATAATGAATTCGTATTCCAAAAGTACAAAATATGCGGTACAGATATAAATTTGCAGAAAAAAATAAATCGTTTGCGAAGAATGCGGAATATTTTGAAAAGAAACGGTGATTAATTAATTGTTGTAAATTTCTTAAGTTAATACTGTTTATCATGCTCAACAACCCTCACATAATTCGGTATTAGTCTAAAGAGCACATAAATATCTCTGAAGATGTTAACTTGGCTATCGAAACGCGTTACAGCAACCATTGTTGTGTTTTTTACGCTTTCTTGGTTTCAGGGGACAAGATATGTATTTCAATCTTTGAAGATAATCAAGGACCAGTCCGTTCCACCAAAATCACTTGAGCATTCCTCCAAATACACTAGAATTTCGAAAAAAAGTCGATATTAAAAAAATGAAAATTTGGAGTCAAGCATTTCAAAAGGGAAGGAATTTTTATAAAATTCGAACATTTGAAAAAGTCGAAAATTTGAAAAAGTCGACATTAAAAAAGGTCAAAATTTTGAAATTTGGGAACTCTTTAAACAGTTGAAAAGAGTTGAAATTTTAAAATTATTGAAATCTTGGAAATACCGATATTTCCAAAATAAATGTTAATTTTAAAATAAACTAAAGTTTTCAAACAATTACACATTTTCAAAACAAGTCGAAATTTTTAAAATAATTTTTAGAAAAATCTAGAAATTTTAACAGAAAGACGAATATCGTTAAAATTTCCAAAATCCCAAAGAATCTGATTTTTAGGATGAAGAAAATTCGAAGGTAAAAATCCTAATTACCAAAAATAAAAACCGATTTAAGAACATTTAAAATTTCGAAAAAAAGATAGAAACTTCAAAAAACAGATCGAAATTGCGAAAAAAAAGGACGAATTCTGAAAAAAATTCTATATTACTAAGAAGCTTAAATATGTGATTTTAAAATAAATATAAAAATTTCGAAAAATAGTCTAACTTTGGGAAATATTAAAAATTTCTGAAAATTCGTATTGTAGAATTTCCAAAAAAAAAAAAAATTCGAGAGAATAATCCAAATTTAAATAAAAACTTGAAAATTGGAAAAATACTTCAAAGTTTCCAAAACAAATCACGTTTAAAGAAAAAAATTGAATTAAAAAAAATAGTCGAAATTTCGACAAAAAAAGACGAAAGTCGAGAAAAAAGATAAAATTTTAAGAAAAAAATAGAAATTTTACGTAGAAAATAAAATTAAAAAAAGAAATTTTCGCACAGAAAGTCGATTTTTAAGAAAATGATTAAATTTTAAGAATTACGGTTTATAAAATAGAACGATTTTTTTTTTAATCTCGAAATTTTAAAGACGAATATCGTCAAAATTTTCAAAATTCCAAAAAATCCAATTTTTGGGATGAAGAAAATTAGAGGGTAAAAATCTTTGTATCGAAAAACAAAAACCAATTTAAAAAAAAAATTAAAAATTTTGAAAAAAAGACCAAAATTTCGAAGAAAGTTCTGTATTACCAACAATCTTAAATATCTGGTTTTAAAATAAACATAAAAATTTCGAAAATTAGTCCAACTTTGGAAAACATTAAAAATTTCTGAAAATTGCTAATCTAGGAAGTCGAAGTTTCCAGAAAAAATTCAGTGTTTAGAAAAATAACGAAATTTAAAAAAAAAAGAAATTTCGAGAAAATAATCCAAATTTAAAGAAACTCTTGACAATTGAGAAGACTTCAAATTTTTGAAAACAAATCTCATTTAAAGAGAAAAGTCGAATTTAAAAAAAAATAGTCGAAATTTCGAAAATAGTCGAATTTTCGAAAAAAAGACAAATTTTGAAGAAAAAGACGAAATTTCAAGAATAAAATGGAAATTTCACGTAGACAATAAAATTTTGAAAAAATAGTCAAATGAAATGAATGAACCAAATTTTAATAAAAAATCAAAATTTAACAGAAAGAGGAATTCCGAGAAAAAAGTTAGAATCGGATTTTTGAACATTTCAATATAGCCCGCTTTGAAAATGTCAACATTTTCAAAAAAAAAAGTCGAATTTCGGGAAAAATAGTCAAACTTTGGAAAACATTAGTCATTTTTGAAAATTCGTATTCTAGAAGGTCAAAATTTACAGACAAAATCCAGCATTTAGAAAAATAAAGAAATTTCCCAAAAAAAAGAAATTTCTAGAAAATAATCCAAATTTAAAGAAACACCTGACGATAAAGAAAAGACTTCAAATTTTCCAAAACAAATCACATTTAAAAAAAGTCGAATTTTAAAAAGAAATGATGGAAATTTCGAAAAAAATAGTCGAAATTTTGAAAAAAAAGACGAATTTCGAAGAAAAAGATGAAATTTCGAGAAAAAATGAAAATGTCACGTAGAAATGAAAATTTTGAGAAAACAATCAAATGAAATGAAATGAATAAAACAAATTGCGATAAAAATTTAACAAAAGGACGAATTCCAAGAAAAAAGTTAAAATCGAATTTTTGAACATTTCGGAATAGACCGATTTTACGAAAAATATGAAAATTTGCGAACAAAAAGTCGAATTTCGGGAAAAATAGTCAAACATAAAATTTTGAAATTTTGACATTTTAAAATTGTGAAATTTTAAAATTGTAAAATTTTAATGTCGGAATCTTGAAATTTTGGATTTTTGAAATTTTGAATCTTGAAATTTTGAAATTTTGAATTTTGAAGTCTTGAAATTTTGAAATGGTGAAATTTTGAAATTGTGAAATATTGGAATTTTGAAATTTTAAATCTTGAAATCTTGAAATCTTGAAATTTTGAAATTTTAAATTCTGAAGTTTTGAAGTTTTGAAATGGTGAAATCTTGAAATTTAAAATTTTAAACCTTGGAATCTTGAAATTTCGGAATTTTGAAATTTGGAATCTTGAAATTGTGAAATTTTGAAACTTTGAAATCTTGAAATTTTGACATTTGAAATTGTAAATTTTTGAAGTTTTGAAATTTTGACATTTTAAAATTTTGAAATTGTGAAATTTTGAAATTTTAATGTTGGAATCTTGCAATTTTGGAGTTTTAAAATTTTTTATCTTGGAATTGTAAAATTGTAAATTTGTGAAAATTTAAAATTTTGAAATTTTAAAATTTTGATATTTTGAAATTTTGAAATTTTGAAACTGAAATTTTGGAATGTTGGAATTTTGAAATTTTAAATCCTGGAAACTTGAAATTTTGAATTTTGAAGTCTTGAGATTTTGAAATGGTGAAATCTTGAAATTTTGAAATTTTAAACCTTGGAATCTTGAAATTTTGGAATTTTGAATTTTTGAATCTTGGAATCTTGGAATTTAAAAAATGTGAAATTTTGAAACTTAAAATTGTGAAATTTTGAAATCTTGAAATTTTGACATTTTAAAATTGTGAAATTTTGAAATTGTGAAATTGTAAAATTTTGAAATTTTAATGTTGGAATCTTGAAATTTTGGATTTTTGAAATTTTGAATGTTGGAATCTTGAAATTGTAAATTTGTGAAATTTTGAAATTTTGAAATTTTGAAATTGTGAAATTGTAAAATTTTAGTGAAAGTTTGAAATTGTGAAATTTGGATTTTTGAATTTATGAATTTTGCATTTTGAATGTTGAACATTAATGTTGAAAAATTAGACTTTTTTAAGAACTTGAAACCGTGAACTTTTGAAATTATAAAATGTTGAAATTTGGAACTTTTGAAATTTTGGAATTTAAAATTTTGAAATTTTTATTTTTGCATTTTGAATGTTAAATATTGAATGTAGAAAAACTTCAAAAAAAGACGAAATTCGAAAAAAAGATGAAATTTTGAGAAAAAATGAAAATTTTTCGTAGAAAATAAAATTTTGAGGGAAAAGTCAAATTAAATGAAATGAATAAAACAAATTTCGATAAAAAATCAAAATATAACAAAAGGACGAATTTCGAGATAAAAGTTATAATCAGATTTTGGGACATTTTAAAATAGACCGGTTTGACGAAAAATATGAAAATTTTCAAAAAAATTGTCGAATTTCGGGAAAAATAGTCAAACTTCGGAAAACACCAAAAATTTCTGGAAATTCGTATTCCAGAAGATCAAAATTTTCAGAAAAAGTCCAACGTTATAAAAAACAACGAAATTTCCAAGAAAAGAAGAAATTTCGATAAAATAATCAAAAAATGAAGAAAAACTTGAAAATAAGAAAAGACTGCAAATTTTACAAAACAAATCACATTTAAAGAAAAATGTCGAATTTAAAAAAAATAGTCGAAATATCGAAAAATAGACGAATTTCAAGGAAAAATATGAAATTTCGAGAAAAAATAAAAATTTGTCGCAAAAAATATAACTTTGGTGGAAAAATCAAATGAATAAAGCCAATTTTGATAAAAAGTCAAAATTTTACAAAAAGATGAATTCCGAGAAAAAAGTTAAAAACGAATTATTGAACATTTCAAAATAGACCGATTTTACGAAAAATATGAAAATTTTCAAACAAAAAGTCGAATTTCGGGAAAAATAGTGAAAGTTTGGAAAACACTAAAAATTTCTGAACATTCATATTTCAGAAGATCAAAATTTTCAGAAAAAATCCTACGTTTAGTTCCAAAAAAAGAAGAAATTTGAAGAAAAACTTGAAAATTGAGAAAAGGCTTCAAATTTTTCCAAACAAATCACATTTAAAGAAAAAGGTCGAATTAAAAAAAAATAGTCGAAATTCCGAAAAAAGGACGAATTTCGAGGAAAAAGATAAAATTTCAAGAAAAAAATGAAAATTTCGCGTAAAAAAATAAAATTTTGAGGGACAAGTCAAATGAAATAAAATAAACAAAACAAATGTTGGTAAAAAATCAAAATTTAACAAAAAGACGAATTTTGAAAAAAAGTTAAAATCGGATTTTTGAACATTTTAAAATAGACCAGTGTTACGGAAAATGTAAAAATTTTCAAAAAGAAGGCAAATTTCGGGAATAAGGCAAAAGTTTTAAAAAATAAAAACGAATTGTAAAAACGTAAAATTACGACAAAAAGGAGGAAATTCGAAATTTCTAAAAAGGACCAAATTTTGAGAAACAGTCAAAGAATTGAACCTTTCATTTTAGTTTGGCTGCCATAGTTATTATGAGACGAGCACTTTACCCAATATTAAGATGAATATCAAAATTTTGAAAGAAAAATTAGAATTTTCACAAAATTGGATTTGAAAAAAACAGACAAACTTTTCAAAGCTAAATTTCCTCGAAATTATTCGTTTTTTACAATTTAAATTTCCAAAAATTAATTTTCAAAAGTTTTAGTTTTTTATGAAAATATTCAACAAATTTTTAGAACAATTGTGAAACAAATAGCAAATTTTTACCCAAATTTTGATTCTAAAGAGTCGAAATTTGAAAAAGATCGAAATGTTAAGAGACGAAATTTTTGAAAAAAAGAAGAAATTTCCAAAAAAAAATCCGTAATATTCAAAAAAGTCGAAATAAGAAAAAAGTAGAAAAATTTTTGTAAGTGAAAAATTAGAAAAGATCGAAAAATTGAAAATGTAAAAAAAAATCGAAATGTTCAGTCCAAATTCCAAAATTCTAAAAAACAAACCAAAATTTTGATAATAATGGAAATTTAAATAAAAGTGCAAATTTTTAGATGTAGATTTTTTAAATTAAAACGAAACAGTCAACATTTAGAAAAAAAGTCAAATATTTGTGTCGAAATTTTTATAAAATTATGAAATAAAAAACAGCGAAAATTTTGAAAAAAAAATACACCCGACCTGCCATGTAATCACTGATCAGTACGGGCCGGAATCCCCTCCCCCATCTCAAAAAGCTATCGACGTCACCGATTCCTGTTTCAAGAAGTAAAAAATAATCTATGATTTTGGCCATGACGTTTACATCTTGTGACATAAATTAATCATTTCGAACAACAAGCAAAATTTCTGTAATGTTTCCTCTCTTCCAAGTTCCTAAACGATGTCTAACAACAATAGCCCGATGCATGATAAAGCACAAGATCGTACCTTGCGTGATAAAGTTCGCCCCAAGGGACACAATGGAGATCATCTACCCATGGGACAAAAGGGCCGCAAACGGCAACTTTCTAACCCCCAAAGAAACAGAAAACAGACCTTGCGTATACTACTGCGGCGAAGAATGCAGCTACTACTCTTTCCTAATGACAGAACTGGATACCTGCCCTCCAAAAGACCCCCAATTCAAGGAAATCAAACACTGGATGATTTTAAATATACCGGGCACCAATATGGATCAGGGAGAGGTATACGCCGAGTATCTACCTCCCGTACCGACCGAGAAACCAAAATGCCATCGATACTTGTTTTTGCTGTACAAACAACCCACCAAGATTAACTTTAGGGAGATCCCGGTGACGAATTATGAAAGTAGACTGAATTTTTCAACTCAATATTTCGCATCGACTTATCTCCTGGGAATTCCGGAAGCTGGCAACTTTTTTTTCGAGAAAAGGACCGAAGACGTATGCGCGTTAGAACAAAAGTATCAAATCGTAAGAAGCTAAGGGGAATCTTGTGAATTTATGTCTAAACTGTAGAAATAAAGTTATTGGTCAATCTTTTTGAAAGTTGTGGTTGCTCTCTTCGGAATCACGGGATCACGCGATCCCTCTGTAGCGCTAAGTGGTGGGGTTAGCGGTAAAACGCAGGCAGGGTCGGCGTTTTGTTATTTAACGTGTTACAAGTTTAATTTTTTTTCGTAATTTCAACTTTAAAAATTGAAATACTTGTCCCCTGAAACCAAAAAAGATTAAAAAAGACAACAAACGTTGCTGTAACGCGTTTCAACAGCCAAGCTGTCATCTTCAGAGAGATACTGGACAAGTTCTGTATTTCAATTTTTGAAGATAACTAAGGACCAATCCAACAAAATTTCAACTTTAATTTCAAAATATGTTTTGATCAAGAAGCATTAACTCGCAATATAGACAATGAAATGAAATTTTTAAACTTAGAATTCGCAAAAATTCTAAATAGTTGAAATTGAAAAAAAATCAAATTTTTAAAATAACGTTAAAATTTCAAGGTAAAATAAAAATTTGGAATTTAGGAACAAAATACTAGTATTTATTATTTTTTATCTTCATTAGTTCCAAGAATAAAATTCACAGATTTCGCAATCCTTGCAACCAACGGAGACATTGGAAATTACCAAATAGGAACATAATTAACACTTTATTTAACATACAAGGTTATACAGGGTATTTACAAATTTCAAAGACAACGCTTGGCAGTTGATTCGGAATGATAAATAAATACGAATTACGAAAAAAAAAATAATAAAAAATGTTTACTTTTCGAATTGCAGACTTTCAAAGTTGTTATAAATTACTATTTTATAACCTCTTTACCGATCGTGTTGAAATATGAAACCTTTATGTATTTAGATTAAAGGCTAGAATCTTAGTGACGTCGACCCTTGTGTTATCCGACATCCCTTGAAATTCCTCAAGACAATTATCTATGTATCTTCGAAGTAGTAAATAATAATAATTACATAAAATATGTATTGATTTACAACAATACGTATTACGTTTAGTTTTTATTTTTTTTATATCTAATTAAAATGTCGTTAAGGCTGACTGTGTTGAAAGTGTTTGCAGATGTGTCTTACACCACATGAATTTGATGGCCCTTCACAGTTTGTTTGAACCCCCTGGTTGGATAAGTAGTACATTTCAGAAATTTGTCATTCCGACAAGTGGTTCTTAGATATTCTGTCATCCCTATTTTGTCCAAGTTTAAAAATCATTTTATTGATACTAACTGTGCCTTCTTTCCTTTTTGAAAGGCAACTTTACAATGAATAGACCACAGGGTGCTCGTAAGTAGTAATTGTCTTGAATGTGTTATTCGTGGCCTTTTCTTTTTGGGATAAAAGTATTTTGTTTTCAGTTTCCTCTTGATCCTAAAATTTGTTGCCCCAGTCATGTAATTGTTCTTCCTGACAAGAATTTATGGTCTTTGAATTGCATGTCATACTTTTGTTTTTTTGAATGGACTTTTAAATGACCAGCTGCATTCAACCCAATTTGGTTTCTTGAAAATGAAGTTAATTTTTTCTGATTTCAATGGAATTTCAAATTACTCCCAAAATAAACTTGTTTCAGTTAATAAATCGATTTAGATTATTTCGCATTGAAATCAGGATCATCTAAAAAAACATTAGAGGGCAGTTGAATGGCAAATTTATCAATCTTAAAAATTGAGGTTCTGTGATTTTGTTTATCATATTCCAGATTACACGTGAATTCGTTTGGATGTGATTTGATTCATATGGTACATTACTTTAAACTCTTTTAAAGAAAGTTACAATTTTTTAACTAATGCTGAAGTAATGATGTTCGCTTGACACTCTGGATTTAACAACGCTGGACATTGTTTGAAGTTACTGCACCTATTTCTAATTAAAACTAGAGCTGTACTGGTTGTACTGATTGCCATTTTCGTTTTGCATGATCGTTTAATTTTTCCGCTCTTATGGGAATAATAAATAAAAGTAATTCCCTTTTTTGCCGAAAGCTCTAAAACCTTTATTACAGTTAATTGGTTGTCTTAGACCGGGTTGTGTGGTTCTTGTAAATTAAAAAATGTTTAGGACGGTTGTGACCCGTTCTTTTATTTTAAAGCGGTCTTGCAGCAACTCTATTGCATAATTAATTAATAATAATAATTAGTTGATAATAACAATGATTCAATAACGTCACTTGAATCTCCTTCCACAGAATCGCAAAGATAATGAAATTTTCTAATATCAAAAATACGCTTGTCGTAATGAACTGACCACTTAAATGAATCTAAAAACAAAAATGGGAAGCGATGAGGGCTTTAAATTAGCAACAGATATGGTATTTAATTATCTCGAGCCGTTTAATAATGACAGAGTGAAACATTGAATTAGTAAATTTCAATTTATGTCAGTTAAAATTTTATCGGGTGTTTAAATGAAAAAGTCGTCAAGTGTGCTCTAAGTTTTTTAGAAGAGAACGTAGCGAACCCGGCATGCGATTACTTATTGATTATTTTTTCCGTCAAGGGTCATTTTGACGTCTTATTTATCCAAAGAGGTTAACATTTTCTAACCTAAAGAAAACAGTCTAGAAGTCTATTTTACTCTTCTTTACAAAATTATGCGCTTATGCTTTCAAAATAATTATAAACACAAATTTTGGGCTTTTCCGAAATTTAATAAGTTCTTCCACAATTTCCAATTTTTTAAATTTTTACATTAAACTAGCAATTCTTGTGTTTTTTCTTAAAACTTCGGATTTCAAACGGATTCAAAATTTGAACATGAGTCTTGCGAGTCTAACGCAAGATATTGCATGAAAAAAATAAATATAGAATATTTTCTTGAAATTATGACTTTTTCATAAAATTCCCCAACCTTTCAAAATGTCATTTATTTTTCCTAAACTGTTCTTAAACGTTTTATTTAAAATTTTCATGTTAAATAAGAAATTCTAAATATTTCTAAAGATTTTGACTTATTTTCGAAATTGTGACTTCAGCCTAAAAAATTCTTAAAATTATAAATATATAAACTCGAAAACTCAAGATTTTTTATCGAAATTTTGTAATGTCAACTTTTTTTTCGAAATTTAAAATCCCCTTTTTTATTAAATCATGAGTGGTGGGTTTCCTCAAATTTTAAAATCCCAAAATTCAAACTTTACTTTCTACTCTTACAATAAAGGTTTTAACAAGTGTTAAAGCTTTAATTTTTTATTTTTAAGGTTTTAAGTTTAATTAAGACTCTTTTTTTTAAGAACACAAATCATTTATTTAAGATCTTGACTTTAAATGAAATATTTTAATTTTTTTCAAATGATTTTGATTTAGTTGCAAAATTTTATCTTTAACCTCAAAATGTTGACATATGTTCTGAAATTTTAGAACATTATGAATTTTTTGAAATCCTGGAATATTTTTGAAATTGGCCTTTTATTTTTATTTTTCTTTTTTGCATATTCCCTCATTTCATCTATTTTTCTTTCTTTGTTCCTGAAGAAGCCCCCTACGATGGTGGGCGAAACGTCGAACACTTTTAGTAGTTCTTTGACACGGTCCAATCCCGGAAGAAGTATATCCTGTACTGACTCTGGCCGTGGAAGCCTTCGTTATCATATTCAGAACCTCTACGGGGAGGAAATTTCTTGCAAAACCCTTCTATTCTCTAAACTTCGTCATAAAGTTTCTAAGCTCATTTCCAATCTAACCTTTCTGTCACGTTGCAGGGATCACAATTTAATTCCAAAATCTCTTAGAATCAGGGATAACTTTAGAACCAATTCTTCATTCAAAATTCTTCATAAAGCTGGTTTGTCTCTTGTCCGGGATATGATTCAAAGGATTAAACGCGATTTGACTTCGATTTCCTGACAATTGCTCGAACTCCATCTGGAACTTTCGAGTAGGTTGTCGGTTGAACATTGGAGTCATTTCGACGCCATATCCTATAATCAATCCGAAAAAACCTTTGAATTAGAAAATCTGAAAGAAGAAATTCGAATCCCTAAGTCCCAAGGTCAAAACTCATAGTTCAGTCTCAAAAACAGTAGTCAATTTGTCTTCCCGTCCACTATCGGATAACGAGCAGACCATCTTATCCAAAGGACTGAATTTTGCTGTCGCCCCAAGAAAAATTCCAACTGAAGAAATAATCAGTGCGGTAGAGTCTTCCATCAGAACTCTCCCCAAGGAGGTTGCAGATCCCATTCGTTTTCAAACCACAAAAATTCTAAAACATGCCAAACCACCAAAGTCTAACATTTCTAGAAAAGAAAGATGTGCCCTTAAAACCCTAAAAACAGATTCTTCAATCATTATTCTTTCGGCTGACAAAGGTAATGCAACTGTCATCTTGGATAAATCCAAGTATGCATCCAAAATTAACGCCCTGTTAAATGACGGATCCTATATTCCTCTTCCTCGGGACCCAACAAGCAAAATTGAACGTGAACTAAAGTCGAAACTAAAATCCTTAAATTTGCCCGCAGACACTCTCAGACATCTTGTTCCGAAAGAATCCAAACCACCTCGTCTTTATGGTCTCCCCAAAATTCACAAACCCAATATTCCTCTTAGGCCCATTGTCAGCACGATAAATTCACCTACCTACAATGTCTCGAAATACTTATCTAACATCCTCAAGTCATATACCGGAAACACATCATCACACGTCCTAAATTCCAAACACTTTGTCGAATTATTGTCCGAATTAACCCTAGACCCCAACGACATATTAGTAAGTTTTGACGTCACTTCACTATTCACAAATGTCCCAGTTTCCGACTCCATGACGATAATTCGTCAATTACTTTCAGGCAAAGAGAATGCAGATTCTCTAGCTGATTTAACTGAAATGTGCCTCACATCGACTTATTTTTCTTTTAATGGCAGTTTCTATAAACAAGTCTCCGGCACCCCGATGGGTTCTCCCTTATCCCCAGTCGTAGCAAATATTTTTATGGAATCTTTCGAAAACACTGCGTTGGAAACTGCAGATTTAAAACCCAAGGTTTGGCTTCGGTATGTAGATGACACATTTATTGTATGGTCACATGGCAAGGATTCACTAAATTTATTTTTGGAACACCTAAACAGTTTACATTCCTCTATTAGCTTCACTATGGAAATCGAAAACAATGGTTCTCTTTCTTTTCTTGACGTACTGGTCACTCGTTTACCAAACGATCGCGTTTCTCATTCCGTTTATCGAAAACCCACCCATACTAATCGTTATTTGCATGCAGAGTCCCATCATCACCCTTCCCAAAAACGTTCCGTCATAAATTCACTGGTTTCACGAGCTGTAGCAATTTCACAATCAATAAATCTTTCAGACGAGTTGAACAATATTCGTTTCAACCTCCGCAACAATGGTTACAAATCGCACGACATTGAAACTGTCATTAAACGACATCTTCACCCTACCCCTCGTCCTTCGCAAAATTCAATAGTTTCTTCTAAAGCCTTTCTTCCTTATATTCGCAGAGTAACAGATCAAATCGGAAAATTATTGAGAAAACACAACATTAAACCCACTTTTTCATCATCCTCAAAGATCCAACAGCTCCTTCCATCTCCCAAAGATAAAATTTCATCCTTTTGTTCTAATGGCGTGTATAGGGTTCCTTGTTCTTGTGGTTCAGTGTACATCGGAGAAACGGAGCGATCATTTAAGACGCGAATATCCGAGCACCAAAGGTGTCTTAGGTCTGGTTTATTTTCGCAGTGAGCCATTGCCGAACATCAACATCAGACCGGACGTAAGATTCTCTTCGATAATATTTCAATTATATCCAATATTCCCAATTACTATAATAGGAAGATGCGCGAGGCCATCGAAATCCAAAAATTCCCCAATAACATCAACAGAGACGAAGGTTACATGTTTTCCTCCATCTGGAAACCAACCATCGGAAATCTTCGGAAGTGATCGCACAGACGCGTGGTATGTAAAGTTTCCCTTTCCCTCTTTCCTGTCAGAAGAGTTTCGCCTCTGGTATGGTGGACATACTGAGTTACCGTGCTCTTCTGCCTAAACTTTCTTTTGTACCAAGTTTCAATTCAGAAGAGTTTCGCCTCTGGTATGGTGGACATACTGACAAGGAAAGGTCGCGAAGTGTCCGACGCCGATTTTGCTAATTTTTAGATATGTTTTAAAGGATCAAAATCTAAGAGACACGTATTTTTTTTTATCGGCTGATAAACGGTTTTAAGGGTAGTTTTACCCCCTCAAAGTTGAGGCAAAAAATGCAGATTTTGCTGTTTCTCGAATACCACAAATGATATTCGAGTCGTTTTTTTTTCCAAAAGGTTTGATTTGACGAGAAATAAAAGAAAAATTTTTTTTTTTAAATTTTCGCACCCCCTCATGGGGGCAAACTACCCCATTTAGAAGTTTTTTAATCATAAAAATGATAATTACGACAGCAAAATTTTGAAAAAAATATATGTTATTTTATACACCAAAACTAATTTTACCTGTTTTTGGATTTTGTCGAAAATAAAAATTTTTGGGTGTAAATACCACTTACACGAATACGTATATGATAGGATGTATTTTTATGATTTTTGTTTTATTTTTTTTTCTGAAGCGAAATATTTCGTCGAGAAACTAATAGAATAATTTTTTAAGATTTTTTCGGTGACCCCTCATCCCCACCCTCCACCCTTCCCTTATAAGAGGCTGAGCTATCTACCTAAAAAACCGGAAAATTCGAGATTATTATGATCCATCTACTATCTACATACACCGAAAAAAAGTTTACCAAATTTTTTTACCATCACCCCTCCTGATAGGGGTAAATTACCCCCTTATGAAATTTTTAATTAACAAGGAAATAGTCATTATAACAGGTCAATTTTGAAAAATAAATGTTATTTTATACATCAAAATTAATTTTACCTGCATTTGGGTTTGGGTGAAGGAAAATATTTTGGGGGTGAACACCCTTAACGCAAATATTTATATACAATAGGAGATATATTTGTATAATTTTCGGCTCGTTATTTTTGAGACGAAGTACTTTAAAGAAGGTAGAAAAATATTATTTTTAAATTTTGGTTCTACCGTTCCCACCCTTCGTGTTGGCATACCAGTAGAATGAGCCAGTTAGCTATCTACTTGAAAAACTGGAAATTCGAGATCATTGCTGTCTCTCTAGATACCACAAAACAGAGCTTAGAAAGGTTTTAAATTTTTGCATTTCCCATCCCAGGTGACTTATCCTTCTGATAGAAATAGGACGCGAGGTGTGGCTGGAAAAATTCGGAAAAATTATTTTTATTGTTTCTTGTTGAAATATTTCGTTCCAGGAAAAAAGAAACGAATATCTTTACCGCCATAATAATATGCACTTAAATGTTTTGGTAAATTCCCATATTTCTTGTGTAGGTATATCTAATATACAAAACTTCTAAATTTTTATAAAGTTCAGACAACTGACCGCAGTTTTTATATAGATATTTTATACACATATTTGGTCTAAAGGGTGTTTACCCCCAAAAATTTTTCTTCGACAAACCCCAAAAAAATTCAATAAAATAAGTTTTGGTTATAAAATATAGTGTTTTTTTTTCAAAATTTTACTGTTATAATAACAAATTTTTGAATATTTAAAAACCTCAGAAAGGAGTAGTTTATCCCCTTATGAAGGTACAAAAATTCAGAATTTTTTTCGGTGTATAAAAAGAGATCGTAATGATCTCGAATTTTCCGATTTTTTAAGTAGATGACTCAACCTCTGGTAAGATAAAGTGGAGGGAGAGGAAGAGAGGTGACTGGAAAAGTTCAAAAAAATTAATTTTATAATTCCTTGTTGAAATACTTCTTTTCAGATAAAAAACGAATTAAAAATCATAGAAATACATCCTATTATATACGTGTTTGACCTAAAGGGTGTTTACCCCTAAAATATTTTCCTTTACCAAAACTTAAATAAAAGTAAAATTAATTTTGATGTATAAAATAACATTTATTTTTCAAAATTTAGCTGTTATAAGGACTATTTTCTTGTTAATTAAAAATTTCATAAGGGGTAATTTACCCCTATCAGGAAGTGTGGGGTTAAAAAAATTTGGTAAACCTTTCTTTTGGTGTATATAGTTTGTAGAGGGATCATAATAATCTCGAATTTTCCAGTTTTTTAAGTAGGTAGCTCACCCTCCTATAAGGGAAAGGTGGAGGGTGGGGATGAGGGGTCACCGGAAGAATCTTAAAAAATTATTTTTTTAGTTTCTCGTCAAAATCCTTCGCTTCAGAAATAAAATAAAACAAAAATTATAGAAATACATCCTATCATATACGTATTCGTTTAAGTGGTGTTTACCCCCCAAAAAAATTTTTTTCGACAAAATCCAAAAACAGGTAAAATTAGTTTTGGTGTATAAAATAACATATATTTTTTTCAGAATTTTGCTGACGTAATTACCATTTTTATGATTAAAAAACTTCTAAATGGGGTAGTTTGCCCCCATGAGGGGGTGCGAAAATTTAAAAAAAAAAATTTTTCTTTTATTTCTCGTCAAATCAAACCTTTTGGAAAAAAAAACGACTCGAATATCATTTGTGGTATTCGAGAAACAGCAAAATCTGCATTTTTTGCCTCAACTTTGAGGGGGTAAAACTACCCTTAAAACCGTTTATCAGCCGATAAAAAAAAATACGTGTCTCTTAGATTTTGGTCCTTTAAAACATATCCAAAAATTAGCAAAATCGGCGCCGGACACTTAGCGACCTTTCCTTGTGAGTTACCGTGCTCTTCTGTCTAAACTTTCTTATCCTTTGTACCAATTTTCAATTCAGAAGAGTTTCGCCTTTGGTATGGTGGACATACTGAGTTACCGTGCTCTGATGTTTTGAAATTGGCCTTTTATTTTTATTTTTCTTTTTTGCATATTCCCTCATTTCATCTATTTTTCTTTCTTTGTTCCTGAAGAAGCCCCCTACGATGGTGGGCGAAACGTCGAACACTTTTAGTAGTTCCTTAACACGATCCAATCCCGGAAGAAGTATAGCCTGTACTGACTTTGGCCGTGGAAGCCTTCGTTATCATATCCTGGAATAGTTTCCTAAAATTGTCTATTTTTTTTACTATTTTTCTCGCAACTTTTTTGAATTCAAAATTTTGGCCTTATTTAGCTATTTTTTTTTTATTTTCGACCTTAATATCGAAGTATTCGACTTGAGATTTCGAGTGAAAACTTGAATATTGAAATATTTTTCTTTCGACTTTTTTCTATTTTTTAAGGTTATTTCTGCAATGTTTATCTTTTCTAAATTTACAGTTTCCATTAGGGTTTGTCGGTTTTTAAAAACTGGGTTTAAAAACCGGTTTTTTGAAGAATATCATGAAATTCGAAAACCGGTTTTTTCTCTAAAGCACTGAACTAAACACTGTGGCTTGTGATTAAGTCCAAAGAAGGTTTCACCCCTTTACCACATCGGCAATTAAATAAATAATTACGCGATACGTATTTCGCCAGCAGAACTGGCATTTTCAAGCGCACTAATCTTAAAAGATTAGCAAAAGATGCATCGACGTCATCTGCATTGAGATTCAAATCGATACTGGCGGTCTTTTGCTTTCTTTCCTATTTCTAATTGTTTAACACATCTGGTGCATGTAATTTTGACCTGCCACAAATAGCCTTCAATAAACTGGAGGCCGCCAATGGTCCTTTATCTCCGTTAAGGGTAACTGGCCTCTGATTGATATAAATTGTTTCGTATGCATCAAGTTCTCTGCTATTTGTGACCGATCTTAACAATTTTAAATTTTCAATGTTAATTTTGTGTCCTGTATTTATCATATGAAGGGCGACACTTGATTTTTCTTCTCTATTGTATCTAAAATGAGCGATATGTTCTTTAAATCTGGTTTTAATGGATCTCTTGGTCTGTCCAACATATGATAAATTACAATTGTTACAGCTTATTTCGTAAATTCCGGAATTCTCAAGCTTGTCCAATTTATCTTTAGCATTACCCAAATTATTGCGGAGACTGTTGTTGGCTGTGTAAACTACTTTTACGTTGTTTTCTTTTAAAACTTTATTAATTTTATTAGTGATATTTGGGTAAAATGGTAATTTCACAACGGTTGTAGGAGTGTTATCTTTAGATTGGTCTAGCTTAGAGCAATTCTGAATTATTTTCTTAAATCTACATTTCCTTAACATGCTGTTTACTGTTTCTACGGGGAAACCATTAAAAATCGCAACATCTTTAATGTAAGCTAATTCTTTTGTATATCTGGATTTACTTAGAGGAACATTTAAAAGCCTGTTGATTAAAAAACGTATACTTGCTAATTTCTGTTGTTTGCTAGATTTTCTAGCAAATCTTTTCATGGACAATTTTGAACAAGAAATCAAAAATGAATTAATAAACTTTCCTAGAATTTGGATACGATACGTAGACGACATTTTTGCAGTTTTTGACACCAGTAAATATGAAGTTCAAGATTTCGTTGATAAGTTAAACTCAAAATACAATTCAATTAACTTTACATTTGAAAAAGAAACCAATGGATTACTCCCGTTTTTAGATATCTTGGTTATCAGAAATAAAAATAATTTAGAGTTCGATATATACAGAAAAGAAACCAATACAAATCGCTTTATCACAGCTGATTCTAATCATTGTCCACAACAGAAATTAGCAAGTATATGTTTTTTAATCAACAGGCTTTTAAATGTTCCTCTAAGTAAATCCAGATATACAAAAGAATTAGCTTACATTAAATATGTTGCGATTTTTAATGGTTTCCCCGTAGAAACAGTAAACAACATGTTAAGAAAATGTAGATTTAAGAAAATAATTCAGGATTGCTCTAAGCTTGACCAATCTAAAGATAACACTCCTACAACCGTTGTGAAATTACCATTTTACCCAAATATCACTAATAAAATTAATAAAGTTTTAAAAGAAAACAACGTAAAAGTAGTGTACACAGCCAATAACAGTCTCCGCAATAATTTGGGTAATGCTAAAGATAAATTAGACAAGCTCGAGAATTCCGGAATTTACGAAATAAGCTGTAACAATTGTAATTTATCATATGTTGGACAGACCAAGAGATCCATTAAAACCAGATTTAAAGAACATATCGCTCATTTTAGATACAATAGAGAAGAAAAATCAAGTGTCGCCCTTCATATGATAAATACAGGACACAAAATTAACATTGAAAATTTAAAATTGTTAAGATCGGTCACAAATAGCAGAGAACTTGATGCATACGAAACAATTTATATCAATCAGAGGCCAGTTACCCTTAACGGAGATAAAGGACCATTGGCGGCCTCCAGTTTATTGAAGGCTATTTGTGGCAGGTCAAAATTACATGCACCAGATGTGTTAAACAATTAGAAATAGGAAAGAAAGCAAAAGACCGCCAGTATCGATTTGAATCTCAATGCAGATGACGTCGATGCATCTTTTGCTAATCTTTTAAGATTAGTGCGCTTGAAAATGCCAGTTCTGCTGGCGAAATACGTATCGCGTAATTATTTATTTAATTGCCGATGTGGTAAAGGGGTGAAACCTTCTTTGGACTTAACCGGTTTTTTGGTAGAAAATATCGGTTTTCAATATATGAATAACACTTAAAAAAAAATTGAAAATGACAAATGTAGCCAAATGTACCAGATTGATGAAAACACTGTTTCAAGCGGTTTGGTTCTTGGAGAGAATGTGTTGTTTTAAGTCTGAATGACCTTAATACTTCTCATATGTGGAATAAAGATGAAGAAGAATATTACAAAGTTATAGAACTCCTTAAAGTTTTAGGTCCGATAAAATTAGCAGCCGAAGCTTTAGGTAGACAAGACGCAAATTTATTAACAAGTGAAGGTATATTTAAATTTTTGCTGGGTGAAGTACAAAATTTGAAATCCGGAATTAGTCAGAAATTATTACACGCTATAAAGGCATGGATTGAAGAAAGAAGAGATACAGAATTAGTTACACTTATTCTTTATTTACAAAATTCTGAAACTGTTTTAACGAAATCTTCTAATAAATTCCTTCCATTAGCAACGAAAAGTGACATTATTAAGTTATCCGGACAAATATTATTAAGATTATATAAAGATTACTCTGCAGGGGAAGAATGTGATATTCAAAAACGTGATGAAAGCGATATTGAAGAGCCAGACAATGTTTTATTGAAAAATGCTGTGGAAGTGGCAATTAATAAATATTTAAAGGAACCGGAAGAAGTGACTTCCTCTACTCAAACTGTAAGAAAAGAGTTTTTGGCACTGGAAGCCACAAATAAAAGGACAAAAAATTTAGAACTATTATATCAGGCTTTAAAAACGATTAAGCCTAGTTCGGTTGCAAGTGAGAGGGTATTTTCTATTTCGGGGAATTTTGTGAATAAACTAAGGACACGGCTAAATAGCAAATTGATAGACGTCCTCTGTTTTCTGAAATCATATTTCATTAAACAAAAAAATAAATAGAATATTTATTGCCCGGAATAGTAAATACTCGGTCCTTTGCTTAATTGTCTTTAAAACTAAAATTGATTTTAATAAGTATGTATGCATAAACTTTATTTACTCTTGTCTTTCGGCTTTGATTATAATTTACATTATATAATACACAGTTATATATTTTCTAATTGTTTTTGTTAATTCCAACCCTTTGCTGAATAACTCATCTCACTATTATAAAAATATTTACATCCTTATATGTGAAAATTATGCAAAAACAACGAATAATTGTGTTTAAAGTTATTTAATCCTGGTCAACTATTATTTCTTTGTTCTACTAAATTGCCTAAAAAAATTTTACTATCAATAAAATTGAACAGTAAATAATTTCAGTCAAAAACTGCTTTTAATCACTCTAAATTTTCTGTTAAAATTTTTTGTTCGAATTACAGAATATTCGAGCAAAAAATTTTTTTATAAAAATTCGAAACCGGTTAAAACCGGTTTTCTGGAAAAATTACTATTCGAAAACCGGTTTTCTAAAATGTCGGTTTTTGTATAAACCCTAGTTTCCATTAGCCAAGTTTCTTCTGAAAGATTATTTTTTAAATTGAAATATACTCGTATAACCAAATAGACTACGAAATAATTTAAATCAAAATAATATTAAGGCATCTATGCTCATGGCTTTTGAAAGAAATATTTTAGTACAAAGCGAAAACAATGAAATATTAAAATATATTTAATCTACAAGCAAAACTTTGTCAACTTTATTGTAAAAGTAATTTACATTTATTTGAACCCTAAAAATTATAAGTGCAGATATTTTACCACATTCGTTTACTGAGTACTTCAAGACAGTACGTGAATTGGATTTACGGTAAGAGTTTACAGCATAATAATGGAATTATAACCCCTCACTTAAGGGCCGCTGACTTGGGTAGCCCGTGTAAACTTCAGAACCTTTTGCGCATCTTTACATGCTCACAATACCGCCTATTGTGTTCAGTTTTTGTTAGCGGTGTTTTCGTACTTAACTCACTAGATTCTCTATTTTCAATCTCTCGTAAACGTTTTTTACGCTGTAGATATGTCTTACACTTTTCGCTATTTTTCATACTCTTAATATCCATAGCTGATAGCCTTATCCAATGAAACGTCACTGGATTAAACGAATATGGTGCTCTGCGGTGAACTGTAAACTTAACATTCTCCCATAGTTTTCACGCCGGCCTCTCGACGCCGAGAGCGCTCGACTGGCGAGTATGTCAAAGCGAGCGACACCGTGTTCTCTCAAGCTTGAACGAAAACCCGAAACTTCACCCCATATCTCAACATAAACATTTCCAATGTTAAAATAAAATAATTCAGAAGTAAATAGAAAATTATGGGAAATCGAAATGTCAAGAAAAAAACAACTTTAAAATAAATTAAAACTTCGTAAAAATCTGTCATCTGTTGTTGAATTTCGCTTACAGTATCAACTCTAAATTCGAAAATCGAAATTGTGTCTAAATTTCGAAAAAAAAAACTAAATTTCAAGATGAAGAATAAGATTTTGATGAGACAAAAACAAGTACATCAAATTTATGTCAATATCCTAAAAAAGAAAAACACAAAATTTGGAATTTTCAATAAAAATTATAAAAGCTGCAAAAAAGTTATTAACTTATTAAACATTTTTTCTAAAAGTTTTGAAGTTAGAAATTACATTTTGCCTTTTCTTTGCGAACAGCTTTTACTAAAGCTCTTTTATGAAATAGTTTAAAAAACATTCAAGTTTTTTCTAAAAATTCTACTATTTCGCGAAATTTTTCAATTTTTGTTTACAAATTTTCGACTTCATTTTTAAGATATTTTGACCTGTTTGTAAAACGTCGTTTTATAGAAATTTCACCCTTATACCCAACAACTACTTTGGTACTCACTGCCGGACTCTAAATGAGTCTGCAATTAAACAAATAAAATTTATGATTTTTTGTCACCGTTACAGCAGTTTTGCCTTACCAGCATACTCTAATGTTAAAGGTAGAGCACGTTGGTAATGCGTGATGGTCACGCGGGATGGTCGTCACACGTGGTCACGCGGGATGGTCACGCGTGATGGTCTGACATGATGGTCACGCGTGATGGTCGCGCAAAACCCATAACTTTACCCCCTATCCAAAATCGCTATTTTTGACATGCCCCTTGCACAAATATTATGAATTAGTCTATTTTTAAAATTTAGACTTTTTCAAAATTCGATCCTTTATATTACTGAAAATCTCAACTTTTTCCTCGAAATTCGTCTTTTTCTCAAAATTAAGATATTTTCCAGTCTTCGTTTGCATGACTATTTTAAAAATTGCAAAATTTTGAAAATTTTTACTTTTTTGCAGGAATTGAATTTGTGGAAAAATTTTCCTTATTTTTTAATTTCAGTTTTTGTTTACGTTTTGACTAATCTTTCCAAAAATTTCATTTTTTTTGAAAATTTAGACTTTTGTTTACGTTTTGACATTTTAAGGCTTAGATTATTTTCAAAATTTTAATTTTTTTTTTAAATTTTTACTTTTTTGCAGGAATTGAATTTGTAGAAAAATTTTCCCTATTTTTTAATTTCAGTTTTTGTTTACGTTTTGACTAACCTTTCCAAAAATTACCATTTTTTTGAAAATTTCGATTTTTGAGGGTTTCAATTTTTTTCTAAAATTTAGCCTTTTTAAAATCTTGTCGTTATTGAAAATTTTGACATTTTAAAAAATTGTCACTCGTTGAAAGTTCCCAATTCTCAAAATTGTAATATTTCAAAAAAAGGTTTCAATTTTTCTGGTAATTTCATTTTTATTTCAAAATATTGATGTTTTATTAAAATGTTAATTAGTTTGCACAAACTTCCACTTTCGTCAAAATTCGAACTCTATCCTCATATTTTAGACTTTTTCAAATTTTTTACTTTTTTTCAAAATTTCGATTTAAATTTTGGGAAAAACTTTCTTTTTTTTTTAAATTTCGACTTTTGTTTACGTTTTTACTTTTTAAAGTTTAGATTTTATTTTAATTAATTTTTTTTGAAAATGTCGACATTTTTTTCAGAATTTGAATTTTTGAAAATTCTTTTTTTTTATTTCGAATTTTCTTTACGTTTTGACTAAGTTTGCCGAAAATTCTATTTTTTTTGAAAATTTTAATTTTTTCTAAATTGTGACTTAAAAGTTTTGACTTTAAAAAATTTCGATCATTTTTCAAAATTTTAATTTTTTGGAAATTATCAGTATTTTAAAAAATGTTTAAGTGTTATTTCAAAATTGTAGCTATTTAAGACTTTGCCCCTTTTCAAGTATTAATGCCTCAAAATTTGGTCTTTTTTTTTGAAAATTTCGACTTTCCTGATAATGTTGGCTTTTCTTCAGTATTCGGGCTTCGACAATTTTGACTTTATTTGAAATTCGATTAATGGAAATTAACATTAACATTAACAAAATCGAAATGTTGAAAAAATCCAACCTTTCACAAAATTTGACATTATTAAATCATTTCGTTATCAAGTTTTCGAAAAAATCTAAAAATATTGAATCAAAATTTTAAAAAACTTGTCTGTTGTTAAAGTTTTAAAAAAAGACAAAATGTTAAAAGAAAACCTAAAAATTTTAAAAATGTCATAATTTAGGATAGAGCAGAAATTTTGAAAAAATCTCGAACATTTAAGCAAAAACCGAAATTTTGTAAAAATTTGATAATTCTCAAAATTTTGGTTAAATAATATTTGATGTCAATAAAATCGTCGAAATTTAAAAAACAATAAATTTAGAGAAAAAATACCATAACTCCATATTTTCAAAAATTTCATAATTGTGAAAAACGTGAAATTTTAAACAAAAATCGAAACTTTCATAATCCAATTTTTCAAAAGTCTAAAGTTTGAAAATAAAGACAAAATTTTAAAAAAGATTAAAATTTCGGAAAAGACAAATTTTGGAAAAGACAAATTTTGGGAAAAAAACTGAAGAAGCAATTTCAGAAAAATCGAAATTTTCGAAAAATGTCGAAATTGAAGAAAAAAACAAATTATTTAACACGACAAAAAAGTAGTGGCCGTGACAGTAGAGAGAAAAAAATTTAACCTTTCACAAAATTTGACATTATCAAATCATTTCGTTATCAAGTTTTCGAAAAAAGCTGAAAAGATTGAATCGAAATTTTAAAAAACTCGAAATTGTCTGTCGTTAAAGTTTGAAAAAAAGCCAAAAGGTTAAAATTTTAAAAATGTCTGAATTTAGGATAGACCAGAAATTTTGAAAAAATCTCGAACATTTAAAGAAAAACCGAAATTTTTTAAAAACTTGATATTCTTCAAAATTTTGGTTAAATAATATTTTGATGCCAATAAAATCGTCGAACTTTTGAAAAACAATAAATTTGGAGAAAAATTAATCATTCAAAAAATACTTCATGTTTTCAAAATTTTAAAAAACCTGAAATTTTAAACAAAAATCAAAACTTTCATAATCGAATTTTCCAAAAATCTAAGGTTTGAAAGTCAAAATTTTGAAAAAGATTGAAATTTTGGAAAAGACAAATTTTGGGAAAAAAGTAAAGAAGCAATTTCCAAAAAATTGAAATTCTAGAAAAATTTCGAAATTAAAGTAAACGATTTAACACGACAAAAATGTAGTGGCCGTGACAGTAGAGAGTGGGGGTGTACAACAGCTAGTTTCATCTCTCTACTTAAACAAACAACGATTCAAATTCCCATCGGTGACGCCACTGCATCGAACAGCGTGATAAGAATAAAGAAAAGAACAACATTGACGGAGTTTTCTCTCACAGCTTCTGATCGCTCCGGCAGTTTGTAGAGAGCCGGCTCAGACGGGCTTACGAAGAAATTTCAATTAAAATTCGAACTGCTTGAATAGTGTTGTGTTTGAGATTAGGCCCGTCCATGCACAATGGGCCAGTGCCCCTGCATAATATTTGTGCAATGAAGTTGCAATTAAAATTTGAGTAATTTTTAAACCTGCGCACCAACATTTTTCTTTAGAGTTGATTGCCGCACTTCGCTCAAATAGGACAATTCTACCAAATTGGTTGCAAAAGCGCTTAATTTCTTTCGCTCCAAATACACTTTCAATATTCGAAATATCTTTCGCAATCTCCCGGCAATAAGAGCAATAGAAAATGACTGTCATAACTTTATAAAAGCTCGGATTGTATTTTACCCGGACGTTTTCAATATTCACTGAAATTTAAAATTGGCAAATAATGAGGCAAAAATGGTTCTCGATTGAAAATGCATTAAAAGTTTTGTAATTAGCGCAATAAAAGCTGCTTAAGGGCGAGCGGGGTTGCTAATTACGAAACAAAACTAAAAGTAATAATAACGCGACGAGTAGCGAACTCTGAACTTTATTTTAATTCTCTTCTTGTAAAAATCGTTCTCGGGCGACGTCTCCTGTACGTGGCATGTCTTATTTTTGAACCTCATGTCCTAAAGTAAGATCAAGAATAAAAAGTTCTTGAATAAACGACTACGATGTCCCATCTTTTTAAAGTTGACTTCCGCTACGCGGCGAATTAATAAATAAAGAGGTTTTAAAACTTAATTTTCACCGAAGGATATTTCATTTAAAATTAGTCGTTCATTATGTCTTTAAACTTGCAGATAAGTTTTTAATAACCTGGAAACATTTGTTAAAACGGTGGATAAGAAATAAGATTTTAATTTGGTGGATGCGCCGGGAGAGCGCCGTCTCTTTGTAAAGACAAACTATTTTAATGTTGTAATTCTAGAGTTCATTAGAATCTTTAATCAGAGGCAAGTTACATTTAATTTCACTCATCAATTTTCCCCTCTTTTGTTGAACATCAGATTAACAAATACAAATGGAAAACTTTCATCTTGCTTGCAATTTGTGAAGTAATGACGGAAGAGAACAAACAAAACTAATTTTAAATACAGCTAAGCAGAACAAAAACATTTGCTCTCGAAGAACAGACAGTGGAGAGTTTCTCACAAAAGAGTGGAAAAACAGTGTCTTGTTTTCCGATGAAATTAAGTGAGACCCTCTTACATTTAGTATTACAACAAAGCGCCGGATTGCGAACATTTTCCAAATGAAAAACTTGTCTAAAAATTATTAATCTATATAAGCAGCTTAATCATCTCCGAGTCATACACAAAAATCGAACATTTTCCAATTTCTTATAAAAGTGGGAAAGAAGTCATTGCCATTTTTCAATTAAAGTTGGCAGAAAAGATCCGGGTTGAGGCGGCGATCTCGCGGATTGTTCCCATGTTTGTATCGCAGAAACTAATTTATCGAAACGCCAATCAAATCCTTTGAAAATATTTGCTAACCATGCCCCGGAGCTAAACGACTTTTAAATTCTTGCCCATCTTTAAGCGGCGGGGCTAATCTCAAACACAACACTATTCAAGCAGTTCGAATTTTAATTGAAATTTCTTCGTAAGCCCGTCTGAGCCGGCTCTCTACAAACTGCCGGAGCGATCAGAAGCTGTGAGAGAAAACTCCGTCAATGTTGTTCTTTTCTTTATTCTTATCACGCTGTTCGATGCAGTGGCGTCACCGATGGGAATTTGAATCGTTGTTTGTTTAAATAGAGAGATGAAACTAGCTGTTGTACACCCCCACTCTCTACTGTCACGGCCACTACATTTTTGTCGTGTTAAATCGTTTATTTTAATTTCGAAATTTTTCTAAAATTTCAATTTTTTGGAAATTGCTTCTTTACTTTTCTCCCAAAATTTGTCTTTACCGAAATTTCAATCTTTTTCAAAATTTTGACTTTCAAACCTTAGATTTTTGGAAAACTCGATTATGAAAATTTTGAATTTTGTTTAAAATTTCACGTTTTTTAAAATTTTGAAATTTTTGAAAACATGAAGTATTTTTTGAATGGTTAATTTTTCTCCAAATTTATTATTTTTCAAAAGTTCGACGATTTTATTGGCATCAAAATATTATTTAACCAAAATTTTGAAGAATATCAAGCTTTTACAAAATTTTGGTTTTTCTTTAAATGTTCGAGATTTTTTCAAAATTTCTGCTCTATCGTAAATTATGACATTTTTAAAATTTTTAGGTTTTCTTTTAACATTTTGCCTTTTTTTAAAACTTTAACGACAGACAATTTCAAGTTTTTTAAAATTTTGATTCAATATTTTTAGATTTTTTCGAAAACTTGATAACGAAATGATTTAATAATGTCAAATTTTGTGAAAGGTTGGATTTTTTTTAACATTTCGATTTTGTTAATGTTAATGTTAATTTCCATATTAAAATTTTTAGGTTTCCTTTTAACCTTTTGGCTTTTTTTCAAACTTTAACGACAGACAATTTCGAGTTTTTTAAAATTTCGATTCAATCTTTTCAGATTTTTTCGAAAACTTGATAACGAAATGATTTGATAATGTCAAATTTTGTAAAAGGTTGTATTTTTCTCTCTCTACTGTCACGGCCACTACTTTTTTGTCGTGTTGAATAATTTGTTTTTTTTTTAATTTTGACATTTTTCGAAAATTTCGATTTTTCTGAAATTGCTTCTTCAGTTTTTTTCCCAAAATTTGTCTTTTCCAAAATTTGTCTTTTCCGAAATTTTAATCTTTTTCAAAATTTTGTCTTTATTTTCAAACTTTAGACTTTTGTAAAATTCGATTATGAAAGTTTCGATTTTTGTTTAAAATTTCACGTTTTTCAAAATTATGAAATTTTTGAAAATATGGAGTATTTTTTGAATGGTATTTTTTCTCCAAATTTATTGTTTTTCAAAAGTTCGACGATTTTATTGACATCAAAATATTATTTAACCAAAATTTTGAGAAATATCAAATTTTTACAAAATTTCGGTTTTTGCTTAAATGTTCGAGATTTTTTCAAAATTTCTGCTCTATCCTAAATTATGACATTTTTAAAATGTTTAGGTTTTCTTTTAACATTTTGGCTTTTTTTAAAACTTTAACGACAGACAATTTCAAGTTTTTTAAAATTTTGATTCAATATTTTTAGATTTTTTCGAAAACTTGATAACGAAATGATTTAATAATGTCAAATTTTGTGAAAAGTTGGATTTTTTTCAACATTTCAATTTTGTTAATGTTAATGTTAATTTCCATTAATCGAATTTCAAATAAAGTCAAAATTGTCGAAGCCCGAATACTGAAGAAAAGCCAACATTATCAGGAAAATCGAAATTTTCAAAAAAAAAGACCAAATTTTGAGGCATTAATACTTGAAAAGGGGCAAAGTCTTAAATAGCTACAATTTTGAAATAACACTTAAACATTTTTTAAAATACTGATAATTTCCAAAAAATAAAATTTTGAAAAAATGATCGAAATTTTTTAAAGTCAAAACTTTTAAGTCACAATTTAGAAAAAATCAAAATTTTCAAAAAAATAGAATTTTCGGCAAACTTAGTCAAAACGTAAAGAAAATTTGAAATAAAAAAAAAGAATTTTCAAAAATTCAAATTCTGAAAAAAATGTCGACATTTTCAAAAAAAATTAATTAAAAAAAAATCTAAACTTTAAAAAGTAAAAACGTAAACAAAAGTCGAAATTTAAAAAAAAAAGAAAGTTTTTCCAAAAATTTAAATCGAAATTTTGAAAAAAAGTAAAAAATTTGAAAAAGTCTAAAATATGAGGATAGAGTTCGAATTTTGACGAAAGTTGAAGTCTGTGCAAACTAATTAACATTTTAATAAAACATCAATATTTTGAAATAAAAATGAAATTACCAGAAACCTTTTTTTGAAACATTATAATTTTGAGAATTGGGAACTTTCAACGGGTGAAAATTTTTTAAAATGTCAAATTTTTCAATAAAACGACAAGATTTTAAAAAGGGTGAATTTTAGAAAATAATTGAAACCCTCAAAAATCGAAATTTTCAAAAAAATGGAAATTTTTGGAAAGGTTAGTCAAAACGTAAACAAAAACTGAAATTAAAAAATAAGGAAAATTTTTCTACAAATTCAATTCCTGCAAAAAAGTGGAAATTTTTTAAAAAAATTAAATTTTTGAAAATATTCTAAGCCTTAAAATGTCAAAACGTAAACAAAAGTCTAAATTTTCAAAAAACTTGAAATTTTTGGAAAGATTAGTCAAAACGTAAACAAAAACTGAAATTAAAAAATAAGGAAATTTTTTCCACAAATTCAATTCCTGCAAAAAAGTAAAAATTTTCAAAATTTTGCAATTTTTAAAATAGTCATGCAAACGAAGACTGAAAAATATCTTAATTTTGCGAAAAGGTCGAATTTCGAGGAAAAAGTTGAGATTTTCAGTACAGTAAAAGCTCCTTATTCGCGCTTTCTTTATTCGCGTTTTCACTATTCGCGGATTAAAAAAATGCAACCCAATTCCTATATTCGCGGCTAAAAATTTCTTTATTCGCGGATCTAATAAGTACATACATAATAATAAAAGGATTCCAATAGGTATCCAACCCAATATCCTTTGTAAATGGCGTCAAATGGACTAATAAAAAAAGTAAAATAGATCTTATTACACTTTTGCCTAAAGTATGTTGTTAAATGATAGCGTTGTCATTATGGATCGAAGACTGCAACCAAAAAAGGGTGCCCCTAAGTGGTTCAATGGTCCGGGAGAAGGCAAAGCGTTTTTACGCTCATTTTAAAGAAAGAACCTGAAGGTAGTTGCAGTGGTGAATGTACAGATGGGGGTTTTCAAGCATTGGAAGGTTGGTTCAATAAATTTAAGGTGTGACAATCATTGCATAACATTAAAATCGTTGGAGAAGCAGGATTTGTAGACACTGCTACAGCAGAACGATATCCAAAAGAATTTGCAAACCTAGCAGCTGATGGAAGATACAAATCTGAGCAAATATTTAATGCAAAAGAAACTGCACTGTTTTGGAAGAGAATGCCAAACAAAACATTCATTTTTAAAAGCGAAAAGTCTGCTCCTAGATTTAAATCTAGGAGCAAACTTCTCCTATCTATCCTTTGCTGCCTTTAGGCACCAAAGAATAGAGTTACACTGCTGCTATGTTCTAATGCATCTGGAGATTGTGTTATTAAGCCACTGATGCTTTACAGAGCGTTTAATCCTCGGGCTTTAAAAAATCAAAACAAGGACAACCTGCCAATGTTTTGGTCGCGTGGATTACAAACGCTATTTTTTGTGACTGGTTCTGGAACTGTTTTGTTTCTGAAGTGGAAACTTATTTAAAAAAACAGAAATCAGACTTTAAGGCACTTCTAATTTTGGACAATGCACCAGGTCATCCTCGCGAACTTGAAACTTTGCATTCAAATATAAAAGTGACACGTTTACCTCCCAACACGACGGCTTTGCTTCAACCTATGGACCAAGGAATAATCCAGGCCTTTAAGCTCTATTACATTAAACGAACCTTCAAAATTATACTGGATAATATGGAATGTAATCCTGATATGAATGTTATGGAATGCTGGAAAAAATTTGACATAGCAAAATGCATCGTAAACATAAAAGAATCATTGAAAGAACTGAAGCCACACACATTGAAGTCTTGCTGGAAAAAACTGTGGCCTGCTCTGACTACGAAAAATGACGAAAAATCTGTGCAAGTTCAAACTTGGACTGCAAACATAGCCGAATCGCGAATGGAATAGGACGAGATGGGTTCGAACAGATAGAATCAAGTGACATTCAGGAATTGCTTGAATCGCAAGATGAAGATTTGACTAAAACCGACTTGGGGGAAATGTTAAATTCACAGCCCATTGAAGAAGAGGCTTCAACAAGCGGTGGAAGCGTGATATTTAATTTGAAAAATCTTAGTGAAGGTTTAAGAATGGCAAATAAGCTTTGCGGTTTCTTTATGAACATTGATCCGTCTATGGAACGAAGTCTTATTTTTAAGAGGCAAATTGCTAGTACGACTGCTGCGTATCAGTCTGAATTGAAGGAGCTTTTAAAAACTGCCAAGCAAGAGAAAATTACAAAATTTTTCAAACCATTGCCTAAGCCTTAGGATAATTAATCAAAATGTTCAAAAACTTCGATTAAATTGATTTTTTTATATATTTGTTTTTTTTTTATTTTGTCACCCAGGAACGTATCCCATATTAATTACCATTCCGTATTCACGGTTTCTGTATTCACGGCATATTATGGAACATATACCCCGCGAATAAAGAGCTTTTACTGTAATATAAAGGATCGAATTTTGAAATAAAGTCTAAATTTCGAAAATAAACTAATTTAATGAAAATGTTAAACTTTTCAAAAACGACATTCCAGGAAAAAAATCGAAACTTCCAAAAACAATAAGAAATTACAGAAAAAAACGGAAACCTACAGAAAAAAAATAAAACATCAAAAAATAAAGATTAAAATTTCGGAAGAACTCAAAAACTTTAAAGAAAAACCCAAATTTCCATGAAAAGGACAAAAATTTCGAAAAAAAAAAGTTAAAAATTTTGCAATTTTGAGAATAGTCATGAAAACGAAGACTTTGGAAAATATCTTAATTTTGAGAAAAAGACGAATTTCGAGGAAAAAGTTGAGATTTTCAGTAATATAAAGGATCGAATTTTGAAATAAAGTCTAAATTTCGAAAATAGACTAATTCAATAAAAATGTTAAACTTCAAAAACGACCTTCCAGGAAAAAAAATCGAAATTTCCAAAAACAATATCAAATTACAGAAAAAAATAGGAAATCTGAAGAAAAAGAAGAAAACTTCAAAAAAGAAAGATCAAAATTTCGGAAAAAGTCAAAAACTTCAAAGAAAAAACTCAAATTTCAATAAAAATGAAATTTCGAGAAAAAAAAGTTGAAAATTTCGTACACAAATTAAAATTTTAAGAATAGTTATGAAAACGAAGAATTTGGAAAATATCTTAATTTGGAGAAAAAGACTAATCTCGAGGAAAAAGTTGAGCTTTTTAGTAACATAAAGGATCGAATTTTGAAATAAAGTCTAAATTTCAAAAATAGACTAATTCAATAAAAATTTTAAACTTTTTAAAAACGACCTTCCAGGAAAAAAATCGAACATTCCAAAAACAATAACAAATTACAGAAAAAAATAGGAAATCTGAAGAAAAAGAAGAAAACTTTAAAAAAGAAAGATCAAAATTTCGGGAAAAGTCAAAAACTTCAAGAAAAAAACCCAAATTTCAATGAAAAGGACGAAATTTTGAGAAAAAAAATTTTGTATAGACATTAAAATTTTAAGAATGGTTATGAAAACGAAGAATTCGGAAAATATCTTAATTTGGAGAAAAAGACGAATTTTGAGGAAACAGTTGAGCATTTTAGTAACATAAAGGATGAATTTTAAGAAAGTCCAAATTTCAAAAATAGACTAATTCAGAAAAAATGTCAAACTTTTCAAAAAAGCGACATTCCAGAAAAAAAATCGAAAGTTCCAAAAACAATAACAAATTACAGAAAAAACAGGAAATCTCGAGAAAAACAATAAAACGTCTAAAAAGAAAGATTAAAATTTCTGAAATAGTCAACAATTTAAAAAAAACCTAAATTGCCATGAAAAGGACGAAATTTCGAAATAAAAAGTTAAAAATGTTGCAATTTTGAGAATAGTCATAAAAACGAAGACTTTGGAAATTATCTTAATGTTGAGGAAAAGACAAATTTCGTGGAAAAAGTTGAGCTTTTTAGTAACATAAAGGATGGAATTTTGAGAAAGTTTAAATTTCAAAAATAGACTAATTCAGAAAAAATGTTAAACTTTTCAAAAAAGCCACATTCCAGGAAAAAATCGAAAGTTCCAAAAACAATAACAAATTACAGAAAAAACAGGAAATCTCGAGAAAAACAATAAAACATCAAAAAATAAGGATTAAAATTTTTGAAATAGTCAACAATTTAAAAAAAAACCTAAATTGCCATGAAAAGGACGAAATTTCGAAATAAAAAGTTAAAAATGTTGCAACTTTGAGAATAGTCATAAGAACGAAGACTTTGGAAATTATCTTAATGTTGAGAAAAAGACAAATTTCGTGGAAAAAGTTGAGTTTTTTAGTAACATAAAGGATGGAATTTTGAGAAAGTCCAAATTTCAAAAATAGACTAATTCAGAAAAAATGTTAAACTTTTCAAAAAAGCCACATTCCAGGAAAAAATCGAAAGTTCCAAAAACAATAACAAATTACAAAAAAAACAGGAAATCTCGAGAAAAACAATAAAACATCAAAAAATAAAGATTAAAACTTCGGAAAAAGTCACAAACTTGAAAGAAAAAACCCAAAATGCCATGAAAAGAACGAAATTTCAAAACAAAAAGTTAAAAATGTTGCAATTTTAAGAATAGTCATAAAAACGAAGACTTTGAAAATTATCTTAATGTTGAGGAAAAGACAAATTTCGAGGAAAAAGTTGAGCTTTTTAGTAATATAAAGGATGGAATTTTGAGAAAGTCTAAATTTCAAAAATAGACTAATTCAGAAAAAAAGTCAAACTTTTCAAAAAGGCGACATTCCAGAAAAAAATCGAAAGTTCCAAAAACAATAACAATTTACAGAAAAAACAGGAAATCTTGAGAAAAACAATAAAACATCAAAAAATAAAGATTAAAACTTCGGAAAAAGTCAAAAACTTGAAAGAAAAAACCCAAAATGCTATGAAAAGAACGAAATTTCGAAACAAAGAGTTAAAAATTTTGCAATTTTGAGAATAGTCATAAGAACGAAGACTTTGGAAATTATCTCAATGTTGAGAAAAAGACAAATTTCGTGGAAAAAGTTGAGCTTTTTAGTAACATAAAGGATGAAATTTTGAGAAAGTCTAAATTTCAACAATAGACTAATTCAGAAAAAAAGTCAAACTTTTCAAAAAGGCGACATTCCAGGAAAAAATCGAAAGTTTCAAAAACAATAACAAATTACAGAAAAAACGGGAAATCTCGAGAAAAACAATAAAACATCAAAAAATAAAGATTGAAACTTCGGAAAAAGTCAAAAACTTGAAAGAAAAACCCAAAATGCCATAAAAAGAACAAAATTTCGAAACAAAAAGTTAAAAATTTTGCAATTTTGAGAATAGTCATAAGAACGAAGACTTTGGAAATTATCTTAATGTTGAGGAAAAGACAAATTTCGAGGAAAAAGTTGAGCTTTTTAGTAATATAAAGGATGGAATTTTAAGAAAGTCTAAATTTCAAAAATAGACTAATTCAGAAAAAAATTCAAACTTTTTAAAAAGGCGACATTCCAGGAAAAAATCGAAAGTTTCAAAAACAATAACAAATTACAGAAAAAACAGGAAATCTCGAGAAAAACAATAAAACGTCAAAAAATAAAGATTAAAACTTCGGAAAAAGTCAAAAACTTGAAAAAAAAAACCCAAAATGCCATGAAAAGAACGAAATTTCGAAACAAAAAGTTAAAAATTTTGCAATTTTGAGAATAGTCATAAAAACGAAGAATTTGGAAAATATCTTAATTTTGAGAAAAAGACGAATTTCGAGGAAAAAGTTGAGCGTTTTAGTAACATGAAGGATGAATTTTAAAAAAGTCTAAATTTTAAAAATAGACTAATTCAGAAAAAATGTCAAACTTTTCAAAAAAGCGACATTCCAGGGAAAAACTCGAAAGTTCCAAAAACAATAACAAATTACGGAAAAAACGGGAAATCTCGAGAAAAAAAGAATAAAACATCAAAAAATAAAGATTAAAATTTTTGAAATAGTCAACAATTAAAAAAAAACCTAAATTGCCATGAAAAAGACGAAATTTTGAAATAAAAAGTTAAAAATGTTGCAACTTTGAGAATAGTCATAAAAACGAAGACTTTGGAAATTATCCTAATGTTGAGAAAAAGACAAATTTCGTGGAAAAAGTTGAGCTTTTTAGTAACATAAAGGATGGAATTTTGAGAAAGTGTAAATTTCAAAAATAGACCAATTCAGAGAAAATGTCAAACTTTTCAAAAAAGCGACATTTCAGGAAAAAATCGAAGGTTCCAAAAACAATAACAAATTACAGAAAAAACAGGAAATACCGAGAAAAACAATAAAACATCAAAAAATAAAATTTCGAAAAATTCGAAAACTTTAAAGAAAAAACCCAAATTGCCATGAAAAGAACGAAATTTCGAAATAAAAAGTTAAAAATTTTGCAAATTTGAGAATAGACATGAAAACGAAGATTTTGGAAAATATCTTAATTTGGAGAAAAAGACGAATTTCGAGGAAAAAGTTGAGATTGTCAGTAACATAAAGGATTGAATTTTCAAAAACAACAACACTCTACGGAAAAAGTAGGAAATTTTGAGAAAAAGATTAAATCATCAAAAAAAAGTTTAAAATATCGAAAAAAGTCAAAATTTCGAAAAAAAAAGGTGAATTTTGATGAAAAGGACGAAATTTTGAAAAGAAAAAGCGCATTTTGAAGAAGAAGAAATATGGAAGAAAAAACGAAAATATTGCACAGAAGTTAGAATATTCAGAAGAGTTTTGAAAACGATAAGTTTGGAAAAAATAATCAAAATCTTTAAAAACAAAAACTAATTGCGGAAAAAATCGGAATTTTAGAAAAAAATAGTAAAACATCAAGAAAAAGAGTAAAATTTAGAAAAAACAAATCGAAATTACTAAAAATCAGAGTCAAATTAAATTGAAATTTCTAAAACTGGGCGATTTCTGAGAAAATATCGTTTCCCAGCTGAATATTCATTTTATCTTAACCGTTTAAGTCAGAATAAGACGAACGTTCCGCCGTGTTCAATATTAAGATAAACGTAAAAATTTCGGGAAGAGTTGAATTTTTCAGAAAAGGGTATTTAAAAAGGACGTGCTTTGAAAGCATAATGACGAGTGGATTAAACTTAAAAAAAAAGAAATTTTTCTTGGAATATTTGCCCTCCTATAAAAATTTTAAATTTTCTAGAAATATTTTTCAAAATTTCAATTTTTTTATTGAAAGTTTCATCAAATTTTGAGAAAGGGGCAAATATTGATCAACAACTCGAAATGTACAGAAATTCGGATTTTAAAAAATATTCAAAACTTTGAAAAACGAGCTAATTCTGAGGAATGGCAAATTTTCGAAAAAATAAGACACCTTAGTGCCCGCCAGTGTGGAGAGAATCTTTTTAGGAGGGCTTACATAAATTTTAGGGGCAAAATTAGACCTATGAACGTATATTTGTTTTAATTCTTCAGGAATTTCAAAAAGCACTGAAAAATATGTCTGCTTTTCTGCAACTGTGTCTTGTGTTGGGACTATAAAATGATTAACCAAAACTCGAATCAAATGGATTACAATTTATTTTTAGCAGTCACATAAACCAGCTTGTTTTTTAAGTTCCGGCACCTGTTCGTTCCAGATGGAATAAAAGACGTTACCAGCAACAGGGGCAGTAAGCAAAAATTTCCTCATAAAATCTCTGGTTTTAAAATTGGCTCTGCTCTCCTTCACCTCGAAGCATCTCTCTTTGAAGGCTCTCATTCTATCAACTTGTCGAAACACAAGACACGCGAACCGTTGCCTATCGGGCCCTTTATCCGCATAAGCACCAACGTAACTAGTGAACACTTCACCTTTGTCAACGTAAATATACGGTATATTGACGACGATCCAGTGCACGAACTCATACTGAAATGAGTCTGCATTGACCATAACTAAAGAATAGAAACTGTCCTTGTCTGCGTTCCAACAGGCCTGCGGGGGCTCCTTGGTTAGCTCCGGCAGAACCAGATCGCAGGGCTTCACATCGGTGGTTTTATCGTAGTGCAATGTGCAAAGGATTTTGGGCGCCGTATCTATGACATCCGGGACGATCTGAGTTTCGTGCATACATCTGCAAACGCAATTCGAAGCAGATCTGAAGAACATGGACAAGATACCGTTCCGAATGTTGCTAAACATTGATAATTTTTAATGGTACATCTGACATTATGCGATCACAATTCCGAGAAATTTTGACACTCTTGAGCTACCGCCATAGACCCTACAACTAGTATGCTCGCTACCCACAGAATTGGGAAGCAAATCTTGTAATAGGTCAGTAGGTCAGTCATGAGACGAGTAGATAGTAATTTTTTTTACTGAAATACAAACACGAAAAGCCACATGGAAGTTTTTTTAGGTACATTTGTCACCCAAAATTTAAATTCAAGCTTTCAAATTTTATTTTCTGAAAATTTTTGACTGTGGTAGTATTTTCGTGTTAGAAAGAGTTCCTATGGGAAGCGTCATATGTTACTCAAATAATTAGCCACGTGTTGAATCTTCCTGAAATACTTTAGCAACTAGAACAGAATTGAAATCTTGCTCCATGGCGCTGAAAACGCCGCAACACTTCTAAAATAACCACAAACATGTTTATGACAGCCAACTTTTAGTTTGTCCAAACAGAGGTGAAAATAAAGGTAACTTTCCGGGGCGGGCGAAAGCGAAGTTTCTTTTTTTTTCTTTCTCGGAAGTTTATAAATATTTCTTTGTTGTTTATATCGCCGGGAAAATTTATAACTCGTGTTAAGAAGAAAAAACAAATTCCGTATTTTTATTTTCCACCTTATTGCCCTGTCTTTTGTTTGACGTTTGAACATTTGTAAAATTTGCCTACGTAACACGTTATAATGCGAGTAACAAATTGCGTCTTCGCCCGAGCCACTCGCCTAACAAATGTATCCATTTTTAAAAGTCATATTATGTCAGCTCTATTTGAAGTTGCAGACAAATCACCAGGGCACACTTCGCGTCAAGTGCGAAAACGTACATTCAGGGGAGACATTTGATTTTTGATGATTATATACGTACTTACTTAGAGGACTAAAGAAAAGGTGACTATAACCTCTTAAGTAATTAATTTTATCCTATAAATAAAACTATATTCTAAAATATTTTAACTATTCTAATTCTACTTGTATGAATTGGAGCTCGACCAGTAGAAGACTCCTACATTATTACTGGACAAATTTTAATTGTTTTATATTTTTCTTATTATTTAATTAATCTTTTATCTAAAATATGAGATTCAATAATATTTAACTAATCAATGAACTTGAATAAGTATATATTGTTACGGGCTTATCGGTTCGATTGATTACACGCGATGGATTTATAGCACTTTATTACCAAATTAACTCGGCACACTTCAACTGAACAGTAACTCACTACTTATTTACTAATTGCTAACCCACTAACTACACTGACTTCTAACTAACTTACTCGAAGGAAAGCTGACCGCCTTTTATACTTTTGGCCCCCAGCTTCTAGAACTTTTCGGCAGATAAGGCTTATCGTTCCCGAAATTTCTGGAAGGCTTATCTACCATTTGTTTCGTTATCGTGGCCGCTTTCCCCCTATCAGATCCTTCTAGAAACTTTTTTTATTTGCTAAATTATAGAATTCTATTCTAAATTCTATTCCATCTATTTACATTGCGTTACACTGCCTCCCCCTTAGGAATGATCGTCCCGATCATTTCCAATCAGTCACTTCGCCACTAAATTTGCATAGTCTGTTCAGGTGTACCACTTTTATTTTACTCCTGAAGCTACGCTGGATCCTGTATACCAAGTCGTTGATCATCTTTAGCACTTTGTACGGCCCTTCCCAAGATGGCGTAAACTTGGACAAAACTCCTTTCGCTGAAACCACCATGGTTGGCATTTATGTCATACCTTGTCTTCATCCGGTCCGTCGCCAAATTGATCTTCGTCCGCACAACTGTATGCGTCTCCAATATCGCTTCCCTCAAGTCGTCTACGAAACCCATCGTCTCCCTGGGAATCTCTCTTGGTGATCCAAACACCAAGTCACACGGAAGCCGCAGTTTCCTCCCGAAGAAAACTATTGCCGGAGTCTGACTTGTAGTTTCATGAGTTGCCACGAAATAGGCCATCAGAAACAGTGGTAGATGACGATCCCAGTCTGTCTGATGTTTGAAAACGACCTTCGAAAGATGTTCCTCTAAGATCCTGTTAAATCTCTTCACCATTCCGTTAGACTGTGGATGAAGAGGTGTTGTTTGAGTTTTCTTTATTCCAAGAAGACGACACACCTCTTGGAAAACCCCCGATTCAAAGTTCCTTCCCTGGTCCGAGTGTAGTTCCAAGGGAACACCAAATCGACAGATGAAGTTGTCCACTGCGACTGTGGTGGCTTCCTGGTTCGGGATGGCATAAGCTTCAGGCCATTTACTGAAATTATCCATAACCACCAGGATGTACTTGTTTCCATCATCTGAAGCTGGGAATGGTCCTGCCACATCGACTGCAATTCTTTCAAATGGAGCTCCAACATTATATTGCTTCAGGGCCCCTTTGGTTCTCGTACGAGGACCCTTGGATGCAGCACAGGTGACACATTTCCGACACCACCGCTCAACGTCGTCCCTGCAGTTAACCCAATAGAACCGTTTTCGAACCTTCTCCAGGGTCTTGTTCATCCCTAGATGTCCACCAGAGGTCCCATTGTGCACCTCCCACAAAACCTGTGAAATCTTCTCCTGAGGCACCACCAACTGCAAGTTGACATGCTTTCCATCCCCGCTTTCCCATGCTCTCTTAAGTACCCCGTCCTCGACCTGGAGAGATTTCCATTGGGTCCACAAATTCTTAAGAGCTGGACTTCTGTCGGAAACCTCTTGTCATTCAGGTCTATTTCCAGCTTCTTTCCATTCCAATATGGATCCGATATCAGTCTGTAGCTCCCGAAGACCTTCAACAGTCCATTCGTCTTCTGCCTGGATAGAAGTGACCCTTACATCTACCATGTCCTCATGGTCCTCAACTCGTTTGCAGTGTTTGCAATCACCACAAGGTCTTCTGGACAAAGCGTCAGCGTTGTTATGCTGTCGTCCCGATCGATGATGCACCTTGAAGTTATACTGCTGAAGCCTTTCTAACCATCTAGCCGTCTGCCCCTCTGCATTCTTTATTCGAAGTAACCAAGAAAGAGCCGAATGATCTGTCCTGATAAGGAATTCTTGCCCATACAAGTACTCGTGGAAGTTTTCCACGGCTTTCACTATCGCAAGAAGTTCCTTCCTGGTGGTGCAATAATTCATTTCTGGCTTCGTCAGGATCTTGTTGTAATATTTGATGACTTTTTCTTCACCGCCTTGAACTTGGGACAGCACAGCCCCAATGCCGACGTTGCTGGCATCAGTGTCTAATACAAACTTTTCCTTCTGCTGAGGATACGCCAAGATAGGGCTTGTGCACAAGGCGGACTTCAGTTTTCGGAAAGGGGTATCACAATCGGGAGTCCAGACGTACGGCCTTCTTCCTTCCGTTAGTTGATGCAACGGTGCAACGATGTTGGCGAAACCTTTCACAAATCTTCTGTAATAGGTACATAGGGAAACTCCTCAGTTCATGTTTGTCTTTGGGTCTTGGCCAGTCACGAATTGCTTGAGTCTGATACAGTGTGGCCCAGAAATTCTACTTTTCTTTGGAACAAAGAGCACTTCTTTGGATTCAGCTTTAAGTTAGCTTGCTTTAATCTGTCGAAGACTTCTTGAAGATTTTCCAGATGTTCTTTAAAGCTCTTTCCCATGACTATAACGTCATCTAAGTAAACCAGGCACGTTTTCCAAGTGAG
The DNA here is from genome assembly GCA_028583605.1 of Dastarcus helophoroides. Taxonomy (NCBI): domain Eukaryota; kingdom Metazoa; phylum Arthropoda; class Insecta; order Coleoptera; family Bothrideridae; genus Dastarcus; species Dastarcus helophoroides. The sequence continues at coordinate 20,600,557 of CM053337.1, read as the reverse complement.
TCCTCGAAGTACCAATTCCATTAGACGTTCGAAAGTAGCCGGTGCGTTGCATAGTCCAAAAAGCATAACCGTGAACTGATATAATCCACTCCCATATGAAAAGGCCGTCTTCTCTTTGTCGTCGGGGTCTATGCTTACTTGCCAATATCCACTTTTTAAGTCCAAAGTTGAAAACCAGGTAAACCCAGACAAGGTTGTCAGGGTGTCATCAATTCTTGGCAAGGGGTAGCTGTCCTTCTTAGTGACCTCGTTTAATTTTCGGGAGTCGACACAGAATCTTGTTGACCCGTCCTTCTTTGTAACCAAGACTACAGGGGAAGACTATGGACTATTGGACTCCTCGATGACTCCATCCTTCATCATCTTCTTAACCAGTCCTGCGACTTCATCTTGCTTGGCCACCGGTAATCTTCTAGGGTGTTGACGAATAGGTGTTGCATCGCCGGTGTTGATTTTGTGTCGCACTACGTCCGTCCTTCCTAGATTTTGGTCTCCATCGGTAAAAGCGCCGTGGTTTTTCTTGAGAAATGATCTTGCCAGAACTGCTTGTTCCTTGGACAAGTGTTTCAAGTCCACTTTCAACTTGACTTGCCCAATCTTCGCTTCCTGCACTGGCGCACAATTGTCACCCAAGGAGCTTATTGAGACTACCGGGGTACAGATTGCCAGAGTACTACCCTTTTTGATTGAGCGTGCTGTTGGAAACACATTGGCAACTCTCACAGGTACCTTCTGAGATGCTTTAACCACGGATCTCGCCACTAGCAAATTCTTGGAAATGTCATAAGTCGGTTCCACTAATCCAACGCAGCAGCCCAAATCTCCTTCCATCACAGCCATTACCGTCTTCTCGCTGCTTCCCTGCACCACAGCTGTTTCGCAGGCAAACAGTCTTACCCCCTTTGGAGTGTCCTTTGGTGTAGTCAGGACAAGCTAATTACGTCCATCCCCAGAATCAGTTTGTCTTCGATATCTGCCACCAAGACCCGATGCGAAATCCTTAGTTTTCCCAGACCAACCATGACGTCTGCCTCTCCTATAATTGGCGCAGTATCTCCCGTAACTGTCTTAAGGACCATTCTGTGCGACAGTACCTTCGGTTGTGACGGTAGGATGTTCCTTCGTGCCAAAGTAACCATGGGCCTGTGTCCATTGTTGCCTGTACATTCCTTCCATCTACGCTGGCTGCTACCACCAAACTTTCCATGGTCCTTTTTATCTGTTTGATGAAAAGAGTTTTGGGGGCTCGTTTTTCGACACCAGCCAGTGAGTGCCCCTTCCCACTGACTGATTTTAGTTTTCCTGCTGTGGGGCTTGTCGACTTCGTGGGGCCGACCTGCAGTCTTTCTTGAAATGCCCCAGTTTGCCACAGTTGTAACATGTGCTTCTGTTGGATCTGCCTTTAAGGGTTCCTACCAGTCGTTGGATATTCGAGTCAATTTTTTTAAAGTTAACACTCAGGTTCGCGTTCATTTCCTTCATGTTAGCGTTAATGTTCCCAAATCAGGGTCATTCGCGACCTCTTCGTCGGCCTTCCTTGCTTTCCGTGACACCTCAAACTCCGAAACCCTGTAAGCAGCTTCTACCTCCAAAACTCTAATCAGTGCCTCTCTCGATGTTCGGAAGTTTGACAAGCGCAACACTCCCTGAACTTCTGGGTCTCTTATCCCTTCTATGAACATTCTACCTGTGTAAAGTTCCAGAAATTTAGTTGGTGCTGTTGGATAGGCGGCATGCGCTAGTCTTTTTACGTCAACCTCAAATTCTTGTAGCGTTTCATCACTTTGCTGCTTCCTTACTAGTAGTTGCGACTGGGCGACTTGCGGCAAATGATGGTCTCCAAATCTCAGCTCTAAAGCCCTAACTAAATGTTCATAATTAGCTAGTTCATGGTCAGATAGAACTCGGAGTAGTTCCAGAACTTTTCCGCGCAAGGATACCACCAATGAAGTCGCTTTTTCGTCTTCCGTCCACCTATTCGCCCTAGCAGCAGCTTCGAACTAAATCCTGTAGGCCTGCAAAGATGTTTGTCCATCATAGGTCGGAGGTTTCACTTTTTTTAGAAGAACTAGCGGATACACTTTCGGATTCATGTTGTGTGAATTGTGCACTTAGCGACTTCTTCATATTATTTTAGATGTTGCTGATCTTCCTCTGTGTTGCATTTTTTAAATCGAGAAGCCTGCTATTGAATTCTTCTTTGACTTTTCTCATCTCTCTTTTCATCCTTGTAATTTCTACTTTCATTTTAGCAACGTCGGCTCCCATTTCTTCTGTTATATTTGCTAATGGACTAGGCAGTTCTTGTCGTCTTCGTTCTTCATTTTGTTGTCTTCGTTCTTCATCTCATTTTTTTTCTTGTCGTCTTCGTTCTTCATCTTGTCGTCTTCGTTCCTCATCTTGTTATTTTTCTTGTCGTTTTCATTTTTCATCTCGTTGTTTTTCCTGTCGTCTTCGTTCTTCATCTTGTCGTTTTCATTCCTCTTCTTGTTCATTTCTTTGTCGACTTTATTTTTCTTCTCTTTTTTGTGCATCTTTATACAGTGCTAATAACGCTTGCAATTGTTGTTCCATTTTGGCCGATTTTAAACTCGTATCCATAAAGCGTAGTAGAATGTTCAAGATTTTACTTGACGCGCCTCGTATAACTATTTAACAATTTAAAACGTCCGAGATAAAGTCAACTGTGGCACCTGGCACGAATATTTTTTTTAAGTAATAAAGCACGAATAATCCCGCTTCTGACGCCAGATGTTACGGGCTTTATCGGTTCGAATAAATTACCACGTGTGAATTACACCACTTTATTACCAGATTAACTCTGCACACTTCAACTGAACAGTAACTCACTTATTATTAACTTCTACTAACTCACTAATTGCACTGACTCTAACTGACTGACTTGAGGGAAAGCTGACCGCCTTTTATAGTTTTGGCCCCCGGCTTCTAGAACTTTTCGGCAAATAGGGCTTATTGTGTGCCGAAATTTCTGGAACGCTTATCTGCCATTTGTTTCGTTATCGCGGCCGCTTTCTCCTTATCAGATCCTTCTAGAAACTTTTTTTATTTACTAAATTATACAATTACATTCTAAATTCTATTCCATCTATTTACATTGCGTTACAGAATTAATGCTTGAAAAAAGTTAAAAATTTTAAAATCCGTTGAAAAATGATACAATTATCAATTATCAGGAATTTAAATAAAAAATATCGAAATTTTTTGAAAAAGTTTTAAGTTTTCGAAAAATTAAAAATTTGAAAAAATAGAAAATGTAACGCGTAAAATACCAAGAAGCCGACCCTGTCACTTATCCCGGCAGAGATCGGATGTTTCCGAAGAGAGTTCGGCATATATATGATCGAGATACCCGCGTTCGTTATTGTAACCTAACCTAACTTAGCATAATAAAATCCCGCATAGCACAGTTTTTCTCTGTTATTTCTGAAAACCCCAAAAACAACTCTTTACTAACCACCCAGTTAGTTATAAAAATAAATTTTGAAAAAAGATTATAATTTTTAAGGATCAAAATTTTCAGAAGTCAAAATTTTGGAAAAAGTAGGGGAATCTGAAAAATGTTAGAAATATAGGAAAATAGTGAAAAATCTCAAAAAGGGCTACATTTTAAAGAAATGTCGAACTTTTAAAAATATCAAAATTTGCAAAAAATCGACCTTCTTTAAAGTTTGATTAAAAAAAAAATTTAAATTTTGAAGATTCAAGATTTTTAAAGAAATTCGAACCTTTGAAAAATTACCGAAAATTAAAAAAGTCGAAATTTTAAAGCCAAAACCTTAAAAAAGAATTAAAAACTTTAAAAAAGTCTAAAATTAAAAAAAGTGAAGTTTTGAAAAAATGTTACCATTATCAATATGCTGGGATTTAAAAAAAGAGTAATTTTTAAAAAAAGTTTTAAGTTTTCGAGAGGGATAAAATTTTAAATAAATTGAAAATAAATTTTGAAAATGGGACCAAAATTATTAAAGCTCAACATTTTCAAAAATATTTAAAATTTTGTAAAAAGCAGTAGAAATCTGAAAAAAGATAGTAATTTTGAAAAATAGTTCAAAATTTCAAAAAGAGCCAAATTTTAAAGAAACGTCAAGCTCTGAAAGAAATCGTAGTTTGCAAGGAAGTCGACATTTTTTTAAGTTAAATTTAAAATGACTGAAATTATGGAAAGTCAAGATTTTCGAAGAAACTCGAAATTATTGAAAACATACCAAAAATTAAAAAGAGTGAAACTAAGCTAAAACTTTTAAATAGAATCAAAATTTAGAAAAAAATCGACAATTTACAAAAGAATCGAAATTTTGAAAAAGTGTCACATTTATCAATAAACTTGAGGTTTTCAAAAAATATCAGAATTTTCGAAAAATGTTTGAAGTTTAATTTTGAAAAATCTTTGAAGTTTTCAAAAAAGTTAAAATTTAAAAAAGTAGAAAATAAATTTCGAAACAAAAGTCAACATTTTTAAAGCTCAAAATTTTTAAAAAGATTTAAAATTTTGGAAAAAGCGAAGGAAATCTGAATAAAAGGTAGTAATTTTAAAAAATAGTCCACAATTTCAAAAAGGGCCAAATTTTGGAGAAATGTCATGCTCTGAAAATTTTGGAAAGTCAAGACTTTCGAAGAAATTCGAAATTATTGAAAAATTACCGGAAATTAAAAAGAGTAAAACTTGAAAGCTAATATTTTCAAATAGAATCAAAATTTGGAAAAAAATTGACAATTTAAAAAAGAATCAAAATTTTGAAAGAAAAAGTGTCACATTTATCAATAAAATTGAGATTTTCAACGAAAGTTAAAATTTTTGAAAAAAAGTTTTAAGTTTTCTAAAAGGTTAAAATTTAAAAAAGTAGAAAATGAATTTTGAAAAAAGGTCAACATTTTTAAAGCTCAAAATTTTCAAAAAGAGTTAAAATTTTGGAAAAAGCGGAGAAAATCTGAAAAAAAAGTAGTAATTTTGAAAAATTGTCCAAAATTTCAAAAAGATCCAAATTTTTAAGAAAGATTTATGTTCTGAAAGAAATCGAAATTTCAAGAAGGACCAAATTTTGAAGAAATGCCATGCTCCGAAAGAAATTAAAATTTGCAAGGAAGTCGACATTTTTTTTAAGTTAAACTTAAAAGAACTGAAGTTTTGGAAAGTCACGATTTTCGAAGAAATTCGAAATTATTGAAAAAATACCGAAAATTAAGAAGGGTTAAATTTGAAAGCTAAAACTTTCACATAGAATCAAAATTCAGAAAAAAAACGACAATTTAAAAAAGAATCAAAATTTTGAAAAAGTGTCACATTTATCAATAAAGTTGGGATTTTCAAAAAAAGATCAAAGTTTTTGAGAAAAGTTTAAAGTTTTCAAAAAAGTTAAAATTTAAAAAAAGTAGAAAATAAGTTTGGAAACAAAAGTCAACATTTTTAAAGCTCAAAATTTTCAAAAAAAGTTAAAATTTTAAAAAAGCGGAGGAAATCTGAAAAAAAGGTAGTAATTTTAAAAAATAGTCCAAAATTTCGAAAAAGGCTAAAATTTGAAGAAATGTCAAGCTGTGAAAGAAATTGTAATATGCAAGGAAGTCGACATTCTTTTATGTTAAATTTAAAAGAACTAAAATTTTGGAAAGTCGAGATTTTCGAAGATTAAAAAGTGTGAAATTTAAAAGCTAAAATTTTCAAACAGAATCAAAATTTAGAAAAAATTGACAATTTAAAAAAATGGAAATTTTGAAAAAAGTGTCACATTTATCAATAAAGTTGGGATTTTCAAAGATCAAAATTTTTGAAAAAAGTTCTAAGTTTTCAAAAAAGTTAAAATTTTAAAAAGTAGAAAATAAACTTCGAAACAGGTCAACATTTTTGAAGCTCAAAATTTTAAAAAAAGAGTTAAAATTTTGGAAAAAGCGAAGAAAATTTTAAAAAAGGTACTAATTTTAAAAAATAGTCCACAATTTCAAAAAGGGCCAAATTTTGGAGAAATGTCATGCTCTGAAAGAAATTGAAATTTGCAAGGAAGTCGAAATTTTTTTTAAGTTAAATTGAAAAGAACTGGAATTTTGGGAAGTCAAGATATTTGAAGAAATTCGAAATTATTGAAAAAATACCGAAAATTAAAAAGTGTGAAATTTAAAAGCTAAAATTTTCAAACAGAATCAAAATTTAGAAAAAATTGACAATTTAAAAAAAATGGAAATTTTGAAAAAGTGTCACATTTATCAATAAAGTTGGGATTTTCAAAGATCAAAATTTTTGAAAAAAATTCTAAGTTTTCAAAAAAGTTAAAATTTTAAAAAGTAGAAAATAAACTTCGAAACAAGTCAACATTTTTGAAGCTCAAAATTTAAAAAAAAAGAGTTAAAATGTTGGAAAAAGCGAAGAAAATTTTAAAAAAAGGTACTAATTTTAAAAAATAGTACACAATTTCAACAAGGGCCAAATTTTGGAGAAATGTCATGCTCTGAAAGAAATTGAAATTTGCAAGGAAGTCGACATTTTTTTTTAAGTTAAATTGAAAAGAACAGTGGCGGCTGGTGACTTTTTGACAGGGGGTGCGCAAAGAAACAAAAGTGATACAAAAGGTGTGATATTTATTAATATTTTTACGAATTAAATTTAATTAACATTTTATAGCCTCCAAAAATTTTTTGGGTTATCATCTCTAAATTATTTTCATTGAATACAAAAAAAAAAAAATATTGACATTTCTGACCCCCTTTAAGGTACTCTGTACGGTGGCATATCATTACGGCTCTCGGTTACTTAATTAAAGCTGTTTGCTTTCATAGAAATAAAATTATATCGCTTTTTCATGAAAACTGCATTTGAAAATAAACTATATTTTATTACAAAGTTCCAATTAAACTCTTGAATAAAACAAACAAAAAATGTTTAACAAAATTCGTTCTACGATCTTTTAAAGAAATAATAAGTTCATTACTTTCTCATCAGAATTGTTTAAATCCAAATTTACAAATTAATAATTAGACCCTAGAATAAGTGCTGCTATTTCTTTGTGAATAGCAATACTATTGGCAGTTAGGTCTGTAAGCGGCCCAATTAGCAATCGCAATTAGATCAGCCGGCACCTACGCATTTAGCATCATAAACCATAAATACATACTCCAAACTCTGACTCGTACTTACCACTTGGCAATATCGCATAAGTGCGGAGCAGCGTACCCCGAGCTAGCTTTAATGTGGTGTTCTGTACTTTATTTCTCGGTATCCCGTGGAGGCCGTTGAAGGGCATCGCACGGCAGTCACGCTTGGTGCATAATTCTGCGCGCACCAACTTATTTAAATTTTCTTATAATATTTAATAAAATTGAATCAAACATTAGCGTATTTTATTCCAAGTCACCGACAAGTATTAATAGTTAATAAGTATATCATTATTTTGTGTTTAACAATGCAATAAATTCAAGTCTTTTACATTAAACAGAAAAGAATACATCGCTCATTCTACGAAGAGCGTGCGCTCTTGCGCTCTTTAAAACCAACCGGCACTGGGGTGGACTTAGAGGGTCTAAGCACCCCAAAAGCCAAATTAGGTCTCCCAAAATATTTGAACATTATCGCACCCAAAAATTGAAATACAAATCTTGTTCCCTGAAACCAAGAAATATTAAAAACCACAACAGAGATTGCTCTAAGGCGTTTCGATAGCCAGGCTATCATCTTCAGAGAGATATGCGTTAGAGCAACCTCTCTTGTGTTTTTTAATCTTTCTTGGTTTTAGGGGACAAGATTTGTATTTTAATTTTTAAAGATAACCAAGGACCATTTCGTTCCATCAAAATAAACATTATCACACTCGCACGTTTAAAAACGAGAGAAAGAGTAAAACTAAAAAGACGTCTTAATAAATCAAAGTGAAAATTTGGAACGAAAAAACTAAATTTTATAAAAGAACCTTTTATTTTAAAATTTCAGCTTAATTTTATTTGAAAGTTTTGAATTTTTAAATGAAAACTAATTTCAGATTTTACCAACATTTCGCGTTAAGTTAGATTTCTTAAACTCAAAATTTCAAAAAATGTTTAAATACATTTCAAGCTTTTTCACAAAACGTTAACTCTGGTCTCGAAATTTTATGATAAAACACGACTTCCATATTTGTAAATTTTGGGTTTTTCTTCGAATTTGAATTTTTTTCAAAAGTAGGGTTTTTTTTTGGTGGAAGGAACTGGTCCTTGGTTATCTTCGAAAATTGAAATACAAATCGTGTCCCCTGAAACCAAGAAAGATTAAAAAACACAACAAAGGTTGTTCTAACGCGTTTCGACAGCCAAGCTTTCATCTTCAGAGAGTAATAGCAGTATGATAGCTTGGCTGTTGAAACGCATTATTTGTTGTGTTTTTTAATCTTTCTTGTGTTTCAGGGGATAAGATTTGTATTTCAATAATAGTAAGAGTGAATAAAAAACTTCAAAATTTCGAGTAAAACTTGGAACTGAAGAGAAAAATTGTCAAATTTTTGAATTTACTGTCGTAATATGATAACGAAGGCTTCCACGGCCAGAGTCAGTGCAGGATATACTTCTTCCGGGATTGGACCGTGTTAAAGAACTACCAAAAGTGTTCGACGTTTCGCCCACCATCGTAGGGGGCTTCTTCAGGAACAAAGAAAAGTTTCGCCTCTGGTATGGTGGACATACTGAGTTACCGTGCTCTTCTGTCTAAACTTTCTTATCCTTTGTACCAATTTTCATATTCAATTGCAAATATATTTTATTAAAAAGCTCTATAAAAACACAAAAAAATATTGTTTTAAACAAAATCCGCTCTACGATTTTTTAAAGAAATAAAGTGTTCGTTACTTTCTCATTAAAATTGTTTAAATCCAAATTTACAAATTAATCATTAGACCCTAGAATGGGTACTGCTACCTCTTTGTGAATAGCGGTACTATTGGCAGTTAGGTCTGTAAGTGGCACAATTAGCAATCGCAATCAGATCAGAGGGCACCTACGCATTTAGCATCATAAACCTTAAATACACACTCCGAACTATGTCTCGTACTCACCATTTGGCAATATCGCATAAGCGCGGAGCGGCGTACCCCGGGCTAGCTTTAACGTGGTTTTCTGTAGTTTATTTCTCCGTATCCCGTGAAGGCCGTTGATATGCATCGCACGGCAGCCACGCTAGATGCATAATTCTGCGCGCACCAACTTAGTTAAATTTCCTTTAATATAATGTAATCAAACGTTTGCCTACTTTATTCCAAGTTACTTACAAGTATTATTAGTTAATTAATGTATTATATTTTGTGTTTAAAAATATGATAAATCCAAGTCTTTTACATTAAACAGAAAAGAATAGATCGCTCATTTTACGAGGAGCGCGCGCTCTTGCGCTCTTTAAGACCAGCCGCCACTGGAAAAGAACTGAAATTTTGGGAAGTCAAGATATTTGAAGAAATTCGAAATTATTGAAAAAATACCGAAAATTAAAAAGGGTGAAAGCCAAAAGCTAAAATTTTCAAATAGAATGAAAATTTTGAAAAAATCGACAATTTAAAAAAGAACCGAAATTTTGAAAAATTGTCACATTTATCAATAAAGTGGGAATATTCAAAAAAGATCAAAATTTTTGAAAAAAGCCTAGTTTTCAAAAAAGTTAAAATTTAAAATAAGTATAAAATAAACAAAAGTCAACATTTTTAAAGCTCAAAATTTTCAAAAAGAGTTAAAATTTTGGAAAAAGCGATGGAAATCTGGAAAAATAGTCCACAATTTCAAAAAGGGCCAAATTTTGAAGAAATGTCATGCTCTGAAAGAAATTGAAATTTGTAAGCTCGTAAATCGTAATTTGCAAGGAAGTCGACATTTTTTGAAGTTAAGTTTAAAAGAACTGAAATTTTGGAAAGTCAAGATATACGAAGAAATTCGAAATTTTTGAAAAGATACCAAGAATTAAAAAAGTTGAAATTTAAAAGGCAAAATTTTCAAAAAGATTTTTAAAGTAAGTTTTAAAAAAAGTATGAATTTAAAAAAGGTTTTACATTTAAAAAAATGTCCCATTTGTCAATAAGATTGAAATTTTCGAAAAAAATCGAAATTTTAGAAAAAAAAATCAAAATTTTCGAAATAATATTAATTTAAAATTTTCACAAAATGTCGAAAAGGGTGAATCTCTCGAGAAAGTCGAAATTTTAAATTCTGAATAAAATCGTAAAAAATCTCAACCTCTTCAAAAACTTGATGTTTTAAACAAACTGAAAGCTTAGAATTTACGCAGGCTCGATTCGCCCTTGATGTAAATTTTTTTTTGAGAAAGTTTGAAATTTTCATCAAAAAGTTAAATATTCAGGATTTTATTAAAATTACGACAGTAACGGGATATACTTCTTCCGGGATTGGACCATGTCAAGGATCTACCAAAAGTGTTCGACGTTTCGCCCACCATCGTAGGGGGCTTCTTCAGAAACAAAGAAAAGAAAAAATGAAAAGAGGAATATGAGGGAATATGCAAAAAACGAAAGAAAGAAAAGGCAAATTTCAAAACATCAGAGCACGGTAACTCATTATGTCCACCAAACCAGAGGCGAAACTCTTCTGAATTGAAAATTGGTACAAAGGATAAGAAAGTTTAGACAGAAGAGCACGGTAACTCAGTATGTCCACCATACCAGAGGCGAAACTTTTCTCTGTTCCTGAAGAAGCCCCCTACGATGGTGGGCGAAACGTCGAACACTTTTGGTAGTTCTTTAACACGGTCCAATCCCGGAAGAAGTATATCCTGCACTGACTCTGGCCGTGGAAGCCTTCGTTATCATATTACGACAGTAAATTCAAAAATTTGACAATTTTTCTCTTCAGTTCCAAGTTTTACTCGAAATTTTGAAGTTTTTTATTCACTCTTACTCCTATTGAAATACAAAGCTTATCCCCTGAAACACAAGAAAGATTAAAAAAACACAACAAATAATGCGTTTCAACAGCCAAGCTATCATCTTCAGAGAGATACTGCTATTACTCTCTGAAGATGAAAGCTTGGCTGTCGAAACGCGTTAGAACAACCTTTGTTGTGTTTTTTAATCTTTCTTGGTTTCAGGGGACACGATTTGTATTTCACTTTTCGAAGATAACCAAGGACCAGTCCCTTCCACCAAAAAAAAACCCCTACTTTTGAAAAAAATTCAAATTCGAAGAAAAACCCAAAATTTATAAATATGGAAGTCGTGTTTTATCATAAAATTTCGAGACGAGAGTTAACGTTTTGTGAAAAAACTTGAAATGTATTTAAACATTTTTTGAAATTTTGAGTTTAAGAAATCTAACTTGGTAAAATCTGAAATTAGTTTTCATTTAAAAATTCAAAACTTCCAAATAAAATTAAGCTGAAATTTTGAAATAAAAGGTTGTTTTATAAAATTCAGTTTTTTCGTTCCAAATTTTCACTTTGATTTATTAGGACTTCTTTTTAGTTTTACTCTTTCTCTCGTTTTTAAACGTGCGAGTGTGATAATGTTTTTTTTTTTTGATGGAACGAAATGGTCCTTGGTTATCTTCAAAAATTAAAATACAAATCTTGTCCCCTAAAACCAAGAAAGATTAAAAAACACAAGAGAGGTTGCCCTAACGCATATCTCTCTGAAGATGATAGCCTGGCTATCGAAACGCCTTAGGGCAATCTCTGTTGTGTTTTTTAATATTTCTTGGTTTCAGGGGACAAGATTTGTATTTCAATTTTTGGGTGCGATAATGTTCAAATATTTTGGGAGACCTAATTTGGCTTTTGGGGTGCTTAGACCCTCTAAGTCCACCCCAGTGCCGGTTGGTTTTAAAGAGCGCAAGAGCGCACGCTCTTCGTAGAATGAGCGCGCGCTCCTCGTGAAATGAGCGATCTATTCTTTTATGTTTAATGTAAAAGACTTGAATTTATTGCATTGTTAAACACAAAATAATGATATACTAATTAACTAATAATACTTGTCGGTGACTTGGAATAAAGTACGCTAATGTTTGATTCAATTTTATTAAATATTATAAGAAAATTTAAATAAGTTGGTGCGCGCAGAATTATGCACCTAGCGTGACTGCCGTGCGATGCCTATCAACGGCCTCCACGGGATAGCGAGAAATAAAGTACAGAACACCACGTTAAAGCTAGCTCGGGGTACGCCGCTCCGCGCTTATGCGATATTGCCAAGTGGTGAGTACGAGTCAGAGTTTGGAGTGTGTATTTACGGTTTATGATGCTAAATGCGTAGGTGCCGGCTGATCTAATTGCGATTGCTAATTGGGCCGCTTACAGACCCAACTGCCAATAGTACTGCTATTCACAAAGAAATAACAGCACCCATTCTAGCGTCTAATTATTAATTTGTAAATTTGGATTTAAACAATTCTGATGAGAAAGTAATGAACTTATAATTTCTTTAAAAGATCGTAGAACGAATTTTGTTAAACATTTTTTGTTTGTTTTATTGAAGAGTTTAATTGGAACTTTGTAATAAAATATAGTTTATTTTTAAATGCAGTGTTCATGAAAAAGTGATATAATTTTATTCCTATGAAAGCAAACAATTTTAATTAAGTAACCCAGAGCCGTAACGACATGCAAGAGTACTTTATGTCGATAATGCTTTTTTTGTACTTGATGAAAATAATTTAGAGATGATAACTCAAAAATATTTAAAAGGTTATAAGATGTTAATTAAATTTAATTCGTCAAAATACTATTAAATATCACCCCTTTTGTATCACCTTTGTTTCTCTTAAATTTAATACCTGGCTATGGCACTGGAGTCACCTTAACTCTAACTACTAATATTTTTGCATCTGCGCACCCCCTGTCAAAAAGTCACCAGTCGCCATTGGTCCACCCTTAACTTCGCCCATATAAATGAAAATTTGAATTTAATTTACCTAAAGGGTCGAAACTATTCGTCGAGTATATTTTTTTAACTGATAGAGAATCTGTCATTAAGTTTGCCAAATGACTGCAATGTTTTAAGCTAAAGTAACTATCCAAACTACATCTTAGCGTAGCTAAGTAAACTTAAAATGATTATGTCTAGACTCGAGTACAGATTTAATTTCATACATTTACTACACTATGATGCATCGCTTTTTCTGGCAGGGCTGTACATCTCGTAGAGCTTGGGGACGTATTCGTCCCAACAGGCCATGAAGAAATTTCCCGCAACCGGTCCCGTCAGCAGGTATTTTAGGGCGAAACATCTGGTGGAAAACTTCAGCCTCCCTTCGATGCTGGTGTTTGACAAACGCGGCTCGTCGAATTTCTGCCTACTCATCTGACTGAACACCAGAAGCACGTATCTGTGGAACCCGCTCTCTTCCGGAGGGCCGATACTGATATAAGCTGATAAAACTTCACCTTTGGTAACATCGTTGCCAGGAATATTTGTAACCAGCCAATGGTTCCACTCTTTATTACGAGGATTCAAGTGTGTGGGGGCGTCCAAATCCACCATGACTAAAGTGTAAAAACATTTTGGATTGGCTTTGTATGTGACGCAAGGTTCTTGTTTGCATTGGCTCGGTGTCAGTTCGTTACCGAGGTCGGGTTTGATGCCACAAGCGTAAATAACTTCTAGGTAATCTTTTGGGCAGGTGTCTACGAGGTCCGGTACGACGCAGAAGTTCTCCATGTATTTGGCGACCCTCGAAATGAACCTGACGCCACCCAAGCCATATTTCGCCAGACGGAACATTACACTTCAACATGAGAAATTTTGAAAAATGTTTACATAACTGACAGCGGAAAATTATGGAGCACAGATCTTTGGTGTCAGTTGTATTGATTTTGATGCGTTCCAAAATGAATTAGGGCAGTGGTTTCCAACCCCTAGGGGGGCGCGAGACTATTGCAAGGGGGGCATGCAGCTTTTTCCAAAATATCATTTTCGAATACAAACCAAAATATATATATTGTATATTATTTTGTAGCCCATTAAATAAATTATACTATCAGTTGAGTATTTCTGAAATTAGATTGTTAGAAAAATTAAAGGGGCGCAACAATTTTTTTTTAAAGGGGGGCGCAGGTACAAAAAGGTTGGAAACCACTGAATTAGGGTCTAAACTTTAGGCAACTCACAACGAATCCAGAATCCAGAATATGTCAAAATTTAGAACAATAAAATTTTCAATAAAATTGAATATTTCAAAATAAGACCAATTTTTCAAAAATTTTTAAATTTATTAAACGAAGTCTAAATTTTAGAGTTGATATTTTCAATAAAAGTCAACATATTGAAAAAAAATTGAAAGGTTTAAAAAAATGTTGAAATTTTCAAAAATGCTAAAATTTTAAATAAGTCGAAAATTTTGAAATTAAATTTTTAAAACAGTCGAAATTTTGAAAAATGTTAGGATTTTCTTAGAAAGTTAAAGCTTCCAAAAAAAGTCAAGATTTTCTAAAAAGTAATAACCAGTCGTAGTAATAAACAATCGAAATTTTAACATTCTTCAAAAAATTAGAGTTATTTCAAAAAATGACAAACTTTTCAACAAAATTCTAAATTTTTCAAAAAGTTAAAATTTTGAGAAATAATCTAAAATTTCAAATGGAGTCAAAATGTTAAAAACGTGTCGAGATTTACAAAATTTAAAAATTTTTAATCAGTTTTTCAAAAAACCTAAATTTTCAAAAGGGTTACTTTACTTAGGAAAAACCAAAATTATCAAGAAAGTCGAACTATTTTTAAAATCGCAATCTAAAAAAATGTCCAAATTAAAAAAAAAAACAGTCGAAATTCGAAACAACTGTTAATTTCCATTAAATCGAATTTTAAATAAAGTCAAAATTACCGAAATCTGAATACTGAAGAAAAACCAAAATTATCAGGAAAATCGAAATTTTTAAAAGACCAAATTTTTGGAAATTAATATTTGGAAGAAAGCGAAGTTTTGAATAGTTAAAATTTTGAAATAACAAAGATTTTTAAAAATACTAAAAATTTTCAAAAAATTAATTTTTTTATAAATAATCAACATTTTTTAAAAAGTAAAAGCTTTCGAAAGTCACAATTTTAAAATTGACATTTTGAAAAAAAAATAGAAAAGCTCAAAATTTTTGTAAAATAATTTCTAAAAAATTTACCATTTTAAAAAAATATACGTTTAAAAAAAAGTGAAATTAAAAAGAAATCAAAAGTTTGTAAAAGGTCCAAATTTTGAAGAATAATTCAAATTAAAAAAATGGTCGACATTTTTAGGAATCAAAATGTTAAAAAAGTGTCGAGATTTACAAAATTTAAGAATTTTTAATGAGCTTTTTAAAAAAAATAAAATTTCAAAAGGTTCACTTTACTTAAGAAAAGACAAAATTATCAACAAAGTCTAACTATTTTCAAAATCGTAATCTGAAGAAAAAATGTCCAAATTTTAAAAAACAATCGAAGTTCGACAAAACTGTTAATTTCCATTAAATCGAATTTTAAATAAAGTCAAAATTGCCGAAATCTGAATACTGAAGAAAAACCAAAGTTATTAGAAAAAGCGAAATTTTTAAAAAAGACCAAATTTTTAGGAATTACTACTTCGAAAAAAGAGACGTTTTGAATAGTTAAAGTTTTGAAATAACAAAGATTTCTAACAATTCTAAAAATTTCCAAAAAATTAAATGTTTTATAAATAATCGACAATTTTAAAAAAATCAAAGCTTTCGAAAAAGTCACAATTTAAAAAATTAACATTTTGAAAAAAAAATAGAAAAGCTCAAAATGTTTGCAAAATAATTTCTAAAAAATTGGCATTTTAAAAATATATACGTTTAAAAAAAGCAAAATTAAAAAAAAAAAAGTTTGCAAAAAATCGAAATTTTGAAAAATAATTCAAATTAAAAAATTAGTCGATATTTTTAAGGATCAAAATGTTAAAAAAGTGTCGACATTCACAAAATTTAAGAATTTTTAATCAGCTTTTCAAAAAAACAAAATTTTTAAAAGATTCACTTTACTTAAGAAAAGACAAAATTATCAAGAAAGTCTAACTATTTTCAAAATCGTAATCTGAAGAAAAAATGTCCAAATTTTAAAAAACAATCGAAGTGCGACAAAACTGTTAATTTCCATTAAATCGAATTTTAAATAAAGTCAAAATTGCCGAAATCTGAATACTGAAGAAAAACCAAAATTATCAGAAAAAGCGAAATTTTTAAAAAAGACCAAATTTTTAGGAATTACTACTTCGAAAAAAGAGACGTTTTGAATAGTTAAAGTTTTGAAATAACAAAGATTTCTAAAAATTCTAAAAATTTCCAAAAAATTAAATTTTTTATAAATAATCGACAATTTTTAAAAAATCAAAGCTTTCGAAAAAGTCACAATTTAAAAAATTGACATTTTGAAAAAAAAATAGAAAAGCTCAAAATTTTTGCAAAATAATTTCTAATAAATTGGCATTTTAAAAATATATACGTTTAAAAAAAGCAAAATTAAAAAAAAACAACAAAAGTTTGCAAAAAATCGAAATTTTGAAAAATAATTCAAATTAAAAAATTAGTCGACATTTTTAAGGATCAAAATGTTAAAAAAGTGTCGACATTCACAAAATTTAAGAATTTTTAATCAGCTTTTCAAAAAAACAAAATTTTTAAAAGGTTCACTTTACTTAAGAAAAGACAAAATTATCAAGAAAGTCGAACTATTTTTAAAATCGCAATCTGAAAAAAAAATGTCCAAATTTAAAAAAACAGTCGAAATTCAAAAAACTGTTAATTTCCATTAAATAGAATTTTAAATCTGAATACTGAAGAAAAACCAAAATTATCAGAAATATCGAAATTTTTCAAAAAAAAACGAATTTTTTGGAATTAGTACTTGGAAGAAAGCAAAGTTTTGAATAGTTAAAATTTTGAAATACCAAAGATTTTTAAAAATACTAAAAATTACCAAAAAACTAAATTTTTTATAAATAATCGACATTTTTTGAAAAGTCGAAGCTTTCGAAAAAGTCACAATTTAAAAAATTGACATTTTGATATAAAATAGAAAAATTCAAAATTTTTGCAAAATAATTTCTAAAAATATTTGGCATCTTAAAAAAAATATACGTTTAAAAAAAGCAAAATTAAAAAGAAATCAAAAGTTTGTAAAAAGTCGAAATTTGAAAAATAATTCAAATTAAAAAATTAGTCGACATTTTTAAGGATCAAAATGTTCAAAAAGTGACAATTTTTTTAAAAATTTCAAATTTTTAAGAAAATCGACAATTTTAAAAAACTGACACTATAAAAACAGTTTAGCTTTTAAAGTTCTACATTTAAAAAAATTAGGAATTAATAATTAGTATTTGGAAATTAGTAATTAGTAATTAGTAATTAGTAATTATTAATTAGTAATTAGTAATTAGTAATTAGTAATTAGTAATTAGTAATTAGTAATTAGTAATTAGTAATTAGTAATTAGTAATTAGTAATTAGTCATAAGTAATTAGTAATAAGTAATTTGTAATTAGTAATTGGTAATTAGTAATTAGAGTATGATAATTTGTAATTAGTAATTGGTAATTTGTAATTAGTACGTAATTAGTAATTTTCAACGAGTGGAAATTTGTAAAAGATGTCAACATTCTCAAAAAAGCCAAGATTCTGGAAAGGCTAAATTTTAGAAAAAATTGAAACCTTGGAAATTCGAAATTTTTAAAAAAAATAGATATTTTTGAAAGAGTTGCTCAAAACGTGAACAAACATCGAAATTAAAAATAAGGAAAACTTTTCCAAAAATGCAAATTCTGAAAAATTTCGAAATTTTCAAAAAAAAATTATATTTTTATATTTTTAAATCTTATCATTTTCTTAAAAAAATCCGTTTGAAATTTATCACTTTTTTAAAATTTCGTCCTTTACAAATTTTAATTTTTTCCAAATTTGTGCTCTTTTGAAAATTTTGACTGTCGCTTTTTTTATGAAAAATTCTGCGTTTTCCCAAATATTTTACGTTTTTTTGAGAATTTCGATACCTTTTCAAGATTAAGATCTTTTATTCCCGACTTTTTTTTGAAAATTCAGTCTTTTTTTAAATAAATCTCGACCATATGAACATTATAATTACTTCGACCCTTTTAATTTGATATTTATTTAATATTTGGTTTTGTTTAGTTCGTTATGATTATTTTGATTTATTTTTAATTTGGCTTTTTTGTGAATATTTCGATTTTTTTTTTAAAACATTTGAGAAGTTTTTTTTTAAATTCAGGTTGATTTGAATTATGATTATTTTGATTTATTTTTAATTTGGCTTTTTTGTGAATATTTCGATTTTTTTTTTAAAAACATTTAAGAAGTTTTTTTTTAATTCAGGTTGATTTGAATATTTTTATTCCATTTTTGAATACTGTAATATCTTTGAAAATGCTGACTTTTTGAGCAGTTCTTCAGTTATTTTTAGTTCGCACACGGTTTTAAAAATAATTGAATTTTGTTACTTAGCTTAGACTTTCCAAAAATTCCTTTTTAAGTATTTAATTTTTTTTTTAATTTACAAATTGCTGTTGGAAACTTCGATTAGTTTGAAAATTTCGCCTTTTTGTTGTACAATTTTTTTTCGAAATTTTGATTATCAATTTTTTTTAATAAATTTTACCTTTTTGACTATTGTTATTCGACGTTTTTTAACAAATTTCACTTTTTTAAATTTTCGACTTTTTTCAAAATTTGAATTTTTTATTGCATTTTTTTTAAATTGTGGTTTCGTTAAAACTCCATTGTTTTTAAATGTGGACCTTTCGAAAATTTTGGTTTTTAAAATATATTTTGAAATTTTGACTTTCTTGAAAACTGCGATTTTTTTAAAAAATTTCGAAATGCTAAAAAAATTTGATCCTTTGAACAGTTTTTGAAAAATACGCAATTTCTAATTTTCACTTTGTTCCAAAAAACTTTTTTCAAAAAAAATTCAAAATTGTCACCTTTAAAGTTTTTTAAGCAATTCTATTTTGTTCGAAAATTTTGTTACTTCCCAATTTTGGTAAAAATTTTGTAACTTGTGAAAACTCCATCTCTTTTGAGAATTTCGACTCTCTAATTTTAAAATTTTCGACATTTTTTCAAAATTTAGATTTATTATTTTCGACTTTTCCGAAAATGTCGTCTTTTTCTGAATAAATTAGGACTTTTTCTCAAAATTTTGATATTCCGCGAAATTTTGACGCGTTGTGAATATTTTGCCTTATTTTTGATTTGAATATTTTTTTTATTTTTTTAAAAAACTCCTGTCATTTTGAATATTTTCATTTTTTTTAATTTTTTAACTTGACTTTTCGGACCCTTTTTTTTACTTATTTTTAATTTGGACTTTGTTTTACATATTTTAATCTTCAAAAATTCTTTTTTAAAGAATTCGAGTTTTTTCGAAAATTTATAATTTTTGTGTTGAAAACTTCGATGTTTGAAAATTTTGAAATGTTGATTTTTTGTTCCAAAAATATGGTATCTTTCTGAAGATGATAGCTTGGTTGTTGAAACGCGTTAGAGCAACTTTTGTTGTGTTTTCCAATCTTTCTTGGTTTCAGGGGACAAGTTTTTTATTTTAATTTTTGAAGATAACCAAGGACCAGTCCGTTCCACCAAAAAAAAAAAAAAAAAATTTTATTATTTGTCAACGTTTTTTTGTCGAAGTTCTGACCATCGACTTTTTTCTGAAAAATGTTACTTCTTGTATATTTTTACTTTCCTACTTTTTTGATAAATTTCACTTTTTTTTATTTTGTCGATTATTTTTCCAAAATGTAGATTTTCTAATTCCGTCTTTTTAAAAATTGTAGCTGTTTCCAATTTCATTTTTTTTGAAGATGGTGATCTTTTTTAAAATTTTTATAGAACAGTTTGACTTTTTTAAAAATTCTTATTTTGACGTTTCTCAAAATTTCGACTTTTTAAAATATTTCTTTTTTACTTTTTTGAAAACTTTTTTTTAAAGAATTTATGTTTTTTTAATTTACAATTATTTCTCTAGAACTTTTATTCTTTCACCAATTTCAAATTTTTCTAGAATTTTAGTATACAATTTTTTTTTAAATATTGCTTTCTTGAATATTTTGAATTCTGATTTTTTTTGCATTAATTCCACTTTTTCTAAATGTTCAAATTTTCTTTAAAATTTAAAATTTTTAATTAGCTCTTTTTGAAAATTGTGATTTTTTTCAAATTTTAAACTTTTTTTTTAAAATGGGGTCCTTTTCTAAATGTTTACAGAATACGTTGTCCTTTTTCCAAATTTCGATTTATCAAACTACTTTTTTTATTTCTCACCTCATTTAAAACCTATGATTTTTTTGAAATTTTTAACTTTTCATTCTAGAACTTTCATTATTTCTGGAATTTCGATTTTTTTTTGAAATTTGGAGTACCAATTTTTTTTTGAAAATTTCTACTTTATTGAATATTTTGACTTTTTTTGATAAATGCCACTTTTTTAAATATTTGGTTTTTTTTCCAAAATTTAAAATTTTCAATTTCATCATTTTGAAAATTGTTATTTTTTCAAAATTTCTCGATCTTTTTTAAATGCTTTTACAGAAAATTTCGACTTTTCTCTAAATTTCGACATCAAAATATTTTTGTCAAATTTTGACCTTTTTCGAAAAATAAGATTTTTTCGGAAATTTCAAAATGTTTAAAAACGTTTTTGTATTTTGATTGTTTTTGAAAAATGCGGCATTTTAAATTTTCACTTTTTCCAAATGTTCCCGTTTTTCGAGAAAAACGAAAAATTTTGACTTTCGAGATTTTTAAACCTTTCTCTTTTTTTTGAAAATTGTAATATCTCGTTTTTGAAAATTTCGTAAGTTGAAAAAATTTTAACCTTTTCGAAAGGTTCGACTTTTGCAAAAATGTTGACTCTTTCGCCTTGAAGAGCCAAAACGTAAACAAAAGTCAAAATAAAAAAAAACTTAAAATTTTTCCAAAAATGCAAATCGAAATTTCGAAGAAAAGTACAAAATTTGAAAAACGGCGAAAATATAAGGAAAAGCGAAAGGCTTTAAAAAATAGTCTAAATTTTGTCTGTTATCGGACGATGCCACACTCACTCGTGCAGATCTCTATTATAAACTATGTCTACTACAGAAAGGCATAATGTCAAAATTTTCAAAAACTCGAAATAAAAAAAGTCCAACTAAAAAAAAAACAAATCCCAAAAATACTAAAATAAAAAAAAATCGAAATTTTTGAAAAAAATCAAATTTGCAAAAAAAGGATAAATTGAAAGAAAAAACTGAATTGAAAAAACGTCGAAATTTTGGAAAAAAGTCCAAATAAAAAAAATTAAATTTTGAAATAAAAATTATAAATGTTGACAAAAAGTCGAATTCTGCTTCTTGTAACATACAACGTACCAAGAGAATAAAATTGAAAAACAATTTTTTTTTTGAAATTTTTTTATTAGTATGGCTTCCCTAGTTCTCTGATTGCCTTAGATACGTATTCGTCGAATCTCGCTTTGAAATAATTTCCAGCGATCGGGCATCCCAAGAAATATTTAACAGAAAACTTCTCCGCTGAAAAATTCGCTCTACCCTCTGTGCTCGAGCTCACCAAAAGCGGTTCATTGAACGTCATCTTGTTGAGTTGCTTAAAGACGAGAAACATGTACCTATGATAACCTGAACCGGACAAAGGCAGGGGACCAATATACTCGGACAAAACTTCTCCTTTATCGACATCACAGCCGGGTATATTCACGATTAACCAGTGATTCCAGTCTGCGTACATGGGGTTGTGGCGGCACGGCACATCAGGGTCTATCATTATCAAAGTGTAGAAATGTGACGGGTTGGCGTTCCATGATAGAGTGGGTTCGGTTCTGGTTCGTCTTGGGGTCAGTTCGTTGCCGAATTCGACCGAAGCCCCCCACGAGTACGACACGTTGATTAAGCTTTTCGGGAAGGTGTTCGATAGTTCTGGTACGACGGCGTACTGGGTTATACATTTCGCCATGGACAGACAGGGTCGTTTGAGTATACTACTTAAATTTTGAAAGCAAAACATTTATGGAAATTGTTACTAGAATTTTAAGTTCATTTTCTAAAGGTGACAGAATGATTGACGTTAATCAGAAAATAAGCATATTTGGAGTATAACCACAGAATTACACACAGTTCAGAATACTATTAGTAATATTTTTAGATGAATACATCTAACGCACTCCCAGTAGGGCTCTTTTAATGAAATTAGAGGAGTACAACCTCTTTTTCAAAATTAATTTACTCTTTTGTAAATGGAAATGTTAATTTAATAATTCCAATTATTTAACATGAATTTTTTAATTGCATAATCGATTTATTAGTTATGATTTTATTCTGTCGGAGAAAGGAATAAAAGACACTTTTGCTTCCGAGTGAAATAAGTGCCGCATCAACTAGAAAAATTGCAATTGTAGAGCAACATTGTTAATTCAGTTGCGGAAAATCTGCCGCAAGATTGTCCCCTTAAAGGAATAATTCCTCTTACAATCCCACCAGAAAAGTTCGTTATCGACAAACTGTTTCGAATAACTCAAAACAAAAACTTTCCCGTTTGTTATTCCCTCGGGAAATGAATGAGCGGGATTCGGAACAATCTTGCGTTTTTCCTTTTTAAACTCGGCATTACATAGTTTAAAGTTGTGTGTTTACTCTGGTCTTATTCGCATATAATTGTTTCGTTCGAACTTCTTATTTTAAATACCTTAATTCGATCGATGTTAAGCCACCGACACTTTAATTCGAGGTTTATTTGACAACTTAATTATAATGGTTTGTGCAGCTTTAATTTTTTATGGTTTGTAAAATCCCCAAGCTTTCAGGATATGTTCTGCCCTAAATTTCGAGAAGCGGTTGCATTTCTATGTATAAGGTAATTAATAACTCTGGGGAAACTGCACGTCAGGCGACGACTTTATTAAAGGAAACGGGAAAGAACAAAGACAAATTGTCTAAGTGATATTTAAAGATGCACACACAAAATAGCGGAGTTGGTAATTCAGGATGTGTTTTAATATGCCGCTTGTTGGCAACTGCAGGATAATTAAAAGCGATACCTCACCTGTGTGTGATATATGACCTAAGTAGAAAGCACAATTACATTATCCTTGTTCACTCTCACTGTGTACATGTTCCAAAATTATTATTAGATTCGTTCGAAATAAAAATTCTTTCGCTGCTTTTTTAGTTTTCCGTTTTATAGTTTTTGTATTTCATACGTTTCTTTTAGATTTTTTCGTTTGTTTTCTTTCAAACCTTCACTTTTAACTAAAAATGGGTAATCTGTTTCAGGTAGTCCCAATTAGTAGTTACGTCAATGCCAATTACATTTTCTCCAGAAATTTTTTCTGTTTTTGAAAACTTCTTTAGGCGCCTTGAGCAATTTTGAGTTAAACTAACTGTAAAAATTTGCATTCAAAAAAATTATCTTTATATTCTATTTCTAAAGTCAAAATTTTGAGAAAAAAAGTTGAAATATGGAAATAAGCTGAAAGTTTTCAAAAAACGTCAAAAATGTGAGAAAAGGGCGACATTTTATGTCAACATTTTTAAAAAATTCAAAATTTTTCAAAAAAGTCGAAATTTTCTTGAATTAGTTTTGGGGGCCGTTTATAAATTACGTAAGAGGTATTGAGGGCTATTTTGACCCCCTCTCCCCCTATTGTAAGACATCATAAGATTTCAACTACTCCCCCCTTCCCCTTAATAAGAAATTTTCGTAAGAAATGTATGCATCAATAAAATACAACTCCGTTAGTTTTAAAAATACCTTTCATTATCATCTTATTATTATAAATATGATTAACTCACTTGAATAACATTAATCTTATCAACCTATCACAGTTTTGACCAGAATTACTTTAGTAAAACCTAAGGCAGTGGCGGCTAGTGCTAAGGTTTGCAGGTTTGCACAACCTCCAAAAAAACGCTGGGATAAAAAAGAAAGTAAATTGTTCTTTGTGCTGTTTATTTTATTTATTGATAACAGATTTATAGCTACGAAATTAACCAAACATACTAATGACTATAGCGGATTCCGCCGATTCGTAAGCGTTTGACGATATTGTTGGGTCCATGCATAGAGAAACTGTATAGTCTCTGGGTCCATGGTTTGCAAGGTTTGCAGGCTAGACTGCAAACTTTGCTTTACACATATGCACCTGCGCCTTAACTCTTATTTTGTTCGCTTAAAATACTTGCCCATAAGCAAGCATTAGGTTGCACTTGTGGATGCAAACCAAATATCGATACGCTATTATAATCTGCTATCGGACAATGTTGCGAGTCTTGAAACACAAATAAAAATGAATTCGGTGCAAAGTTTAATTGCGCAGCCATTGTCTAACCGATCTGTATCAAAAAAAAACTGGAAATTAAGCGACATGGATGACCTATACATGACTTAAATATTGCGCAGATGGTGTTTTGTAAAAAGTGAAGTTTTAACAGAAGTAGTTCGCAAAGCTAAAGAAGTACCTATGCGACATTGTTATCTGCTAAGCTAAAGAACGAATTAGCTTCACTGGCCATTTAATTGCAGCAACCTTAGTTTTTTTTTTTTTGAAATGTTTAACCAATTTTAAAGAAACCACTATCCATTTCTTAATTTATAAAAACTTAGCACTGAACTAACTGTAATCTACGAAAAAGAAAAGTTTAAATCTGCTTTTGATTTACTTGTACTCTATAACATTATTTCAAAAAACAGTGAGCTTAGTGAAACTCTAAATCTTTTAAAAATCCTGATAACTATCCCAATGGCTTCTGCTGATGCAGAGTGGTGCTTCTCCAGTCTGGAAAGAATAAATACTTTAAAAAAAAATTCATTATGCCAGGAAAGATTGTCCTCATTAACGATGTCTTCAAAGAGAAGGACTTAATCCAAGAAATATTCGATTTCAGTAAAAATTTATTGATAAATTTGCAGCTGCCAAAGATCGTATGTCGTATGCACTTTCTCTTCTTTTTCTTTCTGTTTTTTTGCGAATATAAAAAAGGGGAATTTTAGCAATATACTATATATATATACAAGATACATCAATTTAAAATCCTAAATATCTTCTAATTCCTCAAGCTTAATTTAAAATTTCCAGTTTCGGCACATTTTTGCAAATGTCTCTTTGCAACCCCCAAATTTTATTAGCACCAGCCGCCACTGACCTAAGGTGTTGAAAAAACTAGATATTAAATCAAAACGCTAATTATTATTTATCCACGGACTGACTAACCATTTAAATATTGATTAAATTATCGAAATGACTGATTCCTTTTGTTTCTCTTTAGGCTCTTCAATTTTTTCAATATCAATATCTTCATTGTCGTACCATTCTATATCATGGGTATTATTAGAGGAAAGTCACCAAATATGGAATAGTATCCTAATATGGAATACCTTAATTTCTCTAAAAATATAAGTATGAAACGCAACACGCGACCATCTTTTGTTTCATTCGGTCTATTTACTACCGCACTCACACCATCGTGTAGCGAACGCTACACGTGTGACAGACGTGTTTTGTTTTGTTGTCACGCAGAAAATTTTAAAGGCAAGTAATAAATGAGTATTACCAGTTATTAGGTATGTATACATAAGTGTTATACTATTTAGTATATCGATATTATGTTTATTTCAACATTTTGTGATCTTCAGTCATTAAAATATTGTGACTTGAAAAAATATTTAGACGAGTTTGAAATAGTATAAAAATCCAAATATGGACAGTCGTCGGTATCTAATTATGGAATATTCCATAATTAGGTCTTTATATTTCACATAGGTACTTGCTACTATTTCTTTAAAAAATTATATGTTATGTTTGTTTTTAGAATGTCCGCTTCACAATCAACCAAGAAACGAAAAATCTGGGATGAAGGAAAAATGGCAGAAGCTATAAAATTCGTCCGGGGAAAGAAAATGGGATATTTGAAAGCGGCACAGCATTTTCAAGTGCCTAGGACAACTTTATTTCGTTTATGCCAACAAGATGAACAGTCTCCAGAAGTGGCAGCAGCTACTACATTAGGACGAAAAACTATATTGGGCTCCGAACTTGAACGTCAGCTAGTAGAATACATATTAATGATGGAGAGCAAGTTTCACGGTTTAACAAGAACTGATCTTCGCTGTATGGCGTATATGCTAGCAAAGCGAAACAACTTGCAGAATCCCTTCGGTAAATCGGGTATGGCTGGAAAAAAGTGGTTAAAGTTATTTTTAAATCGTCATAAAGATAAACTTGCGATAAGAAGACCAACTGGTACATCTTTTGCCAGAGCATTTGGATTTGATAAAGAAAAAGTGGATGCTTTTTTCAACCTCCTTGAAGAGCTTTACACTAAAAATAATTATCTACCAAATCGAATTTACAACGTGGATGAATCAGGCCTCACAATAGTACAAAGTAAGATACCACAAATCATCGGTCACAAAGGTAAACGCCAGCAGAAAGAGGATCTCTTATGACAATAGTTGTTTGCATGAATGCTACTGGTCATTTTGTGCCACCGTTCATTATTTTTCCCAGAAAAAATATGAGTGCTCAGCTAATGAGAGGCTGTCCTCCAGGATCAGTCGGAGTTGCACATCCATCAGGGTGGATTCAAATGAACATCTTTACAGACTGGTTCAGGCACTCTATTCAACACACCAACCCGACTCCTGAATCAAGGGTTTTACTGATACTAGATGGACACTATAGTCATACTCACAATATCGATATGATAGATATTGCTAGGGAAAATAACGTGGACATAGTTTCGTTACCTCCACATACGACTCACAAATTGCAGCCGTTAGACAAGACTTTCATGGGGCCATTAAAAACATACTACAGTGAGGAAATACGCATGTGGATTAGAAGCAACAACAGACCTCTAAGTCCATATGATATTGTGGAGCTGTTTGGTAAATCCTATTTGAAAGTACAAACAGGTGAAATTGCAGCCAACGGGTTCAAAGTCACTGGATTATGGCCTTTAAATAAAAATGTGTTCAGTGATGTGGACTTTATTGCTGCGCAACAAAATGCTGTAAGAGACGGTTGTACAACCAATATCACTCCACTGGAATCAAGATCTGAAACTGCTCAAGTTCTGATAGAAATACCTGTACCAGAAACAACTGCTAATGTACAACCTGAACCTGCACCGTCGACTTCCGGGCTTAATCGCAGCAGTTTGGGTCTGGTATCTCCTCATGTCATAAGTCCAGCACCAGAGAAACGAAGAAAAGTATCTAACAGAGGAAGAAAAGCTGCTGTAGCAGCAGTCATAACATCTTCACCCTACAAAAATGATTTAGTAAATAAAAATATGAAGAGACAAGAAAAAGAAAGTAAATTAGTCAAGACAAAGAATAAGAAGAAAACTGCGAAGAGAAAGAAACAAACGAAGAAAAATAAGGATGATTGGGAAGAAGAAGACTCTGAGGAACAGGACGATATCCAGTTTTATGAAGGCAGTGAACATGATGAGTTGATGGACCAAGTATCTCCTGACTCTGCTGATGCAGAATGTATGTTCTGTTCAAGACTTTTTTCCATGGATAAAAGTGGAGAAAGCTGGATTAAATGCTTAATGTGTGGGCTCTGGGCACATTATGATTGTGCTGGTCCAGAGTTTGATACTTGGATCTGTGACTTTTGCAAGTGAATTAAGTAACTTCTTTCATTTATCACAATATGTTATTTTTAATTATTTGATCTCATAGATATTTGTCTATTTTTGTTATTGATATGATGATTTATGCTTATATTCCATATATGGGTACCTATTCCATATTTGGTTACTTATTTGTAATTTTGGTTTTGGTGTTAGATTGTAATTTAATAACTAATATATTTGATTAAAGGCTGTTAATTACTACATATAAATGTATGACTGATTAGTAATAACATTAAACTGTTTTCATTTCTATGAAGTTTTTTTTTTATATCCCTAAAACAAAATGGTATTCCATATTTGGTGACTTTCCTCTATTGTATGATGTAAGACACAGGCTCTGTCCAGCACGACGACGCAATAATTTAATAGGATGAAAATTCTCAGTACGAGCACACTGGTACTTGTGAACTGATTGACGATGGATTTTCACATTTTTATTTGATGCAAAGTACAATCCACATGTTGGACATGTAGGTGCAATCAATTGCGTTTGAACCGTAGGACAATAAAAGTCGTATGGTGTTAAAATAAAATCTGGGCGGCTAGGAATTTCAATGTTTAGAGATAATTGCACAAATAAAGGACTTAAATTAGCATTTGCTTGGTCTTTAGGAAGTGGTATATCTAAAGTTTGCGCTTGTCGAAGAGGATAAGGTGGTGGAATAAATCCATCTGGTAAAATCATTCGCAAATTACTTCGTAATTTTCCATAGCATCTAAATTCTGTGCATTTGCTAATTTGCAGTAAATACTGAGATTCTCTTACATGTCTACAGTACCAATCAGGAGACCATTCCACTAAACTTCTATCAATATTATCACTACCAGGATCTACGTATTCAGCAACAACTGGCTTATCATCAATAATTAAATTACTCCATATTTGCGCTAAAATATCACCAACCATTTTGAAATTTTTGAGTTCAATTGTACGTCGCTGATCATCAAGATGATTACCAAAAGAATCATACGGTAAGACAAGTCCAGATAATTGATGACTCAATGGAGCCATTCTACGCTCTACTCGATTGAAGCAACTTCTTCCGGGAGCGTTAGTGATACTAAATATAGCATCAAGATCAAATTTACGAAAGTGGGAAACAGCATGAGAGATGATTTGAGGAAAGCGTAGATTTTCATCAACTCCTCCGTCAACAGTCATGATTATAACTGGTTTTATATTATTATAATCTGTTTTGGCCAGGGATTGAAATTCTGCTAGCTCCAAAAGATGTTCTAGATCGATGCTATGAATGCGTGCAGATGATGATGAATGTTTTCCTGATCTGATTGCAACGTACGTAGGCCCACTGTATGTCACTGCTTCAGGTTTGCCCATTCTATCACTATAAATTTCAATGCCAGCATATACTGGAGGTATTAATTTATGTTTTTCTGCCACCACCCAGTAGTGATCTGGTAGTCGTACTCGATATTCCATATGCATCAGAAAGGGTGCTTGTTTTTCTACAGCAGTTTTACCAATTGGAATGCGCGCTTTGTCGTCCTGTGACAAGAAGAAAACCTGAGCAGGCCCAAGCATGGAGGCGAGAAACTCGTTAGCCCGGATAGAAGCAGTGCAAAATTTATCATCGGGATGGCTTTTGTGTTCATCATTTGTTGCTCTCGCCAGTTTCACCGGAACTGTTTTTTTCCTTGAATTATAGTAGAACATCTAGGTAAAAGACGAAGATACGTAGCACTTCGTGATAAATTGAAACTCAACGTCTCTAGTTCTTTGACCAAGCCATCTAGAATTCTACAGCTTCTTACCATTTCAGTTCGGCGTTTCTCATCTGCACCACCTCCAGAGCTCGCAATTTCTGCTAAAACTTTCAACAGCTCAGGTTGAGCTTCCACCAAACGAGGGCGACCCACTGTCTCGTGCACATTTAATTGTTGTTTTACAACTGGATTCTTAATAACATCTTTTATCAATGCCTGTCTTTTTTTTCTGAAACTTTTTTGATATTCAGCGTTTCGTTTTTTATTAGCAACTTGTTTTTTAGCTTCACCGAGGTTTTTTTGCAATTTAGTGATTTCTTGATTGATCTTGAGTCTTCCAAGACCAGAATCCCGACGTAAAATACTTGTATTTAATTCACTCTCCACCAATTAATTTTTTTTTTCAATTGCATCTTGTGCTGGAGTAGGATGACATGTTAATTGCGATTTATCAGGAATCGCCTCTTTTGAAATCAGTCTGTGCGCCATATCGACTTCTCTAGTGCATAATGCCACAGAAGAATCTGTTGAGTTTTTGTCCATCAAAGCAAGCGGTGCACCAGACACATTTTGCTGTAAGAAGTGATTTTGATTATAGCTTAGCATACACAGCAAAATATCATAAGTTTATTTAAATAGAATTTTACATATAACAATTACTTAAAAATAATATTAAAATATTGATAATAATATTTTGAACAAAAAAATTTAGAAATAAAGTGCCAACTAACCTGTTTAAAAAAAACCGAGCATGTTGGTTTCTTTTCTTAGCAGCAAGCTGTTTTAAATCATTTATTTTTTGAGATACAAATTTTCCGAAAGCATTGTAATCATTTTTGAAAACTTCTTTGTTGGTTGTCCAGAATAAATTAGACTCTTGTTGACAAACCTTTGATGTTTTATCTGGGAAACCTTCTACCTACGCTTTCAATAACAGTGGATGTAAGTATCCAGACATGTTAGATAAAATAAATATTCTAAAAGGAAATGAGGTATATTTTTGAGATTTTAAGCAACAGGGAAATCCCCGATCGACGAGAACAACAACGAAATAGTAGAAAGTCTAGAAGTACTGACAACATATGATTCTTGTAAGATTCAATACTGAGTAAGAGAGATAAAGCACAATGGCGCTATTCAATAATGCCATTTCTTAGCGCGAAAGTGGTAAAATTTTTAATTCGAAATTTTACGTAATATCAAATTCTCTACCCTCCCACCCTATAGTAAGAAACTATAATATTTAATCAACACCCCCCCCCCCTCCCTTAAATATCTTACATAATTTATGAACGGCCCCTTATGCACGTGTGCTATTATAACCTAACCTACAATGGTAAAATCCCGAATACCGTAGTTTCTCTGTTTATTCTGCGAAACCCTCAAATCTAAGCTAACAACCACCCAGTTAGTTATAAACTCAAGTAAATATCTAAATTTTGAGTTTTAACTAAATTTTCAAATTACGCAAACACAACAACCCAGTTACTTATAAACTCAAGTAAATATCTAAATTTTGAGTTTCAACTAAATTTTCAAATTACGCAAAATGTTGAGATCTTTTTCTTGAAATTTCAATCTTCCTCGACACTTCAACTTTGGTTTGAAGCTTAGTTTTTGAAAGATTTTCTATAACTAGAAATTTGGACTCTGCCTCCTTCATTTTAAACTTGAAAACTAAATAGTTTTACCGTTTTTTTTTCTTTTAAAAAAGGTCAAAGTTTTGAAAAATAGACAAATTTTGACAAAATCAAAATTTCTAAAAGAGTTTAATAAAAAGTTTCAATTTTCAGAGAAAATTAAAATTTCTAAGTATTATTTTAAGTTCCAGATTTCTGAAAATCTAGATTTTTTTTTTCAAGAAACCAAAGTTTAAAATCATTGAAATTTTTCTAAAAAGTTGAAATATTGAAAAATAGCCAAATTTTGAATAAGTTTACTTTTTAAAAAATCAAAATTTTCAAATAGTCAAATTTTTGAAAAATTTCAAAACCTCTTAATATTATTTTAAATTCCAGATTAGATTTTTCTTTTAAAAAACAAATCTTCAAGACATCCAAAATTTTCAAAAAAGTCGTAGTTTTGATAAATAGACAAATTATGAAAAAAATGTTACCTTTTTTTAAAAAGTCAAAATGTTCAGAGTCAATTTTTTTTTTTAATTTAAAATTTTTAAGTTCACTGAAGTCACTATTTTTTTTAAAAAAACCAAATTCTCAAAACAATCAAAGTTGTTTAAAAATTGAAGTTTTGAGAAATAGACAAATTTTGAAAAAATGTTAACTTTTTTTAAGAAATGTTCAAATGAAGTCAAATTTTCAAAAATTCAAAATTTCCAAGAGTTCAATAAAAAGTCAAAATCTTCAGAGAAAGTCAAAATTTTGAAAAAACAAAAAATTTCTAAATATTATTTTAAGCTCCAGCATTTTTTCAGAAAAACCAGATTTTTTTCAAACTTAAATTTTCAAAACATTTAAAATTTTTGAAAAAGTCGAAGTTTTGAAAAATAGACGTATTCTGAAAAATAGAAGAATTTTGAAAAAATGTTAACTTTTTTAAAAAAGTCAAAATGTTCAAATAAAGTCAAACTTTTTAAAAACTCAAAATTTCTAAAAGAATTCAATAAAAATTCAAAATCTTTAGGGAGTCAAAATTTTGAAAAACTCAAAATTTCTAAATATTCTTTAATTTATTTTTTTATTTTTCTGAAAAACTAGATTTTTTTTAAAAAATAGACGAATTTTGAAAAATGTTATTTTTTTAAAAAAGTCAAAATGTTCATATAAAGTCAAATTTTTAAGAAATTTCTAAAAGAATTCAATAAAAAGTCAAAATCGTCAGAGAAAGTCAAAATTTTGAAAAAACTCATAATTTCTTAATATTAGTTTAAGTTTCAGGATTTTTCCAAATAACTACTTTTTTTCTCAAAAAGCCAAATTTTGAAAACAATCAAAATTGTTTAAAAAGTTGAAGTTTTGAGAAATAGACAAATTTCTTAAAAATGTTAACTTTTTTTAAGAAAGTCGAAATGTTCAAATGAAGTCAAATTTTTGAAAATTCAAAATTTCCAAGAGTTCAATAAAAAGTCAAAATCTTCAGAGAAAGTCAAAATGTTGAAAAAACTCAAAATTTCTAAATATTATGTTAAACTCCAGTATTTTTCAGAAAAACTAGATTTTTTCAAACTAGATTTTTTCAAACATGAAATTTTCAAAGCATTTAAAATTTTTGAAAAAGTCAAAGTTTTGAAAAATAGACGAATTTTGAAAAAATGTTAACTTTTTTAAAACAGTCAAAATGTTCAAATAAAGTGAAATTTTTGAAAAAAATTCGAAATTTCTAAAAGAATTCAATATAAAGTTAAAATCTTCGAAGAAAGTGAAAATTTTGAAAAAACTCAAAATTTCTTAATATTATTTTAAGTTTCAGGATTTTTCCAAATAACTACTTTTTTTCTCAAAAAGCCAAATTTTTAAAACAATCAAAATTGTTTAAAAAGTTGAAGTTTTGAGAAATAGACAAATTTTTTAAAAGTGTTAACTTTTTTTAAGAAAGTTGAAATGTTCAAATGAAGTCAAATTTTTGAAAATTTAAAATTCTCAAGAGTTCAATAAAAGTCAAAATCTTCAGAGAAAGTCAAAATTTTAAAAAAACTCAAAATTTCTAATTAAATTTTTGGAAAATTTCGAAATTTTTCAGTTCACTAAAAAGTCAGAATCTTCAGAAAATGTCAAAATTTTGATAAAACTCAAAATTTCTAAATATTATTTTAAGCTACAGGATTTTTTTGAAAAACTAGAATTTTTCAAACACTCAAATTTTCAAAACATTCAAAATTTTTGAAAAAGTCAAAGTTTTGAAAAATAAACGAATTTTGAAAGAATGTTAACTTTTTTAATAAAGTCAAAATGTTCAAATGAACTTAAATTTTTAAAAAAATGTATAATTTCTAAAAGAATTCAATAATAATTCAAAATCGTCAAAGAACATCAAAATTTTGAAAAAAACTCTAAATTCTAAATATTTTTTAAGTTCCAGGATTTTTCTGAAAAGCTAGATTTTTTTTCAAAAAACCAAATTATCAAAATAGTTCAAAAAGTTAAAGTTTTGAGAAATAGACAAATTTTGAAAAATTGTTAACTCTTTTAAAAATTCAAAATATTCAAATGAAATCAAAATCTTCAGAGAAACGCAAAATTTTGAAAAAACTCAAAATTTCTGAATATTATTTTAGGTTTCAAGATTTTTCTGAAAAACTAGAATTTTTTTTTTTTTTAAACCAATTTTTTTTTGTTGGTGAAACGGACTGGTCCTTGGTTATCTTCAGAAATGGAAATACAAATCTTGACTCCTAAAACAAAGAAGGATTAAAAAACGCAACAAAGGTTACTCTAACGCGTTTCGATAACTAAGCTATCATCTTCAGAGAGATACTGCTTCTACTACTACTACTACTACTACTATCTCTCTGAAGATGATAGCTTGGCTGTCGAAACGAGTGAAAGCAACCTTTGCTGTGTTTTTAAATCGTTTTTTGTTTCAAGGAACAAGATTTGTATTTTAATTTTCAAAAACTCAAATTTTCAAAACATTCAACATTTTTGAAACAGTTGAAATTTTGAAAAATAGACAAATTTTGGAAACTATTTTAAAAAGTCAAAGTGTTTAAATAAAGTCAATTTTTTGAGAAAATTTGGAATTTTTAGACAAGTTCAGTAGAAAGTCAAAATTTCCAAATGAAGTCAAAATCCTGAAAAAATTTGAAATTAAAAATGTTGAAATTTTCAAAAAATAATATCGAAAATTTAAAGATTCCAAATTTTTCATTAAAAAATGAAATTTTTAGAAAGTATAAATTTCAGAAAATTCAGAAAGTAGAATGTATCAAAATGTGGTGGCGAAAATTACAAAAATATCGAAATTTTGAGGATTTTTTAAATTTCCATCAAAGGTTAAACAAGTTTTATAGAAACCAAATAATGCTTTTCAACACAACTTTTTAAAATCGTCGAAATTTTGAAAAATAACCCAAAATTTAAAACAATGCGAATTTTGAAAAAACGTCATGTTTCGACAAAATTTCGAGATTCAAAAAAATTGAGATTTTTAAAGTCGAGAATTTTGATAAGTCGTATTATTTTAATTTTACGAAAATGCAAATTTAAAATATCAGTTTTCAAAAAAAAAATCAAAATATTAATAATTGTTAAAAACTTTAAAAATAAATCAAGCTTCGAAAAAAATATCAACAAATTTTCAAAAACAAAAACAATTTTTGTTTAAATCAAATATTGTCAAAAATGTAAAAATGGCGAAATTTTTAAATAATTCGAAAATTTTCATT
Source organism: Dastarcus helophoroides (assembly GCA_028583605.1). NCBI lineage: Eukaryota > Metazoa > Arthropoda > Insecta > Coleoptera > Bothrideridae > Dastarcus > Dastarcus helophoroides. The sequence continues at coordinate 20,565,888 of CM053337.1, read as the reverse complement.
AAAAAATATGATTTTTAAAAGATTACACTTTCTCAAAATATCGATATTTTGAAAAACTGAAAAATATAGAAACTTTAGGCAAAACCAAGACTTAAATTTTGAAAAGGGTCGTTCTAAAAATCAAATATTTGAAATATGTGGACATTTTCGTTAAAAGTTTAAATTAAAAAAATGAGGTTTTTTAAAACACCCAAATTTTTTAAATAAATCGAAGTTTCGAAAATATTTAATAAAAAAATCACAATTTCAATCCCGACACCTTACGGTATAAGGGGATTGATTGATTATATATATATATATATATATTAGATAGAAAAAAGTTGAAAATTCAAAAAATGGAATTATTTAAAGAATATTAAAAAAGATCGGAGTTTCTAAAAGAAATCAAAATTTTCAAAAAAATTCAATTTTCTTAAACGCAATTTTTGAATAATTTCAAATTTTTCAAAAAATTCAATTTTTGAAAACCAGACGATTTTTTTTAAATGCCAAATTTTTTAATAAGGGTCTTTAATTGCGCCATTTTCAAAAAACAAATTAAACTTCTGAAAAAAAAACTAAAATGAAAGTCAGAATTTTAAAAAAGGTTGAAATTTAAAAGAAAAGCGAAATTTAAAACAAAATAGATTTTGGAAAAGTCAAAAATTCAAAGAAGCCGAAATTTTGAAAGTTGTTGAAATTTTCATAATTTGTTTATGATTTAAAAAAATAGGTTTTTGAAAAAATCAGGTTTTTCAAAAAATTCAAAGTTTTAAAAAAATTCGATATTTTAAAATAAGTAACATTTTCAAAAAAAAAAATCGTACACTTTCAGTTTTTGCGAAATTTTTAAACGAAAACCTAATTTTTTTCAAACAAATTTTTAAATGATCTCAATTTTTTTAAAAATGGAATTTTAAAAATTGTCAAATTCAAAATTCAAAATTCAAATTCAAAAAACATATTAAAATTTTAAAAAACACAAAAATTAAAACTGGAATCTTAAGAATTGTCGAAATTTTGATAAACAGTTAAGATTTCCAAACCAATACCAAAAATTTTCAAAAAAAGTCAGAATTTTTAAAATAGAAATCGAAATTAAAAAAATTCTGGAAAATAAAAAAATCAGGTTTTGAAAAATTCGAAACTGCTCAAAAATAAAAAGATTGAAGGACGTTGCAATAATTTAAGCAAAAAATTTGAGATTTTTAAAAAAATAACAATTTTTAAAGTCGACAGTTTGAAATGTTTCAACATTTTTAAAATACAAAAAGTGACAAAATTTCAAAAAAATTCCAAGTTTTAAACACACACATTTAAAAAAAATAGAAATGTTCAAAAACTATTGAAATTTTGAAAAAAGTCGAAATTTACAAAAAAAATCGAAATTTCAAAAATGACGAAACTGGAAAGTCGAAATATTATGATTAAACTTTGAAATGAATTAAAATCATAATAAACTATTGATTTTTTTTTTAAATCATGATATTTAAAAGAGTCGATTTTTTTAAATAAGAAATGAAATTTTAAGAAATTGTGTAAAATTTCAAATAAATTCTGGATTGTGAAAAGTCGAAACTGTATAAAAATAGGATCATAATTTTTGAAGTGGTAATATTTTTTTAAAAAAATACTGAAATTTTGTAGTTTTAAAAAGCCAAAATTTGGAAAAAATTTCGAGATTTTTGAAACGGTAAAAAATTGGTAAAATTTCAAAAAAATGAAAGAATTTCGAAAGAATTTATAGTTTTAAACACAAATACACATTTTCCAAAAAAAAATAGAAAGGTTCAAAAACTGTTGCAATTTTGAAAAAGTCATAATTTTAATTGAAATCTTTGAAATGAATCAAAATTCTAATAAACAGTTTTTTTTAAATCATGATTTTCAAAAATTTCGATATGTTGATAAAAAAAAATCGAAATTTTAAGAAATTGAGGAAAATTTCAAAAAAAATCGAGATTTGGAAAGATCGAAACTGTTCAAAAAGTAAGTAGAAATTTTTAAGTTGCAATAGTTTCGGCATAAAATTGAAATTTCTAAAAAAGTAAAGGTTTTCAATAAGTCGAAATTATGAAAAACTTTCAAAATTTTCGAAAAAATTCGAAAAAGTGAGAAAAAAGGTAAAATTAAAAAAAATTCGAAGTTCGAAGACAAACTTTCGGAAAATGTCAACATTAACAGTTGAAATGTTGAAACAAATACTTAAATTTTTCAAAAGGAGTCGATATTTTGAAAAAAGAAATTGAAATTTTATGAAATTGTGAAAAATTTCAAGAAAAATTCGACATATTAAAAAAATTGATTGTTCAGAAAAAAAGTTATAACTTTTGAAGTCATATTTTTTTTAAAAAAGAAACTAAAATTGTGAGAAACATTGAAAATTTTGAAAAAGTCGAAATTTTGAAAAATAGACGAATTTTGAAAAATAGAAGAATTTTGAAAAAATGTTAACTTTTTTAAAAAAGTCAATATGTTCAAATAAAGTCAAATTTTTTAAAAACTCAAAATTTCTAAAAGAATTTAATAAAAATTTAAAATCTTTAGGGAGTCGAAATTTTGAAAAACTCAAAATTTCTAAATATTCTTTAAGATCCAGGATTTTTCTGAAAAACTAGATTTTTTTAAAAATAGACGAATTTTAAAAAATGTTATTTTTTTTAAAAAGTCAAAATGTTCATATAAAGTCATATTTTTGAAAAAAATTCGAAATTTCTAAAAGAATTCAATAAAAAGTCAAAATCGTCAGAGAAAGTCAAAATTTTGAAAAAACTCATAATTTCTTAATATTATTTTAAGTTTCAGGATTTTTCCAAATAACTACTTTATTTCTCAAAAAGCCAAATTTTGAAAACAATCAAAATTGTTTAAAAAGTTGAAGTTTTGAGAAATAGACAAATTTTTTAAAAATGTTAACTTTTTTTAAGAAAGTCGACATGTTCAAATGAAGTCAAATTTTTGAAAATTCAAAATTTCCAGGAGTTCAATAAAAAGTCAAAATCTTCAGAGAAAGTCAAAATTTTGAAAAAACTCAAAATTGAAAAATTTCTAAAAGAATTTAATATAAATTTAAAATCTTTAGGAAGTCAAAATTTTGAAAAACTCAAAATTTCTAAATATTCTTTAAGATCCAGGATTTTTCTGAAAAACTAGATTTTTTTAAAAATAGACGAATTTTGAAAAATGTTATTTTTTTAAAAAAGTCAAAATGTTCATATAAAGTCAAATTTTTGAAAAAAATTCGAAATTTCTAAAAGAATTCAATAAAAAGTCTAAATCGTCAGAGAAAGTCAAAATTTTGAAAAAACTCATAATTTCTTAATATTATTTTAAGTTTCAGGATTTTTCCAAATAACTACTTTTTTTTTCAAAAAACCAAATTTTGAAAACAATCAAAATTGTTTAAAAAGTTGAAGTTTTGAGAAATAGACAAATTTTTTAAAAATGTTAACTTTTTTTAAGAAAGTCGAAATGTTCAAATGAAGTCAAATTTTTGAAAATTCAAAATTTCCAGGAGTTCAACAAAAAGTCAAAATCTTCAGAGAAAGTCAAAATTTTGAAAAAACTCCAAATTGAAAAATTTCAAAAGAATTTAAAGTTTTAAACACACATACACATTTTTCAAAAAGAATTAGAAACGTTTAGAAACTGTTGAAATTTTGAAAAAGTCAAATTAAAAAAAAAATTTTGAAATACTACTAGACTTGAAATCTGTGAAATGCATCAACAGTTTTTCTAAAATCATGATTCTTAAAAATGTTGATAATTTAAAAAAAGAAATCGAAATTGTAAGAAATTTTGGAAAATTTCAAAAGAAATCGGGTTTCGAAAAAATTGAAACATCTATCCCTGTGTTACATCCTTTATAACTTTTAAGTTGCATTTTCTTTATTAAAGAAATTGACAATCTCTGAAACTGTAATAAGGAAAATATTGATGATCAATCACGTCCTTTAAAACGTAGCGACTTTTTTTCTCTGTGAAGAAAATGTAATTAAACTTAATAGGAGATTCAGAGAAGGACATAATTCTCATCCAAGAAATGTCGACACATAATTAAAATGTGAACTTGTTGGGTTGCTTGTGTAGGAAATAGTGAATGGATGAATTTCGGAGAAAAGTCTGATATTCGGAACTCATTTTCCACCTACGTAGCCAGTCTATTCCTTGGAAAGCGGCTTTTAGGTAAATTTTCATCGCCGGAATAAACAAGACAGCTTAGCGAGAATTTATTGTAAATTGCTTCTAATTTTAAGGTAAAATATTAGCTTTTCCTTAATAACCAGCACAAACGCTTAAAACACTTATTTTTATACACTGTTAAAAACATCTCCTGCAGAAATTTTATGCGTAATTAAATTAATTTAATAGCGCCGCTTAGGCGAGCAAAAACATTTAAATATGTATCCGAAATGAAAATCTGAATTATGCGTTCCCGTAAGCCCTTCCCGGATTATAATTCGTTTGGATACGACGCCACGACGAAAACAGTTTAGCAAATTCTGCAGATTGTTAACTTAAAGGTCTTGGGAGTCTTTCCGCAGGAATCGTCGTCTTTAGTTGTCCATTTTTTACCGGAATTATTCCTCCATTCATTGGTAAAGTTTTTGTGTTTTTACAAATGATCATGATCTTTTCAGCGGCGGTAAATTACGTTTTCTTTTCTCTTTTATGTCGGCCTATTCAAAAGCCTGAAAAGAATTAATACCACAAGCAACTGGGAAGCCCGCAACTTTATTTATAAGATAATTAATTAAAAATATTTAAAAATATACGCCAAAGCTTTTGCTGTTGGCGACCATTCTGGACAAAGAAAGTGAACAGTCTATATTTTCAGGGCTATGCCCCTGGTCTCCCCAAATTATTTTTCCTGATGAAGTTTGGAGACAGTGCAATAATTATAGAAGTGGAGATTAAAATTTAGAAAAAAAACCAATCGAAATTTGCAATAATTTGAAGTTTCGAAATTTAAAAAAAATTGGAAAATAGACAGTCGAAATTTCCATACAGGTAGTGAAAGACAAAATTTTTGAAAAATGGACGAAATTTCAAATTTTACAAAAGAAACGGTCAAGATTTGGAAAAAATGTAAACATTTTGAAAAAATGTAAGCATTTTCAAAAAATGTAAGCATTTTGAAAAGTCGATATTTTCAAAAAATTCGAGAATTGGAAAAAAAATTGCGAAATTTTCAAACCAATTCAATTTTTTTTAAATGCGAAAAGTCCAAATTTTGAAACAAGGTCGAAATTTGAAAAAAACTGAAAAAATTTTAGTCGAGTTTTCAAATTTTCGAAAAGTCTAAATACTGAAGAAAAGGCAATATTATCAGAAAAGTCGAATTTTTTTTAAAACCGGAATTTTGGATAGTTATAATTTTCAAAAAAAGTCAAACATTTTTTTAAACTCAAAATATTTAGTTCAAATTTTCATAAAAATCCAAAAATTTTGAAAAAGTCTATATTTTTAAAAAAGTGGAAGTGTTTAAAAATGTAGTCCAAATTTATATAAAAAGGCTGATATTTTGAAAAAACTCCAAACTTGACCAAAAATTGCCAAATTTTACAAAAAATTGCCAAATTTTACCAAAAATTGCCAAATTTTACCAAAAATTGCCAAATTTTACCAAAAATTGTCAAATTTTACCAAAAATTGCCAAATTTTACCAAAAATTGCCAAATTTTTCGAAAAATTCGGGATTTGGCAAAATGGTCAAAAATTTCAAAAAAAGTCGAAATTTCAAAGAGACTCAAAGTATTCCCAAAAATATAATCGAAAGTTTTCAAAGAAGCCAAAATTTTGAAACATGTTACAATTTAAAAAAAAAACATTTTTGAAAATGGACTAAATTTTCACAAAAATGCTAATATTCAAACAAATTTTTAGAATTCTGAATAATAGTCGAAATTTTGAAAATAAAGTCGAAATGTTGATCATAGAATTTCTAAAAAATAAATAGAAAATAAAATTTTTTAGCAAAAATTAAAATTTTAAAATGTTGACATTTTTAAAAATTTTGATGATCAAAAAAATACCGAAAAATTAAAATAAATTCCAAATTTCAAAAAATGTAAATTTTGGAAGTCTAAATATTTAAAAATAGTCAACATTTAAAAAAAATGTCGAGGCGTAAAAAAATGGAAAAATTTTCAGTTTCAAAAAAGTGATTATTGAACAAAAGTAGAGATTATCAAAAATAAATTAAAATTTTGGCAAAAAGTTTAATAGTTTTCTAAAAACCTTTGATTGGAACCCGAAAAAAATATATAATTTTGAAAAAATTTCGAATATTTCAAAAAATATCCAACACTTTTAACAAAATATCGAAATTTTGAAAAAAGTCGAAATTTTGAAAAAAGTGGAAATTTTGAAAAAAGTCGAAATTTTGAAAAAAGCGGAAATTTTGAAAAACGTCGAAATTTTCAAAAATGTAGTCGAAATTTAAATAAAAAAGTCGACATTTTGAAAAAAGCCCAAATTTGACCAAAAATTGCCAAATTTTCATAAAAATTCAGAATCTGGCGAAATAGTCAAAACATTCAATAAAAGTCGAAATTTTAAAGAAACAAGTTTTTCCAAAAAAGTCAAAATTTTAAAAGATGATAAAATTTTAAAAAATGAAAACTTAAAAAAAACCAAATTTTTGAAAATGGACCAAATTTACACAAAAATACTAATATTCAAATAAATTTTGGAATTTTGAATAGGCGAAATTCTGAAAAAAAAAGTCGAAATTTTAGGGTCCAAATTCTCAATAAAGTTAATTTTGAAAAAAATGGAAAAGCAAAATTTTCAAAAAATTTTTAAACAAAATTTGAAACGAAAATTTTGAACGAAATTTTTAAACGAAATTTTTATCATAAAATTTCTAAAAGGGAGAAGAAAAGCAAAAATCAAAATTTTTAAAGATCGAAAAAAATACCGAAATTTTTAAATAAATTCCAAATTTCAAATAATTTAAATTTTGAAAGTCTAAATTTTCAAAAATAGTCAACATTTTAAAAAAATGGAAATATTTTCAATGTTTCAAAAAAAAAGTATAATTATTGAATTTTTAACTTTCGATATTTTGAAAATGACGAGGTTCTTAAAAAAATTGATTTTTTAGAATTAATTTTCGTTCTCAAAACAAAAATTATGAAATACTTACTTTTTGTTTTTTGTCGTTGTGCGCGAATATAGTTCGGTGGTCTGTTTGCTTGCTGGCTTTTTACGACTTAACTACTGAACCGATTTCGATGAAAACTGACATAGAGGTTCCTTGAAGGTCAAGAAATAAATTAGGCTCCTGTATATCCTACAACACTAATCCTGACACTTCCAAACAAATAATTTGCCCAGAAATCATTGATAAACTATCAGCGTAGTATTTCATTCATTCATTTTATTTCGTCACTGACATTTGAGGCTTCACTTAGAAAGTCTGATTAATCAAAAATAGTAAAAATATTTAGGAATTTTGCAAAAAGTCGAAGTTACAGAAATTCCAAATTTTAAGAAAAAGGTCAACATTTTCTTTTTTTTTTGGTGAAACAGACTTGTTCTCTCTAAAGATGATGGCTGGGCTATTGAAACGCGTTAGAGAAACTTTTCTTGTATTTTTTAATTTTTCTTGGTTTCAAGGGACATTTTTTTGCCAACGTTTTCGAAAAAATGTTGAAAAAAAGGGCAAAATTTCCACAAAAATTAGAAATTTTGAAAAAAGATAGAAACTTTGAAAAAATCCAATTGTGAGAGTTTTAATTTCAGAAAGAGGCCCAAATTTTCAAAAAAAATGTTGAAATTAAAAAAATCTGAATTCACAAAAATTGGAAAATTTAAAAATTCTAATTTTTAAAATAAGACAAATTTTTGAAAAAAAAACGCAAATTTTAAAAAAGCCACAATTTTAAAACAAGTCCGAAAATTGAAAATATCGGCATTTTGAAATTCCAAAAGTTGAATCTTTAGAAAATGTTGAAATTTAAAAAAGGACGAAAATATCAAAAAAGTTGAAATCAAGACAAAACCGTCAAAAAATTTCAAATGTTCAAAAGATAAAATTTTGGAAAACATGCATTCAAAATTTTCATACACAGCTAAAATTTTCTAATACAAAATTTTGGAAAATAAAGAGAATTTTCAAAAAGAATCAAAATTTTGAAAAAAAAAGTAAACGTTTTAATAATTCGAGTTTATCAAAAATTGGAGAATTTGACAAAAAAATCCGACATTAAATTTTGTTTTAAAATAAAAATTTGAGAAATCGACTAAAAGTACAAAATTGATTAAAATTTTGAAAAAAAGTTGAGATTTAAGAAAAAACGCCAACGCTTTCAAAAAAAATCGAAATTTTTAAAGAAAACAAAAGATTTGAGATTATGGAAAATTTTAAACAATGGAAAACGCTGTAGACCTCCAGTTTATTAGAACTTCAGCAGCAAATTAGGAAAAAACTAAAACACTAAGGACATTTTAAATTTTATTCAAAATCGATTAGTGCGTTTCAGACATAGTTACTCTGCTTTAATTCCAAGTTGTTGGTACAACATCGGTACGTAATAGTCCCACGAAGCGTGAAACAAATTGGCAGCGACAGGACCTTCCAGACAGTACTTCCTCATGAATTCCCTGGTGCAAAACTTGTCTCGTCCTTTGCCGGTAGAATTTGGTATCCTTGGACAATCAAAGCACATTCTATCCGGCTGTTTGAACACCAAAAAAGCGTACCTGTGAAACCCGGTACCTTCGGGCGGCCCAGCTCCCACATAAGCCGTAAGTACTTCTCCTTTGGATATCTCGCTACCTGGAATATTCCCCACCAGCCAGTGATGCCATTCCGCCGCTGATCTGCACTGAGGGCTTGGGGCGTCAGGATCTGTCATCAAAAGAGTGTAGAAGGAAGTTCCGCAGGATGGGAAACATACGATGGGTTCGTCGCGGACGTAGCACGGTTGGAGCATGTTGCCCATGCAGGCTTTGACTCCGGTGGGGTAGACCACGCTGACGACATCGTCGCAGGGAGTATCAACTATGTCTGGTACGACTTTGTACTGTTTTAGGGAAGCAGCCACCGAATAAAATCGCGATGAGATGGTCGCTATTTCTTTAAAAAGGTGCATGCTTTGTGATACGACTGGTTAGGTTGTCGCAAATGATCTGTCATAATCACTAATACGTTTGTCGTTGCTACCGTAATCACAGATCATTTGAATTCAGTAATACTTCCATCCATTTGATTTCTATGTTATTTGCTACAGAATTTTTACAATATCTTATTGGCGTAATTTCATTTTTTTTAAATCGGTCGACAATACCTACTTTCTTGGCGCAATTTCAGACCCCAAAATTCAATATTGTTTTTTATGTTTAGTCCACTCGCAAAGGATAACCCTATTATGTCTTCAAAGTAGTTGTTAAAGAATCATCACAAAAAAGTACAAGGAGTTTTTTCCGTCCTAAAATATAATTAATTTCAAGAAAATCAAAAATTTGAAAAAAAATCTCGAGGTTACGAATGCAAGTTCAAGGTCGAAATTTGAAGTTTAAAAGTGGAAATTTGAGAAACTAATAAAAATTATATACTTGCCAGAAATTTAGGTAGGAAAAGCCTCCCCATTAAAAAAAAATACCACACTCCCATGCATGACATAAACTATAGCATTAATATTATTGACAAGGGCCCCACGCCGCGTTGGCCTAGGCCCTAGGGCGTCGAATTTGTTCTGGCCGTCGCGACGTCAGAGTAACTATGAATATTTCGAATCTAAGTAGCGTTTGAGGGCTTTTACCATTTGAATAATTAAAAAGTTCATATACAATCCACAATTTTTTTGGCATTTTGGCGTCCTAAGCGAAAAAATTTTCGCTCGAGGTTGAACAGAAATGGTGGCAAAAAGGTCGCGGGTGCGGCAGAAATTAACAATGTAGATACCTAATTGTAAACACATTTCACAAACGACATGTTTATGGTCGGCTGACATAATATGCCTTAAAATAACCACAGCTGGAATGAATGTTTGCATTTGACATTTTGTCCGTAGACAGTATATACATATACATACGTGTGTGTTTCAATAAATCGCCAGGGGAACTGAAAAATTGCATATTGTGTGTTTTTGCCCCGTAATCTCCCTATTGCAGTATTTGGCACTGATGTATTGCTGTTTATTTAAAATTCGGCGGCAGATTTGCGAGGGAATTCTCGCAGGCTTCATGAAATTTTGAACAGCTTGATAATTTTGTAACGAAGTTATATCTTCACTACACCAATGATTCGGTTTTTCTATGTCATTTGACAAAGCTGACTTTTCACAATTCCATTTCCACATGAATTTACTCAGTTACGACTTTACCTATAAATTAACACACACTCGAACCTGCTTGCAACGAACAATCGAACCTGCTACAATTGAAAATTTTCACAACCAACAACGAAAGTCGGTTATTCCTTGTAGTAACTCTACGCGAGACGAACTATGTTTACCCTTCTTTTTTTCGCATTTCCGCCGCTCTATTAAAAATTCCCCATGTGAAGGTTGAAGTTGATAAACTTTGCGCGAGACGGGTGGGAAATCCGACGCCGGGGAAAACAAGTTACTGGGAGACTAGAGAAAATTGAAAATTTGATGAATTCGTTTGGCCCAATCCATCTGCGGAAATAATGACAATGAATGATCATAACTGAGCATGATAAATGGGCGTTTTCTAGATCGGGGCGATTCCTCTTCCTACGCCCTGTTTTGGCCCCACGTGGCGCTACCTGTCGCGTTGGTTTACTATTCGTATTTGGACGCTGTTTGTTTGATTTGTCGATTTTGATTAGTAAAGAGTATTAGCTGGATAAATTGAGAGATTTTGGATACACCTTAAAAAGGTTAATGATCCCTAACATGTAAGAAAGTTCTTAATTCATAAACTATTTTCTTGTTTATTGTTTTAACCAATTTTATTTAATGTCAATTACCTTCGCATTATACTTGATTTTTACCGAAAATTAACTGAAGACTTGTAAATAAGGTACATGTACAACCATTTGTTTCATTTCTTGAGTCTGGTGATGACGTCATGACGTGCAATATTTGATATACATTTTCACCTCCCTAGGGGTCTAATTTCGAAAAATCTTTTCTCAGAGGATGCCTTCGTCGTATAAGAAATCCATTCGCCAAATTTCAGGTTCCTAATAGTTTCAGGGATTCCTTGATGATTAAGTGGTCTTTACCTTTTATATGTACACATACTAGCTCAGGGATGAGCAAGACGTGGCCCGCGGGCCGCATGTGCCCCGTCTAACATTTTTCCAGGGCCCGCTTAAGCGCTACTGCTTAACGTAAAAATTTTGGTAAAGAAAATGTCAAACAATTAGATGAAAAAAAAGAACATAAATTTCCACTATTCATGAAATATCTTGGACATGAGCGTAGGCAAGATTTTCTTTAAGGGGAGGGGGGGGCAACAACAATCATTCTAAAAAACCCATGTGTAAAAAACAAAACCTTCTGGCTTAGTAATGTGTATTTTTACTTAAAAACTAAAGAATTGGGGACATCGCATTTTAAATTAAAGTCAAAATTTTGAAAAAAGCCCAATCTTGAGAAAAAACTTTTGGAGAAGTTTAAGAAATGTAGAAATTTCGAAAAAGTGGAAATGTAAAAGAGACGAAATTTTCAAAAAGAAATTTTTGCAAAAAGAACCAGAAGGAGTCAAATTCACGTAAAAAAATTCAACTTTTAAAAATAATGACTTCAGAATTTTATTATATATATGTTATATATATATTTGTGAAAATGCCTTGGCAATATCTAAAACAACTTCAATTCTGTTTTCTCTAAAACGTAATAATATGCTACGAATCAGCTCAATGAGATTCATACCTTTTTTCAAACAACAGTTTAAAGATGGTTTGTCTTTTTCATGCGCTGATGCATCAAATACAGGTCTTACCTTGGTGTTGGCACTATTCAATTTTGACAGGTCTGTGGGGTAAGAAATGTCCGTTTAATTCATCTGACTTCTCCGCCTTTTCAATTATGCCTCTTTCTAACCATTCATTAAATATGCCATCGTTTCAGGTTGGGCGCAAATTACAATCTTCCAATTTCCAATTGTAGACCTCAGCCGTTTTTTGGCTACATCGAAGTTTGTTGGAAGTGGCGGATGCCCCTCTACCCATGGAAGCCTAACTTCATAACGACCTTCTTTGTCCTTCCTAACCGTTTCTAGAAATAGACTCTTTGCGGCCAGAGCCAATTCTTGTCTGGTTTTTCTCTCACTGGGCTCTGTAATTCCTAGGGTACTAACTTCCATAAATCTGCTGTAGAAGCCTCTTTTACATACAACGACAAGACACTCATTGCATGTGCCTTACGATATTGCTTCAATGGAACTTTTTCCATAATTGTCCATAGTAATCCACACTGCAACGCATGTTGCTTGCCGGTGTACAGTTGTCCCAGTATATCTGCACCCAGCAACATTTCAATCGGTTCAGAACTCTTTGCATTGCCTTGAAATACAGCTGGAACATCAGTACAGATTGTATCTTGGTCTAGTGTCTTAAAACTAAAAGTAGTTTCTCCCGATTTTAACTGAATTTGATAACGCTCATGGTTGAATTCCTTTTCCATGCCGCCAAACAAACAGTGTATGAGCTTTTCTTGGCCCAAAGACGTATAGCCCATAATTCTCGCAGTGTTCCTCAAAATATACGACCGCTGTGACCCCGAGTCCAATAAAACTCGTACTGATTTTAAAACCTTCTCGTTTACAAATGACACTCTTAAAGTCTGCAAAAAAACATGTGTATTTGTGTTATTTGACATAGATGTTGTAGGCTCAGCTGCATTGTTGTCACTCATCTTCATTGGGTTAGATTTTTTGTCGACAACTTCCGGACACATCAAAATAGCATGCTGTTTGGAACAAACTACGCATTTTAATCGACACCCACACTTTCTTGCTTGGTGGCCAATTTTCAAACATTTATAACAGGCCTTTTTTTCTGAAAGTAAATTTTTTCGTTGCACCATTGTCATTTTTTGAGCCCTGAAACAATTTTCACTATTATGTTGTCCAGAACGAAATACACAACCATTAATATTAGAGTTTACTAGTCTCGCTGCAGTTAGTATGGTTTTCTTTGATACCTCAGGATAGTTCACTGTCAAACCAAATTCGGCTGCAGCCATTACGATGCGCTCTTCATTCTCCACTTCAGCCTTCAAAAATGACATTAAACCTTTTAATCGGTGCTCCAAACTTCCATTGGTCTCACAAACAAAACTTGATCGTTGCCAAACCTGCAATAATTCCCTTGGCAAAAAGCTTTCAATTAGAGGGAATAAGATTGCTGCACACTTGTCTGATGCTATGCCTAAAGTATCAAGTGCTCGCAGTTGGGTTTCAATTTGATCATATAGAAATGCAATTTCCGATTTTTTCCCTGATGCAGCATTATTTAGAACGAGTTTTAACAACTCTCGCACATAAACTTCAATAAGTAGATCATCTCTTCCAAAACGTGATTTTAGGCTACCAATTATTTTTTCGTAGTTTTCATTCATGGCTGGGAAGCTCTTTACAACACGACGCGCTCGACTTTCTGGGACTGTGGCCTGAATAAGGTACTCTATTTTGTCACAATTTTCAATCTCCGAATCCATATGTATTTTGTTGAATTGTGACCAAAATGACATCCACTCCTTGATGGGGTATATGTTAGCAGCAAAGACATTTTCAGTTCCTCAGACAACCTTAGAAAGAAAAGTCAAGGCATCTCCAGAGAATTTGACTGCTTCTTCATCTGCAAGTATAAAAGTTCCTTTAGGGCCTAAGCGACCTATTTTTACAGAAGATGAAGAGAAAGAGCTTTGTAGCTATATATTAGACATGGAGAGTCGACTTTACGGTCTTACAACCAAAGACCTAAGGGCATTAGCTTATAATCTAGCAGTAAAAAATAATAAACATCCTTTTAACGTTCAAAAACAAGAAGCTGGCAAGAACTGGGTTCAAGGTTTTTTGAACAGACATCCGGAGTTGTCAATAAGAAAACCCGAAAGCACTGCGCGTGCTGCCGGGTTCCACAAAGAAGTTGTTGATCAATTTTATATTTTTTTGGGTAAGTGACGCGGGCTGGATGGCCACTGAATCATTTCTCGGGTGGTTTAAACGATTTGTAAAATTCAGTGGGGCCACAGCAGGTCGATCTGTATTTCTGTTATTAGATAGTCATAGCACCCACACAAAAAACATAGATTTGATTAATGAAGCTCGATCCCACGGGGTTATTATTTTATGTTTCCCCCCACATACTACTCACTGTCTTCAGGTCGCCGACGTTGCTTATATGAGACCATTGAGCAATTACTATGATCGACAAATCACGGCGTGGCTTCGCAGCAATCCAGGGATGGTAGTTACAATCCGGCAAGTTGCAGAAATTTTTGGGAAGGCCTCTATAGAGACGTCTACCATGGCAACAGCTGTTGAATGGGTTCAAGAAATGCGGAATTTGGCCGTATGATCCATCGGTTTTCTCTGAAAGCGATTTTGCTCTTTCTTTGGTGACTGACATTCCGTGAGCTCAATTAATAACTGCAACCGCCAGTGAACCAAACAATGAAGTTGCTACTGCAACAACACCATCGGTGAATCTTGCCATATCGACTTCCATTCAAACAGCACCAATTAGCCAATCTGCACCGACCACATCAGTTATCAGCAGTGTCGCTGTTATAACACCCACAACGATTTCAGCAGCCGTAGCACTTGCTGAGCCAGAAACGCAGCCAATTAAGGCTTTCCATGTGCCAGATATCACTGGAGCTGCTACCACTGCAGCAACATCTCGCGCCTTACCTGCAAAAGTTTTACCATCTCCCGACGTTGAAGCAGCGACTATTCATACGACCACTATGATGGTTTCTGCCGCCCCGTCGAGTCCTAAGCCCGGATGTTCTACTTGGCTTGTTAATAACGAAATAGACCGAAGACCAACAACTCCACAACAATCCAAATTTTCTTTTGCTAGTCCACAGCAAATGTTACCCCTTCCAGCAACTCGCAAAACTTCACGCGTGACTCGAAAATGAGGAAAAACAGCTATAATTACTGCGTCACCCTACAAAACAGAACTGGAAGAAACGACAAAAAAAAGAAGCTTTTGGAAGAGAGTAAGCAAAAAAAAGAAAATCAGACAATTAAAGTTAAAGACGCAGAAGAAGACTAGAGGGAAAGAAGTTAAAGTCATATCAAAGAAGAGAGTAATAGTAGGAGAGCTGTCACCAATTTTTGGGTAGGTATTTGAGGCAAGCTGAAAACTTGTCCGATACCTCTCCTATTATACCCCAACACGGAACTGCAGACCTGGCTGGTGAGTAGCGGGGCTAAATCAACCCCTGAATTTTTAAAAATATTATTTTTTTTTTTCAAAAAATATGTTTGAGGCAATATGCAATTTTTATATGTTGTAGCTTAATGTTTAAAGAATAAAAAAAAAAATAAGCCAGACGATTTAGTCGGGGTTTTAACATTGCCAGACGTGTGCAAAAATATTTTGCAAAAAAATATAAAAAATGTATTTGAGGCAACTTGAAATTTTAATAGGATATTATTTATAACTAAAAAATAATATTCTCAAAAAGACAGGTCATTTTGATGGGACTTTCTACCTGCCAGGTGATCTAACAAATTATGTATAAGTGTGAGTGAGTAGCGCTATAGGCAAGCGGTAGTGGGAGAGAGAGCGTTTATCGGCAGCTGTCTGCGTTCTTGCTTGCCGCGTCACTATTGGCTCTGGCGAGGTCACGTGACTTACAATAGCCATGAGGCTTCCAGTCAGAATTTCGGAGTAAAAAATTAAAAATTTTTTGAATTTGTGCTAAAAACGATTTGTATAAAAATGATTGTGTTGATTTGTGTATGTTAAATGAAAATATTTATTGTGTTATTTTTTTATCATAAAAAATTTGGCATTTGGTCAATTATAATACAAATCTAAATATAATGAATTACTTTATTATTTGACATTACTGCAAAAATATTAGTTTTTTCAAGAAATCATAAGAGATATTTTTTTTAGAAAATTAATTTTTTAACAACTTTTGTTTCCAAAATTTTTTTATAGGGCTCATATTTTTGCCGCTACATCCAAAAAGAAAAAAATTACTTCTTTTTTGGTGACAGTACTCTAACTCAAAATTTATATAGGAATTGAATATTTTCTTCTTGTTACAATTAATATAGGTTAACGTATTAAAGAAAGTAATAATTACAAAAATATAAAATAACAAAATCAGATTTATTGAGATAAAATAATTATACAAGTGAAGAATTATAATGAGTACAAAAATATAAATTTAATTTATTCCACTTAAGAAATAAATTGTTATTCATCTTCTAGGAATTCTTCTTCATCAGAGCTAACAGAATCTTCTTCGGATTCATCTGCATCAGATTGGGCAACCTCTTCATGATCTGCAAAAATTATTATATATTTAATAATTATTAAATTATAGATTATTAGATTATTACATTATTATTTATTTATTTCATTAATCAAAGAAATTCGAATGCAGCATTTATTAAAGAAAAACTATTTATTCTCACCTGCAGTAACATTTCCAACATCATTATTTTTATTTTTTTCATGAATAACAGCGTCAAATACTAATTCCGGCATACAGTCTCCGTCGAACCAGTGAAAATCTAGCGTATCCTCATTAGGTGTCCACCCGTTCCTGTCCGGTGTCAAAGAGCTGGGGAATCGCAAATATGCATTTCTCCAAATACTCGTTATATATTGCGTTCTTAAAAGATGTTGTCGTAATTCAGCTTTGCACGGAGGTAAAGTAGAGGGATCACAATTTTTCAATTTTTTTTTGAAAGGCTCGTGTTCAGTGTCGGCTTTGTAAGTCGCACAAAATTTTTGAAATCGTGCTGCATTTATATTTGATAAATTTTTATATCCATAAATTTCGCAAACAAATGCTTCCAAAATTGGTAAAATTTCATCACGCAAACCGGTAATATGCGCAACTCCAAGGTCTGTTAATGCTTTTTGATAGCATTTATTTTTTAGCAATATTTTATACGGTCTTATCTTGCCTTTTTGAAAAAATGATGGATTATAATCGCACCCTGTTAGTGCATGAAAACCAGGTAAACTCATACATAAAGATGGCCCTAATTCCATGTGTAATTTTGTTACATTGATGTATCTTTTAGAGTTCCCAGTGCCATACTCCATAAAAATGTTGAGCTCATCACTTTGGACACGCAGACAGCTGCCGATAAACGCTCTCTCTCCCACTACCGCTTGCCTATAGCGCTACTCACTCACACTTATACATAATTTGTTAGATCACCTGGCAGGTAGAAAGTCCCATCAAAATGACCTGTCTTTTTGAGAATATTATTTTTTAGTTATAAATAATATCCTATTAAAATTTCAAGTTGCCTCAAATACATTTTTTATATTTTTTTGCAAAATATTTTTGCATACGTCTGGCAATGTTAAAACCCCGACTAAATCGTCTGGCTTATTTTTTTTTTATTCTTTAAACATTAAGCTACAACATATAAAAATTGCATATTGCCTCAAACATATTTTTTGAAAAAAAAAAATAATATTTTTAAAAATTCAGGGGTTGATTTAGCCCCGCTACTCACCAGCCAGGTCTGCAGTTCCGTGTTGGGGTATAATAGGAGAGGTATTGGACAAGTTTTCAGCTTGCCTCAAATACCTACCCAAAAATTGGTGACAGCTCTCGGACTATAAGGGGCAATCGCAGTTCGTCCAGTAGCAAAAGCGAAAGTAACATTGAAAATACCTTTTGCTTATACTGTAGTGGACTATATTTGGATTCCGATGAAAGCTGGGTTGCGTGTTCTATATGTGGCAATTGGGCACATTGCTCCTGTGCTGGCGTGGATGATGAGGACGATGAAGTAACATTCATCTGCGAATTTTGCGAAGAACAGTAAAGGATTTGCTATACCCCATCTTGCCCGATGGGGGTACCCCGTCTCACCCTACCTAGAGGGCAAGATGGGGTGGGTGGAGTTTTTTTACTTTTATATTGTTAAAAAATTGATTCTGTTACAATTGTTCCTAAAATTATAGAAATTTGAAAGACTAATTAACAAAGAAAATAATAGTAATAAAACAGAGTATATAATAAGTACAATAGTTTCAGTTTTATTTCCCATCAAACGTTAAGTACCCCGTCTTGCCCGCATCTCCCCTACTAAGAATAGTCACTTCGTGCATGATCGACCGCATCCGAACGCGCATGCGCATCTAATCATACACGTCGTAGTGTCACAATTGCTTATCTATCAACCTTAACTATTTTTAACAGAGATGAATGGCCTAAAGGTCCATCTTAACAATTCATAAGGTTATCTTCATCCTTATAGATAGCTAAGCTTTCACATGCATTTAACATATAATTCTTATTTACTATTCTTAACAATTTAATATTATTATCTATCCTATGGTCTAATTCAAAAGCGTCTAGCCACACTTGACTTCTCAATTCTTCCGTACCTCAAATGCGCCAAATGCTCCTTCAGTCGGATTTTAAGAGATCGTCTAGTTTGCCCGACGTACTTTTGAGGACAATCCCTATATGAAATTTTAAGATAAAATATATTAAAAAATTGAGTTGTCCTAAAATGTCGATGTTATTCTCGACATTTCGTTTTTAAAGTCGAATAAAAAAAAATAGAAATTCCCATTCAAATTTAAAACTAGGAAAATGAGGAAATTTCTAAAAAAATTTGAAACATGTCTTAAATTAATTTTTATTGGGAATGTTGACTATCTTCTCGAACTTTGATTTAATCTGCATATTTTGAAACAATTTTTACTTGATTCTCAAAACTATCTCCTAAAACTTCAGGAAATGTTCGTAGTTTTCAAAAAACGAACTCAAAATGTCTAAAAAAATAATGTGTCTAATGTTTACTGAAATAATGTGTGTAATGTTTATTGAAAGCATGTAATACGAATACTGATTAATAACATGTAAAATTTAATACACATTTTAACCCCCTGTGGTTGGAATTTGGAAAAATCCTTTCTAAGTGGATGGCTGCGTCATATAAAGAACGTATTGGCCAAATTTGAGTAAGTTTAACAGTTTTGATGATTTCGTGACGAGTGGTTGATGTTTGCCTCTTGTACATAGATCATATTAATGAAACGAATTTTCTGAATAAGCCTGATAAAGTGACCGATATTATTCAACGCATTTCCGAATTATCCGCCGCTGATTCGTAACACCAACCTACAGAGTGTAAAATATGCAAACTGGGATGGCATTCGACTCGGGGACAGAGACAACAGAATAATCCACGGTCGGTTAGCATTAATCCATCTCAGAAGATAAGATGTCTGCATATATTTGCACATAAATACGGAGCAGTGAGCGGGGTGTGCAACTCGCTATGAAATCTACAAGCCTGTGAAATTGTTACGCTGACAGTTATTTCCGTTGATTTGGCGTGCGTTATGTTTATTGTCTCGATGAAATTAACGCTCAAAAGACGCATTCACGCATACCCTCCACCATAATGTATAGAAAAGCCGCGTTCCGATGTTGAAGTCTGCCCCAGATGGCAGAATATGGGAAAGTGACGAGAAAATATATTCAAAGTACATAAAAAAAATACAATAAAAACTAGCCTCATTGGCGTATATAGAGCGAAGGGCGGGTGGGCCGTGCCCACCTCAGAATTGTCCGGTGCCCACCACAGAATATTAGGTTACGAACTCAAAAATAACACCCCAATATTTTATGACATAATACAAAAATTATTTTAAAATTTTCTACGTTTGAAACATGAAACAATCTGTGGTACAGTTATCCTTCGCACTACGGGATTCCAGGGATAAAAAAGTGTGCTTTGTGACAAAGTGACGCGAGGTTAAATTCAAAATATTTGAAAGAAAATAAATATAGAACTATTAAGAAGAAAGTCAATGTTTTTAAAAAAATTGGAATTTATTTAATAATTTTCTTGACATTTCGATTCTTAAGTGAAAGTGGTAGAGAGAAATTTCCTTTGCAGAAAAATCTGATGTTATAGAAAATATTTAAATAATTAAGTTTGAAATTAAAAGTGATGTGACGAAAAAGAAATATGAAGAGGAAATCTAAATTTAGCGTTTGCATTAAAAATTTAGTTTTACATGAAAGTGTAAAATAGAATACACAAATACCTCGCTTTGCGTTGTTTCGTTTTGCATTTTTTCGAAGTTGCGTCGCTTCTTAATTACTACTAATTTTCACTGTTAGATTTTCGAGGTTGCGTTGTTTTGGGTTCGAGTCTTTAATTTTTCTTTTAAAATTTTTTTAAATTTTCTCTTTTTTCTAAAAGATGGCACCACTTTTGTTTCTAATTGCGCCATGCCATCAAAACTCGGGGATTCCCTTTCTAACCAAAAATCAACGCAATTTTAATACAGTTTTATTTTCACTTTGTTTGGCTAATTTTAGAGTTCAGTTTCAATTATGTAGTGTGTTGTGCTTTTTGTAACATTTCAATTAGTGTGTTGTGTTTTTTTTAAGAGAATAATAAATTTTTACGGGTTGTTTCTGGTTACAAAAAAGGTAAATATTTTTCCAATTTATTTATTGCCAGAGTTATATTATTATTTTTTTACATGCACTTATAATTTTTTTAGACAAATGAGTGGAAAGGGCGCTGCTGGTAGAATTACCAAAAATAAAAAAAAACTATCAGCTTGGAGACAAAATTAGATATTCTGCGACGATTTGATAAGGGAGAGAAGGCTGTGGAGATAGCAAAGGCTTTTGGTCTGGCTGCAACAGCTGTCGGAACTATTAGAAATCGAGATGGGGATAAAATAAGAGAGGCTGCAAAATCTGCAACATCATCAGATGCTAAAACGATGACCCGAGGAGTGCTTTGATGATCAAAATGGAGTCCTTGCTTTCTATTTGGATTGAAAATCAAGTTGCGCAGAGAATATCATTAAGTAAAATGGTAATTCGGACGAAAGTAAAAGGCTTATTTGATGACATAAAAAGTAAAGCAGTATCCAACGATAATGCTAGTGGCAGTAATACAGACAAGAATGAAACATTTGAAGCTAGTCAGGGCTGGTTTGAGAGATTCAAGGTTCCAGCAAATCTGCACAGCATTGCTCTTAAAGGCGAAGCAGCTAGCGCTGATTTAACTGCTGAAGAACGCTACCCGACAAAGTTAAAAGCATTAATTCATGATCCGAAACAAGTTTTTAATGTTGACGAGACTGGGTTATTTTGGAAACGTCTACCTAACAGAACTTTCATATCTAAAAAAGAAAAATCTGCGCTAGCAAGGATAGACTGACTCTTCTTCTTGGTGGTAATGCAAATGGTGATTTCAAATTTAAACCATTTCTCATTTATCAATCAGAAAATCCAAGAGCTATGAAAGGTTGTTCAAAGAATTTGCTTCCTGTCCACTGGCGAGCAAACAAAAAAGCATGGATGACAACATCATTATTTCAAAACTGGGTTTCAACTTGTGCTATTCCAGAAATTAAAGCTTATTGCAACAAAGAAAACTTAAACTTTAAGGCTTTGGTCCTAGTAGACAATGCTCCTGGCCACCCAGTTTATGTTGATGTGTTCTCAGAAAACGTAAAATTTGTATTTTTGCCGCCTAATACGACACCAGTTATTCAGCCGATGGATCAGGGAGTAATAGTGACTTTTAAAAGTTATTACCTTCGACGAACATTTAAACTTCTTTTAAGTGAGACTGATGCACAAGATAAGCCTACTATACAAAAGTTTTGGAAAAAGTTCAACATTATGAAAGCCATAGAAATTATTTCCGATTCGTGGGAGGAGATTAAACCATCTTGCATGAATGGTGTTTGGCCTGAATGTGTTCACCGAATATGCGCTGCAGAAGTTGATGGTGCACCAGCTCTTCGTCATGAAATTTCTAATTTAGCTGGAGAGTCTAATTTTGAAGGTATGGAGGAGACTGATAAATGAATTGCTAACCTCGCACAACCAAGAATTCTCTAATGAAGAACTATTGCAACTGGAATTGCAATTTGCTAATGAAGAAGATTACAGTGACCGTTCAATAGAAATCTTCGAAGAAAAAAATTTAACCTCCAAACAAATTTCCAAAGCGATGTGTTTGATTGACGAAGCTATGGAGAATTTTTTTAAAAACGATCCTGACAGCGGAAGGAGTTTTAAAGTGTCCCAGGCGGTAGCTACGAATATTAATTGTTACAAGGAAATTTATTTTACGTTGAAAAAAAAAGCTGTTCAGCAAACATTGGACCAATTTTTTGTGAAAGAAAGCCGATTTACGACAACAACCACTATGCACTCATCAGACAGTGATTAATTTTAATTCTGTTTTTCATAAATTAATTGAATAGTTTATTTTGTTTTAATTGAATACGTTTTTTTTGTTTTTTGTATGTATGTAATAAAATTTTATATTATTTTTGTTTTTTAAATGTTTACTTTGTTCAAATTTCTTTTTAAAAAGTAGTATTTTCGTAACCCTGGAACCTATCTTCGATCTTTACATGGTTTGCTATAGAAAATCTTAATTTACTTTGCGTCGTTTCAATTTGCGTCGTGTTTTTTTAGAAAGTAACCCCGACGCAAAGTGAGTTATTGGTGTACTATTAAAAAGACTGAAATTAAATTTAAGGTCAACATTTAGAAAATAAAATGAAAATCGTTTTCATTTGATCATAAAGTCAAAATTTTGGGGAAAAAACACAATGTTGATTACAAAAATGGGGCTTTAACAAATTTTCAGGTTAAAAATTGAAACTTCGAAAAAAACTAGAGGCGTCAAAAAAACTCAAAATCTCTTGAAAAGATCGAAACTTTGACTTACGTGAAAAATGTCAAAAGAAATTGAAAGCGTAAAATTTATGAAATTTTAAAATTTTGATAAGGAAATCGAAATTTCGAGATTCACAATTTGAAAAAAAATAGATATAGAAGAAAATTCCCAATTTACAAATAATTTTCTAATTTAGATAATTTAAATTTAGTTTTGAAGAAAAAAATCAAAACACGTCGAAGAAAACGTTACGCCCGAAAAAGTGTTAAACGTTTTTGTAGAGAAAAATCGAAAATTAAAGTTATTAAATAATTAATTAATGCAACAATCAAAATGAACACTTCTCACTGGAAATCTATTTGGGTAATTTTATGTAAAGCAACATTCCTCAAATAGATTATCGAAATTGTACATTTATCAGTCATCATTTTTCAGAGGCCAGCCCCCCCACCCCCCAGAAAAAATCCTGAATTCGCCATTGAAAGTTTCCACTACAGAAATTGATGCAGCTCATGTAAGTGATGATATTTAAAATTATTAGTTTTCTGCGACCTTCTTTCTATTCTTATACGTCTTCATTTCGTCTTATATTGTCCCAGCGGTCATTACACGAAAGTTGTAACTTTGGCCGTAAATATAGTGCCATATACCGAAATATAAAGCGAAATATCCAGTAAAATATATAATGAAACGCAAGAAACACCTATATTATTTGGAAACCTCACTTCACGGCTCCTTTGGAACGAAATTTATATCGAAAATTTTATTAGACGCTTTCCCGCTGCATATTTCTTTGTTTACAAGATGTTCCCCATTCCCGTTATATAGCGCTAATGCCCTTAATTTTAACGCCGAGTTTATATTCCATGGCATTAAAGGCGAAATGAAATTGTTATTCAATGGATGAAATAAACGCAATTTACCTGAAAGTTTACAACCGAACAACCTAACTGCGTTTTGTGCTAGACTTGATTAAAATACACAATACACTTTGCACAATGAAAATATCGAAGCGAGAAGGATCCTAAAATATGCTTTTGAGTTAATAGAAACCGACTATTAGATCGTAGGATGCGCATCGAAAATTTTCCCGACGCCATTCTTGCGCTTTTTCGGAATAGAAAAACGAAATCATTAATAACCATCACAAGCAATGTTCATAAATTTGTAAATTGAAGTCTTTTTAACAACTTTTTAAACAAAAGCTCAAAATTTTTAATGAAAACTACAAAAAAAAATGGGCAGTTATGGGGACTGCCGACAGAAGTGAAAACTTAAAACTACGATATAACAAATTTGAAGATATTTAAAAAAAAAATCTTTTTCTAACCTTTAAGCGATTTCTCTCAGGTGAGGAGAAGCACAAGTAATTGAGGGCACCCACTCGCCCCCCCCCCCCTCATATACTGCCCAAATTTTCTTTTTTATATATTTTTTTGAACCATCCTAGTTTTTTCATCCCTACCCCTACCCAATTTTTCTTTTTTCTCTTTCCTTCAAAGGTTCAACTTTTTTTTAAATGTCGCCTTTTTTATTAGATTGGACGCTTTTGTTTTAATTTTTAACGTTACTTAAAAATTGCAATCTTGCAATCAAATTTTGGAAATTAGTACGGTTGCAAATTGATATAAATTTAAATTTTTTAAAATGTTGATTTTTTTTGAAAATTAATCATGACCTAAGATTTCGAGTTTAGATTTTTTGAAAAATGTCTGATTTTGTTAAAGTTTCACTCATTAAAAATTTTGAATTTTTGTCGAAACCTAATTTTTTTTTGAAAATTTTGATTTTTTGAAATATGTAGTTTTTAAAAGATTGATTTGAACATTTTTTTAATGTCGTCTTTTTTATAGGATTTAACGCTTTTTTTTGAAAATTTTCGACGCTATTTAAAAGTTGCAATCTTACAATCAAATTTTGGAAATTAGTGCGGTTGCAAATTGATATAAATTTGACTTTTTTTGAAACTTAATAGGAATTCAAAAATCATGATTTAAAATTTTGAGGTTTAGATTTTTTAAAAAGGTCTGATTTTGTGAAACTTAAAAATTACGCTTTTAAAAACTATATTTGAAAAGACCGAAATGGTAAAAAAAAATCAAATTTTTGAAAACTGAGGAAATGTTTAACACAACAACAAAATTATTATAGATCAAAAGTTTTCCAAAATAAACGAAATTCGAAAAAAAAATCGAAATGTTTATGAAATAGCAATTTTAGAAAATAGTCGAAATTAAAAAAAAGAAAAATTTTGAAAAAATTTAATTTGGAAAATAATGAAAAATATCATAAGAGTCGAAAATTTCGAAGTCACACTAATTTTTAAATAAATAAATTGAAATTTTGAAAAATGTCCATATTGTCAAAAGGAGCCAAAATTCTGAATAAGGTAGGAAATTTAAATGTCAGAAATTTGAAAAAAAAAACAGAATTTTGAAAAACATCCAAATGTTTATAAAAGGTTATAACTTGAAAAGTCAACATTTTCGAAAAAAAAAATCGGGTTTTTGAAGAAGGTTTTAAAAGAATCAATCTTTTTAAAAGCTACATTTAAAAAATCAAAATCATCAAAAAATTTAAGTTTTAAAAAAATATCGAAATTTTCAACAAGTCGGACTATAAGAAACCCAGACATTTTTTAAAAAATCTAAACCTCGAAATTTTAAGTAATAATTTTTGAAATGCTACTAATTGTCCAAAATAAAATAAATTTTTAAAATTTCAACATTTTCAAAACGTCGACGTTTTTGCCACCGTACTAATTTCCAAAATAAGATTATAATTTTTTAAAAGCTTTAACAATTTTGAAAAAGAAGCTTAAATTTTGAAAAAAAATCGAAACTGAAAAAAAAGTTGAAATTTTGAAAAATAATCGAAAATTCGCAAAAAATCGAAAATTTGGAGATACAGCGGAATTTTTTAAAAAACAACATCAATTTTCAAAACAAAAGCCGAAATTTTAAAGAATAGTTAAAAATTTGAAAAATGTCACAATTTTTAAAAATGTCAAAATTTTGAACAGTCAAAATTTTCAATTTTCAAACAAACAATTTTCAAAACATTTTTAAGAAATGTCGACATTTTAAGAAAGTTTAAAAATGTTAAAAAAGTAAAGATCTCCAAAAAAGTTGAAATTTTGAAAAAGTTCGAAATTCTTAAGAAAGTTAACATTTCGAAAAACAGTCAAAATTGTCACAAAAAGTCGATATTTGAAAGGAACTCTAATTTTGAAAAAAAATTCAAAATTTGAAAAAAAAAATTAAAAATTGTCGACCATTTAAGAAAGTTTAAAATTGTTAAAAGAGTCAAGATCTCCAAAAAAGTTGAAATTTTGAAAAAGTTGGAAATTCTTAAGAAAGTTAACATTTTGAAAAACAGTCAAAATTGTCACAAAATGTCGATATTTAAAAGGAACTCTAATTTTGAGAAATAAGTCAAAATTTTAAAAATATTTTGAAAAATGTCGACCATTTAAGAAAGTTTAAAATTGTTAAAAAAGTCAAGATCTCCAAAAAAATTGAAATTTTGAAAAAGTTCGAAGTTTTTAAGAAAATTGGCATTTTGAAAAACAGTCAAAATTGTCACAAAATGTCAATATTTGAAAGGAACTCTAAATTTTAAGAAAAGTCAAAATTTTAAAAATAATTTTGAAAAATGTCGACCATTTAAAAAAGTTTAAAATTGTTAAAAAAAGTCAAGATCTCCAAGAAAGTTGAAATTTTGAAAAAGTTGAAATTTTTAAGAAAATTAACATTTTGAAAAACAGTCCACATTTTCACAAAATGTCGAGATTTGAAAGAAACTCTAAATTTTGAAAAAAGTCGTAATTTTAAAAGAGGAGAAATTTTGATATTTGAAAAAAAAATCATGATTTTTAAGTCAACATTTTTTATAAATTCAAATAGGTTTAAAAATTTAAAATTTTCGAAGTGTATTCTTTGAAAAAGTTCGAAAGTTTTAAGAAAATTTAAATTTTGAAAAACAGTTCAAATTGTCACAAAATGTCGAGATTTGAAAGAAACTTTAAATTTTGAAAAAAGTCGTACTTTTAAAAGAGGAGAAATTTTGAAATTTGAAAAAAAAACAACATTTTTTTTTAATTCAAATAGTTTTAAAAATTCAAAATTGTTAAAAAAGTAAAGATCTCCAAAAAAGTTGAAATTTTGAAAAAGTTCGAAATTCTTAAGAAAGTTAACATTTCGAAAAACTGTCAAAATTGTCACAAAATGTCGATATTTGAAAGGAACTCTAATTTTGAGAAAAAAGTCAAAATTTTAAAAAGCATTTTAAAAAATGTCGACCATTTAAGAAAGTTTAAAATTGTTAAAAAAGTCAAAATCTTCAAAAAAATTGAAATTTTGAAAAATTCGAAATTTTTAAGAAAATTAACATTTTGAAAACAGTCCACATTTTCACAAAATGTCGAGATTTGAAAGAAACTCTAAATTTTGAAAAAAGTCGTAATTTTAAAAGAGGAGAAATTTTGATATTTGAAAAAAAATCAAGATTTTTAAGAGTCAACCTTTTTTATAAATTCAAATAGTTTTAAAAATTTAAAATTTTTGAAGTGTATTCTTTGAAAAAGTTCGAAATTTTTTAGAAAATTTACATTTTGAAAAACAGTCCAAATTTTCACAAAATGTCGAGATTTGAAAGAAACCCTAAATTTTGAAAAAAGTCGTAATTTTAAAAGAGGAGAAATTTTGATATTTGAAAAAAAAACAAGATTTTTAAGTCAACATTTTTTTAAAATTTAAATAGTATTAAAAATTCAAAATTTTTGAAGTGTATTCTTTTAATTAAATAAAAATTGAAATTTTGAAAAAAGTTGAGATTTAAAAAATTGAACATTTAAAAAATTGAAAAAACGACAAGTCGACAATTTTCAATAAAGGTCGAAATTTTCAATAAATGTCGAGATTTTCAAAAAAATTTGCAAGGCAAAAAGGTCAACCTTTAAAAAAAAATCTAATTTTGAAAAAGTAGAATTCTTGGAAAATACGTATTGATTGAAATTTAAAAATGTCGAAGTTATAAAGAAAAGCCACAATTTTTAAACAAAAATTAAAATTTTAAGAACATTTTGAAAATTTCAAGTAAATTTCGAAATTTTCCACAAAAAATGGAAAATTAAAAAAAACTCAAAAAATTTGAAACATCTAAAATTAACAAAGTTTTTAAAAATAATTTTTTAATTGTTCTACTTTTTTCTAGAAATTTCGACTTTGATCTTGAAATTTCGACTTTTTCCTCGCTAACATTTTAACCTTTTTTTGAAAATTGCGACTTTTTATGGATTAATTTTCGAAAAATTTTGACTATTTTAAAGTTTCTCTTTTTACAAAGGCGCAAAAAGGACATCAGTTTAAAAAAAATAATTACAGTTTCACTTTTTTCTCAATATTTCTAATTTGGGCTTCAAATTACGACTTTTTTATCGAAATTTCGACTCTTTTCTTGATATTTCGACTCTTTTCTTGATATTTCGACTTTTTTCTCGAAATTTCGACTTTAATCTCGAAATTTCGACTTTAGTCTCGAGATTTCGATTGCAATATCAAAATTTTGACCTTTTTCTTGAAATTTCAACTTTTTTTTCTGAAATTTCAACTTTTTCTAAAATCTCTTTCTTTTTTCGAAAATTCGATTTCGATTTTGAATTTGACCCCATCTGTGAAGCATTGAATTACTTAAACTTTGAACTTGAAGTTTCGATCTTTTTCTCGAAATTTTGGTCTTTTTTTTTGATATTTCGAAATTCTTTTCAAAATTCGTTTAACTTTTTGGAACTTTGGACTTTTATTTTGATATTCGTTTTTTTTAATCAATATCGAAATATTTACCTAAAAATTCATTTTTTTTTCGAGATTTCAACAGATATCTCAAAATCATGTTCTTTATATTTCTGTAAATCTCAAGTTTTTCCTTAAAATTTGACTATTTTCTTAAAACTTGACTTTCGACGTGGAATTTTTACCTTTTCCTCCAAATTTCGTTTTTGTCCTCGATAATATTTTTAAAATTCGTCCTATTTTATGTAAGCTTTTTTCACAAGGTTCGTTTTTTTAATTCTTCGATTTCATTCTTTTTTTTTCTTCTTTCAGACACCCAATTTTTTCACATAACATTATTTTGCCTATGGACCTCCAAAAGCACATTTGTGAATTTTGGAGAAATTTTCGTGAGCAAACAATTGAACTACTAATGAACTACTAAATGTCCAATGTTTAGCTGAAAACGTGTGCGAATTTTAGAAATTTCAAGGGAAAATAACTGCCAAATGATCACCAAATATCCAACTTTTTAACACATCCTTGTTACCTCTGATTCTCCAAGAAGAGAATGTTTCGGCCAAAATAATTGAAATACTGATGATCTACCAAATTTCTAACATTTTAGCTCAAAATTATTTTGATCACAATCTACCAAGAGGACATTTGCGAATTTTAGAGAAGATTACATTGGAGAAGGATTGGAATAGTGATGAATCACCAAATACCCAACTTTTTAACCTAATATTATTTTGCCTATGGACCTCCAGGAGCACATTTGTGGATTTTGGAGAACTTTCCATAAGCAAACAATTGAACTACTAATGATCTACTAAATGTCCAATGTTTAGCTGAAAACGTGTGTGAATTTTAGAGATTAGGGAAGAGATTCGAGATTTAGGGAAGATAGCTGCCAGATAAACCACCAAAGACTTAGCTTTGTAACCTAACAATATCTTGTCTGTGATTCTTCAAGAAGAGAAGGTTTCGTAGCAAAACACTTGAAATACTGATGAGCTATCAAATTTCCAACATTTTGCCTTAAAATTATTTTGATGAGAATCCACCAAGAGGACATTTGCAAATTTTAGAGAAGATTGCATGGGAAAAGAATTGCAATACTGATGACCCACCAAATACCCAACTTTTTAACATTACATTGTTTTGCCTTCGAATCTCCAAGACCATATTTGTGAATTGTAGAGAATTTTTCGTGAACAAACAATTAAAACACTGATGAAATACTAAATGTTCAACATTTAGTTAAACCATTAAAGAATTTTGGAGATTTCAAGGTAAGATAACTGTCAGATGAACCATCAAAGACCCAACTTTGTAACATAACAATATCCTTTCTGTGATTCTTCAAGAAGAGAATGTTTCGTAGCAAAACACTTGAAATACTGATGAGCTATCAAATTTCCAACATTTCACCTCAACATTATTTTGATGAGAATCCACCAAGAGGACATTTGTAAATTTTAGAGAAGATTACATGGGAAAAGAATTGCAATACTGATGACCCACCAAATACCCAACTTTTTAACATTACATTATTTTGTCTTCGAATTTCCAAGACTATATTTGGGAATTTTAGAGAATTTTTCGTGAACAAACAATTAAAATACTGATGAAATACTAAATGTTCAACGTTTAGTTAAACCATTTAAGAATTTTGGAGATTTCAAGAAAAGATAATTGTCAGATGAACCATCAAAGACCCAACTTTGTAACATAACAATATCTTTTCTGTGATTCTTCAAGAAGAGAATGTTTCGTAGCAAAACACTTGAAATACTGATGAGCTATCAAATTTCCAACATTTCACCTCAACATTATTTTGATAAGAATCCACCAAGAGGACATTTGTAAATTTTAGAGAAGATTACATGGAAAAAAAATTGCAATACTGATGACCCACCCAATACCCAACTTTTTAACATTACATTATTTTGCCTTCGAACCTTCAAGACCATATTTGCGAATTTTAGAGAATTTTTCGTGAACAAACAATTAAAATACTGATGAAATACGAAATGTTCAACGTTTAGTTAAACCATTTAAGAATTTTGGAGATTTCAAGGAAAGATAACTGTCAGATGAACCATCAAAGACCCAACTTTGTAACATAACAATATCTTTTCTGTGATTCTTCAAGAAGTAAATGTTTCGTAGCAAAACACTTGAAATACTGATGAGCTATCAAATTTCCAACATTTCACCTCAATATTATTTTGATGAGAATCCACCAAGAGGGCATTTGCAAATTTTAGTGAAGATTACATGGGAAAAGAATTGCAATACTGATGACCCACCAAATACCCAACCTTTTAACATTACATTATTTTGCCTTCGAACCTCCAAGACCATATTTGTGAATTTTAGAGAATTTTTCGTGAACAAACAATTAAAATACTGATGAAATACTAAATGTTCAACGTTTAGTTAAACCATTTAAGAATTTTGGAGATTTCAAGGAAAGATAACTGTCAGATGAACCATCAAAGACCCAACTTTGTAACATAACAATATCTTTTCTGTGATTCTTCAAGAAGTGAATGTTTCGTAGCAAAACACTTGAAATACTGATGAGCTATCAAATTTCCAACATTTCACCTCAACATTATTTTGATGAGAATCCACCAAGAGGACATATGCAAATTTTAGAGAAGATTATATGGAAAAAGAATTGCAGAATTGCAATATTGATGAACCATCAAATACCCAACTTTTTGACATTATATTATTTTGCGAATGGGTCTCCAAGAGCACATTTGTGAATTTTAGAGAAGATTTTATGGCAAAACAACTACAGTACTGATGGAACCACCAAATACCCAACTTTTTGACATTATATTATTTTGCCAATGGACCTCCAAGAGCACATTTGTGAATTTTAGAGAAGATTTTATGGCAAAACAACTACAGTACTGATGAATCAGCAAAAACCCAACATTGACATTATATTATTTTGCCAATGGATCTACAAGAACACATTTTTGAGTTTTAGGGAAGAATTTATGGGAAAACTACTTTAATACTGATGCAGCATCAAATATCTAACTTTTTGACATTACATTATTTTGCCAATGGACCTCCAAGAGCACATTTATGAATTTTAGAAAAGATTTTATGGCAAAACAACTACGGTACTGATGAACCACCAAAAACCCAACTTTTTGACATTATATTATTTTGCCAATGGATCTACAAAAACACATTTTTGAATTTTAGGGAAGAATTTATGGGAAAACCACTTTAATACTGATGAAGCATCAAATATCTAACTTTTTGACATTACATTATTTTGCCAATGGACCTCCAGGAGCACATTTGTGAATTTTAGAGAAGATTTTATGGCAAAACAACTACAGTACTGAAGAACCACCAAAAACCCAACTTTTTGACATTATATTATTTTGCCAATGGATCTACAAGAACACACTTTTGAATTTTAGGGAAGAATTTATGGGAAAACCACTTTAATACTGATGAAGAATCAAATATCTAACTTTTTGACATTACATTATTTTGCCAAGAGCACATTTATGAATTTTAGAAAAGATTTCATAGGAAAACCACTTTAATACTGATGAAGCATCAAATAGTCAACTTTTTAGCATAAAATTATTTTACCTTTGATGGTCCAGGAACCCTTTGTTGAGAAAATACTGAAACCAGCACATCGAAAGAATGGATGAAAATAGAATGGTCAAGCAAGCGAAGATATTGAAACCAATAGGAAAAAGAACACAAGGAAGACCGATAAAAAGATGGAAAGCATGCTGGACATCAAAAGAACAAGAAGCTTGAAGACCAGAACAGGTTGAGAAATCTACCTCAGGGAAACCTACCTCCGAAAATGAAGAAGAAGAAGAAAAAAGTTAAAAAACCGAAATTTTGAAAAGTCAAGATCCTCAAAAAAAAGTCAAGATTCTTAATGAAGGTAAAATTCTGGAGAAAGGTCGATATTTTTTAATGTCTACGTTCTGAAGAAAGGCAAATTTAGTAAAAAGTTGAATTTTTTTTTAAGAAATCAAACTTAGAAAACTATATTTCAGAAAGTCGAAAATGTCAAAAGATCTGTTTGAAAAGAAGTCGAAATTTTTAAACAAGTAAAATTTTAAAAACCAGACATTTTTCGAAAAACATAGATTTTGAAAAATCAAAAATTTTGGAAACAGTGCTAATTAAAAAATTTTGAAAAATATTCAAGATTTGCAAAGTTTAAATTTGCAAAAAAACTCGAAATAACATCTTGGGAAGTTAGAAAAAATTAAAAATTTGGGTAAATAGTTAAAATTATAATTTTCCGATAAACGAATTAATTGCCCACATTTTTATATTTTACTTATTTAGCACCACCTAGGCGTCCCGTATCAATGTTTGTCATTGTGTCAAGCCTATCTTTCCCGAGGGCTCGGATCTAATGGCCTGATGTGAAAAAAATTTCTAGTTAAGGGGCCTAGTACTAGTTCAGCAGTTTAGAATTTTTCTCTCATGTATTTTCCATCTATCACCCCTGCGATTAACTCGACTGTATTTAATTCCCCTGAATTTGGTAATTTTTCTTCTTACTTTCATAAAACCGCTTTCCTGGGCCTAAAAAAGAAATATTTGTTAGATGACAAGATCAATTCTAGGGAGAATGTGAATTCGTTCGAGGAACATTGCGTTTCGTTTAAGTAAACGCTTGTCCACGCACAGGAACAGAATTGGTGTAATTTGTCATTTCCGCAAATGTGACAGCTACGCATTTCTTAAAATGGATGCCGATTCAATACCGAGCTGCCTTGTTTTCCATCCGGCAATTCCCCCGACATTTATATAAATTTCCCCCAAGAAGAGGTGTTACTTAAACGTTACCGAAAAAAAGTCGAAATTCTCTAGAAATCGGATTATGAAACTTGAATTACCTACTTGAGGTTGTACGAAAGATGTTTGAAACAACAAGAGCTCGAACAATGTAGATAAAATTTAATAGTGTTTATTTTTATTTTCCGCTGAAATAACCGCGCTTTATATCAGCCCACAATGGTGTTTCAAGCTTCAGTAGCTCGAATTAAAGCAGAAACGTGACTCGGTCAGGCTGACAACGCTCGTTTTACAAATGAAACAATAGGAAACGATTTTACACATCTATCCGCCAGATTCACAAGTTTCGGAAACAAAAAAAGCTCCAGCGCCATCTCCCGCGAGCGAACGAATTATAAAGCAAATTGGGGTTTTTACGTCGGCCGATGGCGCGGCTTAAGGGACCGATTCCTGCGAGACATGGAAACGAGGGATCGGATTTATTTTATTATGTTTTTGTGCCGAACCACGACATAATTTTATAAAATTTCGTACTTTTGCCGGCTTCCCGCTGCCGACGGCCGAGTTGCAGGCGGACTCGCGTTCTCTAAATATCTGCAAATCGGATTATGTGCAGCCAAGTTAACGTTTTTACAAAGAAAAATGTTAATACGGTTAAATGTTCTTTTCAGGAGGGTATGCTTTGAATTTAAATAAACTGCAGCTGCGGCAGAGGACAAAAAAAATATTTTATGATTTGGTTTCCACCCTAAATGGACCCATTCACTCGACTCATTGCGTCTTGGAGCTCCAATGAATTGATACAGCAACAGTATATTTAAAAACCTAAATTCCCAACTAAAAAGTTACTGGCTATGTATTAATAATGATTCTAGACATTTTTTTTGTTCAAAATACGTCGTTTTTAAAACTTTCGAGGTTTTCCCGGAATTTCTCTTTTTCTCAAAATTCGTCTTTTTTCACAACATTTATCTTTTTCTTTTGGAATTTCAAATTAATTCCCAACCTCTGCTATCGAAATCTAACTGACTAATTGTCATCTCAGAATTCATCGTTTTTTTTAGTTTCGCGATGCTTCAAAATTCGATTTTTTCTAAAAATATAATTTTTTTTTAAATCAGACTTTTTGCTTCTTTCGACTTATTTATTAGTCTCAAGTGGAAGATTCAAATTATTGTAAAAAGACAAAACATTTTCTCAACTTGTTAGGGAAATTTCAACTAATGATATAAATCCAATTTTTTGAAAATCCGAAATTCGGAAATTTTGTGATTTATGTCTGACGTCGCGGTGAAGCAAGATGGGAAGCTTTTTTCCGCTTGACTCGAATAATCATAAGAAAATTATTCGGCCAAAAAATTTCGACTTTTTACTTGAAATTTCAACTTTTTTTCCTGAAGTTTCGACCTTTTCTCAAAATTCCTTCTTTTTTTTTCAAAAAATTCGATTTTAATTTCGAATTTGACTCTCATCTGTGAAATTTCGAGTTGTTTACTGAAGTTCAAACATTTTTCCAAATTTCGATCTTTTTCTCAAAATGTTGGTCTTTTTCTCGATATTTCGAATACCTTTCCAAAATTCGTTTAGGTTTTTGAAATATTGTCCCAAAAATTTATTTCTTTCGAAATTTCCACAGATATCTCAAAATTTGATTCTTTATGTTTTCGCTCAAGTTGTTTCTCAAAATTTGACTATTTTCTTAAAATTTGACTTCTAGAGCAAAATTTTCAATTTTTCTCAAAATTTCGTTTTTGTTCCCAAAATTTCGATTATTTTTTTTTTAAATTGGTCTTATTTTATTTAAACTTTATTCATAAAAATAGTTTTTTTTTTAATTCAGAACATTTGGATTTCACTTTTTTCCTTATTTGAATTTCTCTGGGAGTTTTCCAATTTTTTTCTCAAAATTTCGGATCTTTTTCGAAATCCCATCAGTTTCCTTACCATTTTTAGCTTCTTTCGAAATTTACGACCCTTTAGACACTGATTTTCCAGAAAGTTTGCCTTTTTACAAAGATGTAAAAACGGGATCGAAATTTCGATCTTTTTCTGAAAATTTTGGTTTTTTTCTTGATATTTCCAATTTCTTTTCAAAATTCGTTTAGGTTTTTGAAACTTTGTATTTATACCTCGAATTCGGATTTTCGGAAATTGAAATATTTTCCTAAAAATTCATTTTTTTCGAAATTTTCACAGAGAACTCAAAATTTGATTCTTCGTGTTTTCGTAAATCTCAAGTTGTTCCTTAAAATTTGACTATTTTCTCAAAATTTGACTTTCGTTGCGAAATTTCCAATTTTTTTTCCAAATTTCGTTTTTGTCCCCAAAATTTCGATCATTTTTTCCAAAATTTGTCTTATTTTATTAAGACTTTATTCATAAAGATCGTTATTTTTTCAATTCAGACCATTTGGATTTCACTTTTTTTTTCTTATTTGACTTTCTCTGGAAGTTTTCAAATTTTTTGCTTTAAATTTCGAATCTTTTTCGAAGTTCCATCAGTTTCCTTAACGTTTTTAGCTTCTTTCGAAAATTTCGACCCTTTAGACATTGATGTTCCAGAAATTTTGACTATTTTAAAGTTTGCCTTTTTACAAAGAAGTGGAAACGGCATCAGTTTAAAAAAAAAAACTTAGACAGTTCCACTTTTTTCTCGATATTCTAAGCCTGATTTTATAATTCTTACTTTTTTATCGAAATTTTAACTCCTTTCTTGATATTTCGACTTTTTTCTCGAAATTTCGACTCATCTCGAAATTTCGACTTAAACTTCAAGATTTGGACTGTAATCTCAAAATTTTGACTCTTTTCTTGATTTTTCGACTTTTTTCTTGATTTTTCGACTCTTTTCTTGATATTTTGATTTTTTCTCACAGTTCGTTCTTTTGTTTTAAAAATTTTAATTTCGAATTTGCTCTCATCTGTGAAATTTCGAGTATAGTTGTTTACTAAAGTTCCAACTTTTTTCGAAATTTCGATTTTTCTCAAAATTTTGGTTTTTTCCTCGAAAATTCCAAATCTTTTCAAAATTCGTTTAGGTTTCTAGAACTTTGGATTTTTACCTCGAATTCGGTTTTTCCGAAATTGGAACATTTTCCTAAAAATTCATTTGTTTTTGAAGTTTTTACTTATATCTCAAATTCAGATTCTTTATGTTTCTGTAAATCTCAAGTTTTTCCTCAAAGCTTGATTGATTATTTTCTCAAAATTTGGCATTCGGTGCGAAGTACCCAATTTTTCTCGAAATTTCGTTTTTGACCTCAAAATTTCAATTTTTTTCCCTCAAAATTTGTCCTGTTCTCTTTAGGCTTTATTCACAGCGTTCGTTTTTTTTTAATTTGGACTTTCTACTGATTTCACTTTTTTTATCCTTATTCAAATTTTTCTGGAAGTTTTCGAATTTTTTCTCGAAATTTCGGCTCTTTTTTAAAATTCTATCAGTTTTTTTAACATTTTGAACTTCTTTTGAAAATTACGACCTTTTAGGTGACTATTTGTAAAATTTCTCTTTTTACGAAGGAGCAGAAAGGACATGAATTTTTAAAAAAATACAGTTCCTCTTTTTACTTTGGGCTTGAAATTTCGACTTTTTTATCAATATTTCGACTCTTTTCTTGATTTTTTGACTCCTTGCTTGATATTTTGACTTTTTTCTCGAAATTTTGACTTTTTTATCGACATTTAGACTTTTTTATGGAAATTTCTTGATAATTTGACTCTTTTCTTGATATTGCGACTTTTTTCTCGAAATTTCTACTTTAATCTCGAAATTTCGACTCTTTTCATGAAATTTCAACTTTTTTTCCTGAAATTTCGACTTTTTCTAAGAATTCGTTTTTTTTTTTGAAAATTCGATCTTGATTTCGAATTTGACGCCATCTGTGAAGCTTCGAATAGTTTACTTAAACTTTGAACTTCTATCGAAATTTTCAACATTTTTGATCAAAATGTTGGTATTTTTCTCGATATTTCGAATTTCTTTTTAAATTGTTTAGGTTTTCGGAAGCTTGGACCTCCAAGAGCTCTTGTTAATTTTGGAGAACTTTTCGTAAGCAAACAATTGAACTACTAATTAAGTACTAAATGATTAACGTTTAGCTTAAAACATGTGCGAATTCTAGACATTTCAAGGGAAAATAACTGCCAGATAAACCACCAAAGACCCAACTTTTTAACACATCTTTATGTTTCCTCTGATTCTTCAAGAAGGGAATGTTTCGTAGCAAAACAATTGAAATACTGATGACCTACCAAATTTCTAACATTTTAGCTCAAAATTATTTTGATCAGGATCCACCAAGAGGATATTTGCAAATTTTAGGGAAGATTACATGGGAAAAGAATTGCAATACTGATGAAGCATCAAATACCCAACTTTTTAGCATTACATTATTTTGCCTTTGGATCTCCAAGACCATAATTGTGAATTTTACAGAATTTTTCGTGAACAAACAATTGAAATACTGATGAAATACTAAATGTCTAACATTTAGCTAAACCATTTAAGAATTTTAGAGATTTCTAAGAAAAAATGCCAGATAAACCACCAATTGACCCACTTTTTAACATAACATTATTTTGCCTATGATTCTCCAAGAAGAAAATGTTTCGTGACAAAACAATTGAAATAGTGATGAACTAGCAAATTTCCAACATTTTAGCTTAAAATTATTTTGATCAGAATCCGCCAAGAACACATTTGCTAATTTTAGGAAAAATTTCATAGGAAAACAACTGCAATACTGATGAACCATCAAATGCTTAACTTTTTACAGTAATATTATTTTGTCTATGGACCTCCAAGAGAACATTTGTGAATTTTAGAGAATTTTTCGTGAAGAAACAATCGAAATACTTGCGAACTACTAACTGTACAAAGTTTTGCTCAAATTTTAGACATTTCAAGGGAAGATAGCTGCCAGATGAACCCCCAAAGACCCAAAGTAACATAACAATACCTTGTCTGTGATTCTTCAAGAAGAGAACGGTTCGTAGCAAAACACTTGAAATACTGATGAACTATCAAATTTCCAATATTTTGCCTCAAAATTATTTTGATGAAAATCCACCAAGAGGACATTTGCCAATTTTAGAGAAGATTACATGAAAAAAGAATTGCAATACTGATGACCCGCCAATAACCCAACTTTTTGACATTATATTATTTTGCCAATGGACCTCCAAGAACACATTTCTGAATTTGAGGGAAAATTTTAAGGGAAAACCACTTCAATACTGATGAAGCACCAAATGCCCAACTTTTTGACATTATATTTTTCCAATGGACCACCAAGAGCACATTTATGAATTTCAGATAAGCTTTCATGGGAAAACCACTTTAATACTGATAAAGCACTAAATACTCAACTTTTTAGCATAAAATTATTTTGCCTTTGATGCTCCAAGAACCCTTTGTTGATTTTTAAACGATATGTCATGACAAAACCATTGAGATATATCAATTTTTACTTTTTCTTTAATTTTGGACTTAAATTACAAATTCTGAACGTTTCAAACAGTTTAAAATTCTTTTAGAAAGTTTTACTTTCCTCACGTAATTTCGAGTTCAAGTTTAAAATGAATAATTAAAAGTTTCAAGTTCAAACTCTGAAATTAGCAACACAGTGTACTTAAACGAGAGATTTTGTCCAAGGCTTACTGTGAATAACTCTGGTTAATGATATCAATTTGGGTGCCACTATCTTAAATTTATATTATTTGTCCCCCAGCCCGCCCAAACCTTGGGCAATTTTTAAAAATCAGGTATAAATATTTTTCTCCAGTCGACAAAAATTATTTTTGGGGTTCGTTTTAATAATCGAAAATTAATTGTCTTGCTTTTTAGCGGAAATAATTATTTAAGCGCCAATTTTGTTCCTAATCTGGGGCCTTCTTTTAGTTCACAAGGAAAAATGTTGGGGCCTTTCTTGGTCATCAATAATTATTTTTACGGCGCGTTTTTTTATTATTTTAGTTGACAATAATGTTCAAACTTTTTTTAGACAATTAGATGGTTAAGGCCTCGATTAACAGTCGTCAAAAATTATTTCTCGTGCCCTTTTTTTATCTAAAAACATGTTGGAACATTTTTGTTCTTAATCGATACCCACCCTCCCTCTTTAAGTATAGTCCCCCCATTTGTTACTTTTGGGTCCGACTTTTTGCTTTTGGGTCCCACTTTTTGCTTTTAGAAACCTCACATCCATCTGGTTAATAATAATAGTGATTTTACATTCTGTGTCAATTTGGTTATAACTATATCCAACCAGTGACTAAATGAGGACAGTCCAAGAAAAATGTCTGGTTAACATCTCGGAAAATTTGCGTCATTCGAAAGCGGAAGAGATATTTCATAAATTGCAACCGAAAGCTCTCTCGCTAATAAAAAAGGATATTACCTTGGATATTAAAATGCCATAATTCATCATTAGACAGTTTATCAAGCGAAATACCCATTTAGCCGATGTTTTCTTTCTCTTTTCACTTCCTATTGTACTAGCAGAGCACATTTTTCATCTTTTGTTAAAATTATTTTGGACACATATAATATTTTTCGGAGGCGGAGGTAGAACGCTGAAAATTGCCGACGTGAGATATACATTCACTTAAAAATCAATTCTTCCCCCTCAGTGTTTCCAATATATCTTTAATCTTAAAGATAGCCTTCTAGCGACCGTATTTTTGCATTT
Organism: Dastarcus helophoroides; assembly: GCA_028583605.1. Classification (NCBI taxonomy): domain Eukaryota; kingdom Metazoa; phylum Arthropoda; class Insecta; order Coleoptera; family Bothrideridae; genus Dastarcus; species Dastarcus helophoroides. The sequence goes on along the minus strand of CM053337.1, from coordinate 20,525,810 downwards.
TACCAGCCAAGATTAAAAAGGAAATACGTTTTAAAATGTATATATTTTATTAGTGTTCAAAAACAATCCTCAGTAATATATAAATGCGAAAGTGTATTTGTCTGTTTGTTTGTCGGCTTTCCACAGTTCAATTACTGAAGCGATTTTGACGGAAATTGACATAGATTCTCCCTTACGATGCAGAAAAGTTAGTAGGTTGCTTTTAATCGCAAACTTATATCCAGAAAGAATACGAGCATACACAAAGGTAACATCACCTACTATGGTAACAATGTCAACTCTGTGATCTTTAACAGCGACCTCTCTTCTTAAGTCCTCGAACTATTACCGGAAAAGGAGACATCTGCGTTATCGATTTCAGTAATATTACGTTATCGTTTTACAACTTCAACTGAAAATTAATTTCAAATTTTATTTAATTCTTCAAGTGGAAGAAAGTCTCAGCTAATATTTCATATAGTACAGATTTATCTTCTTATTAAAAAGCTCATTTATGCTCGAATTAAAAATTTTACCGTATGTGTATATACGTTAGTTTTATTTGGGCCCCCGGCTGGTAGAGTACAGGTAGAACAAATTAGAATAAAATGCTAGAGTGTATTCGTTTTGTATTAAAACATTCACGTTACTTGTGTTCGCGCAAACAAAGCATTAAGCCGGGAGGGGCGAGGGATGACTCTAGAAGGAAAATGAAATAATTTTCACCGAAACCGGAAAATCCTTGCCCGCCATTTACTCTACATAGTAAAATTTACCGTCCAAAACGCACTGCTTTTACGGCGTGCGGCTTTAAACTTCTCCAAGCCAAATGGGCCAAACTCACACCGTGACCACTCTTGTAAAATGTTATATTTGAGGACCATTTTACATATCTATTAAATTCTAGCGAAGTTTCCCACTTCTGATCTGTTGTATTTTTCGTCGACTGGGAACACTGAGGACGTAGACGGAAAGTACAGCATCATTTAAATGTAATTAGCGGGAATATTATAAAGTGCTGTAAATTACAAAAGCAAAGGCGGCCCTCCTTCACCCTAATATACCGCAGGGGCATCTGCTGGTGAGTACTAGAAAATGAAACCTCATTTGCTCATGATTCAACGCTTTGAACGAAAAACAAGAAAAACTTCTATTCGGGCGATGTAATTAGCCGAGAAATCAGGGAACAAAGAAATCCCGTTAACTTGCCGCTAAAAATTAATTACTTATAGCTCAACTACGACGAGTTCGCGATAACAACGTACTAATTTAAATATAAGGACGGTTCATCATCAGTGAAAGAGAAATTTCCTTATTTGCTTGTCTGTTTATTTCGTTTTTATCATGCCAAAGGTCTTTTAATTCTCTGAAGTGTGGGATTAATTTTTTGTTATCTCTGTATGTACTGCGAATTCCTGGGGAAAATTTTAAACTTCTGAACCCATGGATTTATGCCGTGCGTTGTTTGTCAGTCAGTGTTAAGTTTTATTATTATTACTAACCAATATGTCATCCAGTCACTACTGGCCATAGCTGTATCGTTTCAAATCGATTTTTGAAGCTAAAACTTCTTTGGCGCCTTGGACGATTTTACATAGGGGATAACCTATAATTTCGCTTTACCATCACGCTAATTAGAACTATCGACATACTCTAATATTAACAGTAATATGTAGCTATGAGTAAGACGTGTAATGAAATTAAAAAACGCGTTGATGACAGCGGGATTTGAACCCGCAACTTATTAGACCTTTGAAACAATGTCTACCTCCTAAACCACTGAGCCACACGAAAGTTCACAAGAATACTAATTTTAACTACATTTAAGGAATGCCAGCAGTTTCCAGACTGCCTAATTTTTTAATTTATTTCGCCATTTTTCCAAAATTTCTATTTTTTTAGAAGTTTTGCCTCTTAAATCCCTTTCTTTACAAAATTCGATTTTTTCACAAAATCTCGACTTTGATCAAAATTTCGACTTTACTTTTACTCGCTGACTTTTAGAAAATTTAATTTTGAACATTTTGATTTTTGTTTAAAATGTCAAATTTTAATTTTGATTTTTTTGAAAACGTCGAATTTTTAGAAACGTAGTTTTTTGAATGATTAAATTTTTCTCAATATTTTGATTGTATTTCAAAATTTCGATTGTATTTCAAAATTTCAACTCTTTTTTTCAATATCAAAATATTATTTAACCAAAATTTTGAAGGTCAACTTTTTTCAAAACTTGGTGGCACGGACTGTTCCTTGATTATCTTCAACAATTGAAATGCAGAACTTGTCCCCTGAAACAAAGAAAGATTAAAAAACACAACAAAGGTTGCTCTAACGCGTTTCGACATCCAAGCTGTCATCTTCAGAGAGAAACTGAAAATAAAAAATCTCAAAGTTCCAACTATTTTCGAAATTTTTACATATTTGAAAACTTCGAGTTTAATTGTGCACTTTTCCAAAAAATTTAATTTTTATTGTTTTAAAAATTTTTTGGAAATAATCTCATTTCTGATAATTTGGACATTTCTTCAATATTTATATTTCTCATAATTTCGGTTTTTTTTTAATTTGAAAATAATTCAATTTTTTACAATTATTACATTAATAATTTAGCTCTATTTAACATTAAACACAACAATTAACAGACGCATTCGAGATAATACGATCGTTTAAGGATAAAAATATTAATTTCATATTTTGTTAGACCTTGCCCATGTCACACCTACGCCTAAGTATCAGATGTAAGCGCCATCTACATAAATTTCTAAGATGACGCCACCCATATACTTATTAAGAATATACCGTGCTTAACCCATTTGCACAATAAGCGGAAGGCGTATACCATAAAAAGAGAGAGAGAATTTGTGTAATACATATTTCACATAAGTCGATCTACTGGGGAAGCAGAAATACGCTAATAAGGACCATTATCAAAATTAATTTTCTATGCAATAGCCAAAGAGCATACGTCGCATAGAGCATACGTAGCATAGAGCATACGCAGCATAGAGCATACGTAGCATAGTAGCAAACGTATTATTTCACATGAAAGCCTATTAAAAACAGTTTACAACAAATAAACCCTGGATTAGTTTGGCTAAAAACAAAATTAAATATTACCTTGGGATGCAGGGCTGAAGCGCATGCGTTGTTCCGGAAGCCGCTTGAATCCACACGCACATTGACAATTTTCCTCGAAAATCCGAACGAACCGTTCACAATTACACTCGAATCGAATGCACGGTCACACAAACTCACTATTTGCCGATAAATTTGAACCGTCAGACAAAGGTTTTACGTTATATTTTGAAATTACGTGAGGAGCGACGCCATCACTTGCGCAAATTCGCGATCGTGAACGCAAAAGAAATAAGGGACGCCGTACAAGTGCGCATGTGATGTGGAATGCAAGGCGATGCGATTTTAAACCCGATGACATATAGGACAACAGATATAACAAAATAAATGGAGCGTCTAAGTAATTTTTTAAATCATTGGAGCATTTTAATTCGTTTTTAATGAGATGAATCTGGAAAATTCAATCGACGGAGAAGAGGGGCCACGCAAATGTATTCCCAGCACGTTGACCACTTTCCTAAAAGGAAATAAAACGGTGTATTTGCTTTGAAAATTTCAATTTTTTTTAAATTTTTAAATATAGACTTTGAAGCGATACTTTTTCAGAATTTTCAATATTTTTGAAATTTCAAATTTAGCTTATTTTTAAAATTTCAAAATTTTTTGATAATTTTTACTTAAAACTGTCGACCATTTAAAAGTTTAAATTTGTTTTTGAAAATTTCTTTTTACTTTTTTGAAATGCTGACTGAATTTTTTGAATATTTTGCAAAATTTTGAATTTTTCTAAAAATTGTCCACATTTTGACTATTTTGAAAATTTCAGCATTTTTTGCAAATTTCGTGCCTAAAACTTCGAATCTTTAAAAATTTGGACTATTTTTTAAAATTTCAAACAATTTTAAAAATGTTTGTTTTTGAAAGTTTGGCCCATTCTCAAATTTTCAATTTTTTGAAAATTACGTTTTTTTTGAAAATTTTATGATTTTTGCTAACTTTAGATTTTGGAGGGGAGAATTCCACTTCCTTTGAAATGTTGACTCTTTAAATATTTTGCAATATTTTAAATTTTTCAGAAAATTTCGCAATTTTTTCCAGATTTGAACCATTTTCAAAATGTTCGTGCTTGAAACTTTCACTTTGAAAATTTGGGGAGAGGGGGGGGGGGAATTTCTAATTTTTTTAACATTTAGTCTCTTTTTAAATTTTTTGAATAATTTGGAAAATTTTAAATTTTTCTTAACTGTCCAAATTTGGACTATTTTGAAAATGTCAGCATTTTTTGCAAATTTCACGCCTTAAACTTCGATTCTAAAAATTTGGACTATTTTTCAAAATTTCAAATTATTTTAAAAATGTTTATTTTTGAATTGAATTTCTACCTTTTTTGACATTTGGACTCTTTTTGAATTATTTGAATAATTTGGAAATTTTTGAATTTTTCTGAAAACTGTCCAAATTTGGACTATTTTGAAAATGTCAGCTTCAAGTCTTTAAAAATTTGGACTATTTTTCAAAATTTCAAATTATTTTAAAAATTTTTGTTTTTGAAAATTTGGCCCATTCTCAAATTTTCAATTTTTTGAAAATTACGTTTTTTTTCAAAATTTTATGATTTTTGCTAACTTTAGATTTTGGAGGGGGGAATTCCACTTCCTTTGAAATGTTGACTCGTTAAATATTTTGCAATATTTTGAATTTTTCAGAAAATTTCGCAATTTTTTCCAGATTTGAACCATTTTCAAAATGTTGACTTTTTTTTGTAAATTTCGTGCCTGAAACTTCCACTTTGAAAATTTGGAGGGAGGGGGGAAATTTCTACTTTTTTGACATTTTGACTCTGAATTTTTTGAATAATTTTGAAAATTTTGAATCTTTCTAAAAACTGTCCAAATTTGGACTATTTTGACAATGTCAGTATTTTTTGCAAATTTCACGCCTAAAACTTCGACTCTAAAATTTTGGACTATTTTTCAAAATTTCAGATTATTTTAAAAATGTTTATTTTTGAAAATTTTGCCCATTCTCAAATTTTTAATTTTTTGAAAATTACTTTTTTTTCAAAATTTCGATTTTGAAAGGGACAATTCTACTTTCTTTCAAATTTTGACTGCATATTTTGTAAAATTTTGGATTTTTCAGAAAATTTCGCAATTTTTTCCAGATTTGAACCATTTTCAAAATGTTAACTTTTTTTGCAAATTTCGTGCCAGAAACTTCCACTTTAAAAATTTGGGGGGGAAGGGGGGAAATATCTACTTTTTTTGACATTTTGACTCTTTTTGAATTTTTTGAATAATTTGGAAAATTTTGAATTTTTCAGAAAACTGTCTAAATTTGGACTATTTTGAAAATGTCAGCATTTTTTGCAAATTTCGCGCCTGAAACTTCGACTCTAAAAATTTGGACTATTTTCCAAAATTTCAAATTATTTAAAAAATGTTTATTCTTGAAAATTTTGCCTATTCTCAAATTTTCAATTTTTTGAAAATAACGTTTTTTTTTCGAAATTTCATGATTTTTGCTAACCTTAGATTTTGGAGAGGGGAATTTTACTTTCTTTGAAATGTTGACTCTTTGAATATTTTGCAATATTTTGAATTTTTCAGAAAATTTCGCAATTTTTTCCAGATTTGAACTATTTTCAAAATGTTGATATTTTTTTGTAAATTTCGTGCCTGAAACTTTGACTCTGAAAATTTGGGGGGGTTTTCTGAAAATTTGGGGGGGTTTTCTAATTTTTTTGAAATTGTGACTGAATTTTTTGAATAATTTGGAAAATTTTGAATTTTTTAGAGTTTAGAGATTTCCAAATTTGGTGTAGTTTCAAAATGTTGACATTTTTTTTGCAAATTTCGTGGCTAAAACTTGGACTCTGGAGATTGAGGAGGGGGAGTTCTAGTTTTTTTGAAATTTTGACTTTTTGAATATTTTGCAAAATTTTAGATTTTTCAGAAAAGTTTGCAATTTTTTCCAGATTTAGTCTATTTTCAAAATGTGGACATTTTTCTTGCAAATTTTGTGCCTAAAACTTCGACTCTGGAAATTTGGGGGGGGGGGGGGGATTTCTACTTTTTTTTGAAACTTTGATTCTTTTTGAATTTTTTTAATAATTTGGAAAATTTTGAATTTTTTAGAAAATTTTGCAATGTTTTCCAGATTTGGTCTATTTTCAAAATGTTGACATTTTTTTGTATATTTCGTGCCTGAAACTTTGACTCTGAAAATTTGGGGGGGGTTTCTAATTTTTTTGAAATTTTGACTCTTAGAATTTTTTGAATAATTTGGAAAATGTGAATTTTTTAAACATTTTTGCAATGTTTTTCAAATTTGGTCTATTTTCAAAAGGTTGACATTTTTTTGCAAATTTCGTACCTGAAAATTCCACTTTGAAAATTGGGGGGGGTAATTTCTACTTTTTTGAAATTTTGACTCTTTGAATTTTTTGAATAATTTGGAAAATGTTGAATTTTTTAAAAACTTTCGCAATGTTTTTCAAATTTGGTCTATTTTCAAAATGTTGACATTTTTTTGCAAATTTCGTGCCTGAAAATTCCACTTTGGAAACTGGGGGGGGGGGGTAATTGCTACTTTTTTGAAATTTTGACTCTTTTTGAATTTTTTGAATAATTTGGAAAATGTTGAATTTTTTAGAGTTTAGAGTTGTCCAAATTTGGTCTATTTTCAAAATGTTGACATTTTTTTGCAAATTTCGTGGCTAAAACTTTGACTCTGGAAATTGGAGGGGGAAAGTTCTAGTTTTTTTGAAATTTTGACTTTGAATATTTTGCAAAATTTTAGATTTTTCAGAATATTTCGCAATTTTTTCCAGATTTGAACTATTTTCAAAATGTTGACATTTTTTTGCAAATTTCGTGCCTGAAAATTCCACTTTAGGGGGGGGGGGGGTTATTTCTACGTTTTTTGAAATTTAGACTTTATGAATTTTTTGAATAATTTGGAAAATTTTGCAATGATTTCCAAATTTGGTCTATTTTCAAAATGGTGACATTTTTTTTGCAAATTTCGTGCCTAAAAGTTCGACTCTAGAAATTAAGGGGGGGGGAAGTTCTAGTTTTTTTGAAATTTTGACTTTTTGAATATTTTGCAAAATTTTAGATTTTTCAGAATATTTCGCAATTTTCTCCAGATTTGAACTATTTTCAAAATGTTGACATTTTTTTGCAAATTTCGTGCCTGAAAATTCCACTTTAGGGGGGGGGAATTTCTACGTTTTTTGAAATTTAGACTTTATGAATTTTTTGAATAATTTGGAAAATTTTGCAATGATTTCCAAGTTTGGTCTATTTTCAAAATGTTAACATTTTTTTTGCAAATCTCGTGCCTAAAAGTTCGACTCTAGAAATTAAGGGGGGGGGGGGAAGTTCTAGTTTTTTTTGAAATTTTGAATTTTTGAATATTATGCAAAATTTTAGATTTTTCAAAAAATTTTTCCGGATTTGGTCTATTTTCAAAATGTTGACATTTTTTTGCAAATTTCGTGCCTGAAACTTCGACTCTGAAAATTTGGGGGGAGGGGGGGGTAATTTCTACTTTTTTTTGAAATTTTGACTCTGAATTTTTTAAATAATTTGGAAAATTTTGAATTTTTTAGAAAATTTTGCAATGATTTCCAAATTTGGTCTATTTTCAAAATGTTGACATTTTTTTTGCAAATTTCGTGGCTAAAACTTTGACTCTGGAAATTGGAGGGGGGAAGTTCTAGTTTTTTTGAAATTTTGACCTTTTGAATATTTTGCAAAATTTTAGATTTTTCAGAATATATCGCAATTTTTTCCAGATTTGAACTATTTTCAAAATGTTGACATATTTTTGTAAATTTCGTGCCTGAAAATTCCACTTTGAATATTTAGGGGGGGGGGGTAATTCCTACTTTTTTTGAAATTTAGACTCTTTATGAATTTTTTGAATAATTTGGAAAATTTAGAATTTTTTAAAAAATGTTGCAATGTTTTCCAGATTTGATCTATTTTCAAAATGTTGACATTTTTTTGCAAATTTCGGGCCTGAAATTTCGACTCTGAAAATTTGGGGGGGTAATTTCTACTTTTTTTTTAATTTTGACTGAATTTTTTGAATAATTTGGAGAATTTAGAATTTTTAAGAGAATTTCGAATTTTTTAGAAAATTTTGCAATGTTTTCCAGATTTGGTTTATTTTCAAAATGTTGACATTTTTTTTGCAAATTTCGTGCTGGTGGGGGAAATCTACTTTTTTTGAAATTTTGACTTTTTGAATATTTTGCAAAATTTTAGATTTTTCAGAAAATTTTGCAAATTTTTCCAGATTTGGTTTATTTTCGAAATGTTGACATTTTTTTGCAAATTTTGTACCTGAAACTTCGACTGAAAATGTAGACTCCTTTTCAAAATTTCAAATTTTTTTGAAGATTTCGTTTTTTTCTTTAAAAGTTCACGATTTTTGCGATTTTTCTGGAAAAATTTCAGTTTTCTTGGAAATTCTTGATTTTTTAATAATTTGCCAAATTTGCAGCAATTTTTCCTGAAAATTTGGCAATTTTTGATCTAATATAGACTTTTTTGAAAATGTCGACACTTTTGACTTTTTTTTTAATTCAAGCATTTTTTTTACATTTTAACTTTTTACAAAAACCGCCATTAAAAAATTTTGCTTTAAGAGTCTTTGATTTCTTTGAAAATTTTAATCATCCAAAATTTCAAATTTTTTAAAAAACTTTGACTTTTCTAATAATTTTGGCTTTTCTCGCTATTTAGACTGTTCGAAAATTTGACTGAATTTCATGTCGAGTTTCTTTTTTCAAAATATTGAATATCTTTAAAATTTTGAACTATTTTTTTAAAACGTGTTTTTTAAAATTATTGAATTGGTTTGAATTTTTCAAAAAATGTCGCACCATTTTTGAAAATCTCATTTTTTTTGGAAACTTCATCTGTCTGTGAAAATCGACATTTATCAAAATTTCAGTGTTGATTTTTTCAAAATTTTAACTTTTTTGAAAATTTTGTCCATTCTTTGAACTGTCGTCTTTTGATTTTTTTTTGAAACTTTTACCTTATATCAAACTTTGAAGCTTTTGGCTTTTTAAATAAATTTGATTTGATTTTTTTTTTAATTTGACTTAAATTTTTCCAAATATTTTGGTGGAATGGACTGGACCTTGGTTGTCTTCCAAAATTGAAATACAAATCTTTTAGAGAAACCTTTGTTGTGTTTTTTAATCTTTCGTGGTTTCAGGGGACAAGGTTTGTATTTCAATTTCCAAATGTCAATTCAGATTTTCCTTTTAAAATTTCGACATTTTTTCTAAAAATTGAGACCATTTCTTAAAATCTTGTGTGCATTTACAGGGATACTCAAGAACATATTTTCCTTAAACGATAGCGAACTATTTGAAAGTTATTGCGTCTACGAAGAAAGATGATTGTGTTTGTAAACACCACTCGGTTAAAAATTTTCAACCGCATTACCTGTTTCTCTCACAAATTTCAAAACGGTGTTTGTGGATGAAAAGGGTTGGGAACTGCTGCCTCAAATCAATATAGTCATCAATTTATTGATCAAAATAATGCAAATCTGGGGAAAGCAAATAAAACAAAATTTGAGTTTCTCTTTTTATTAAGAAAAAAAAAATCATTACATAAAATGTACTTAACAATAACAAAGCGTAAATTTCAATTTTATATTCAAAACATTATGATCGTTAACAAAATATATAAAATAAATTTTTAATTTCTAGTTTTTATTTTCAAAAATTGCCAATACATAAATATGTATAAATAAATTATTGCATGTCAATAAATTAATGAACCACCCGTAAACTTAAAAAGCGTTTAACCTAATTACAATGAAGGTAACACAGAGTGGTAACAATGGTTAAGCATCCTGCAGCTGGTGCAATCTAAGCTTAAGTGATTCTTCAGAAGGAGATTCCTTGAAGAGACTAGAAGAGAGATCTATCGCTACGTACAACCCGCACAACAGTATGGGGCCAATTATGGCGCCCTCCATGCCAAGGCAGAAAATCCCACCTGCTATCGCCAAACCAGTCAGATATGGATGCCCCCTAAAAAAAAACTACATTAGAACATCGAATATCTTAAGAATATCGAATCTCGAATAAGAACACAAAATAATTTTTGTGGAACGGACTGGTGCTTGGTTATCTTCAAAAATTGAAATACAAATCTAGTCCCCTGAAACCAAGAAAGATTAAAAAACACAACAAAGGTTGCTCTAACGCGTTTCGACAGCCAAGCTATCGTCTTCAGAGAGATACTAGCTACTCCTATAGTATCTCTCTGAAGATAATAGCTTAGCTGCTGAAACGAAACGCGTTGTTGTGTTTTTTAATCTTTCTTGGTTTCAGGGGATAAGATTTGTATTTCACCACAGAATAAGCTAAATATTAGAATTACATTACAAACAAGTCTTATATTTTGGGTTTGAATTTAAGAAATTAATTTCAAATTTTAAAAATAAGAGTAAAAGTTCAAAAAATCCATATTGCAGCTGTGTTGTTGACGCAAAATTGCCTGAAATCTAACCAACTTTATGACAAAAGTCGAAAACGATGAAACTGAAAAATAGGGAAAATCACTTTCTTTTTATTTCCTACTTCTTGTTTACTTTTAACATTGTCTACTATTTTGAAAATTGGACTTTCTTTAAAAAAATTGATTTTGTTTATTGAAATTCCAAATTCTCTGCAAATTTCGAACTTGTTTTGAACTTTTCGAATTCTTGGACTTTTTGAAAATTTCGAAATTTTCCACTTTTTGAAATATTCATTCTAACTTTTTTTACTATTTACAAAATTTTTATTATCAAAATTTTTTATTTGTTTTAAAAAATATTGATTCTTTCAAAAGCGAGAGTTCCAATGGTTTTGTTTTTAAAAATTGTGACTCAAAATTCTGATGTTTATTAATTGTATTTAAGATTTCTACGACCCAGTTTGGAAATATTTAAAAAATGTTAAATAAAAGTAATAAACATAATGTTTTCGAACAATGAGGCTCCACCATGCAGATTAAAATTTCGAATTTTTACAAATTTCAACATATTTTGAGATATTTTCTAAAAAGTACCAATTGATAATTTTGGACTTAATTTGAAATTTCCTGACCACCGAAGTGACATCGTGTTTTTAACAAAATAATTTAGAAATCTTACAAAGGGTAATTTTTGACACACTTACCCCCTGATCTCCTTGTAAATGGCAGTGTCGACGACAGAAGTGGGCAAAAATTGGAAAATGGCGAAAAGAATGGCGGCAATACCTCGATCTTGAGCAAGCCAGAGATCTAAAACAGCTGGTACACCGGCCCAATAGGTACCCAAAAATGGTACCGCTCCAAGTATGGTAGCGAAAGCTGTAAAACCTGAATTAATAGAGTATAAAAAAAACTATTTCATGGTACCAGAAGGTAAATAAACGATTCTAACGCCGAAGAGATTATGTATAAACCAAGTCCAAAGACCGTAGAACGCCGCCATTTTAAACGAAGCGTTAAAAACCCCGTTGATGGCACCCTCCAGGGCATGACCAAGTCGACTTCCGCTGGAAGAGAAATTGGTCATAATCTCGACCGGTTTGTAGAGGTCGCCGCTCGAACTCAACAAGTAGAACAAAGTGGTCAAGAAGACGATCTGAAAAAAATCGAACAAAATCAAATTTTTCAAAAAATGTCGCGCCATTTTTGAAAATCCCATTTTTTTGGAAACTTCATCTGTCTGTGAAAATCGACATTTATCAAAATTTCAGTGTTGATTTTTTCAAAATTTTAACTTTTTTGAAAATTTTGTCCATTCTTTGAACTGTCGTCTTTTGATTTTTTTTTGAAACTTTTACCTTATATCAAACTTGACCACTGACCACGTTAATAAAAAAAACGTTAATGCAAGTAGAATACAACCTAAACGGCAAATTCATGCAGCTCTCCAGAGTGTATAGTGAATCATAGGTAGCTGAACTATCAACAGTTGAAACACTATCACCTAGCGAAGCGGTTGCTCTCTAGGAAAGTTCCCAAAAGACACGCATTCTAATGCACAGACCAATATGAGATTCGAAGTTTGGAAATCTAATAAATATTCAAACCTATTGGTCTGTGCATTAGAAAAAACGTTAAGTTAATCATAAAATGTCAAGTTAATCATAAAACGTCACGTTAATCAAGACGAAACCATACCGTATTAATCAAGAAGTTCAAAACGGCGGTGCCCCCGCCCAAGATGACGGACAAAAACGCGCTGAAAGATCCCAGAACTAGGCTTATATTCCCCTTGACGATGGACCAAACGGATTCGAGCAACGACATCAGTGTTCCTATGTTCTGCTTGGCGAATTCAATCAATCCGTTGACGTTGAACATTTCTGAAATTTAAATTAAATTGTGGTGAAACGGGGTGGCCCCTGGTTATCTTCAAAAATTGATACACAAATCTTGTCCGCCGAAATCAACGTTGGTTTCCGGGGACAAGTTTTATCTATTTTCAATTAAATGATCTGAAATGAAACCATATAAACCTTTTGTTTATTAATTTTATTTAACATTTCTACGACCCAGTTAGGAAATATTTTAAAAACTGCTTTGTTGCCAACAAACAATAAAAATTTAAATATTTCCAAAATGGGTCGTGTTAGGATTTGAAATATGTTATACAATTGGCTCCTGCATCAATTAATGCCACAAAAAAGATATTAGGATAAGCAGACGGCAACTTGTAACAGCCGCAAGATCGTTGTAAGAATTTCATGTAGCATATTCGGGGCAAGCAATGCCACTACAATTATTATAGTTAAAAATAAATAGTTAAGATCAAATCAGCAGTGTCCTAAATCCAGCGAACTATCAATTCAAACTTACACAGGTCGTATAAATGTTAAATAAATTTAATAAACATAATGTTTCTGAACAATAGGACTCCACCATGAAGAATCAAGTAAATCTTTTTAACACATTAAAGCAGGGGGGCCCGCCTAGAACATGTCCGCAAGATTCATCACACTTTTACAAGCTTCTATTTTACGTACTACTGCGACTAACACATTCGCTACCGCACACAATTTGTCGTTTTTCCTTGCAAGCCAATTTACAAGCTTTTTTTGAAAACAACTGTTTACAAGTAGAATGCAACCTAGACTACAAATTCATGCAGCCCTCCAGGCGTTTATAGTAATCATAGGTAGCTGAACTACCAACAGTTGAAACACTGCCACCTAGCGAAGCGGTTGCTCTCTAGGAAAGTTTCCAGAAGACAAGGATTCTAATATGCACAGACCAATAGGTTTGAACATTTATTAGACTCGAAGTTTGGAAACCAAATACCGGTTTCGATCTGACCAGATCTAACAAGATCGAAACCGGTATTTGGTTTCCAAACTTCGAATCTAATAAATGTTCAAACCTATTGGTCTGTGCATATTATAAAGCAACTGTTAATTTAAAAAAAAATGGTAAATGTTAAAATTTTTAAAAAAATATAAATAAAAATGTTTTTTCATACACCTACAGTCTCCTCTGAGAAGCCTAACGATAGTGTTAGAATTTAGTTCAAATAAATTACCCATTGAAGGTTATAAAAACAATTAACGTTTTACGAGGGAAGACGTAGCTGATATAACAAATGAGATACCAACTACGACTTATCTGGTAGTTTGCAGCAAATGTGCTAAGGTTCTTGTCTACTAAACGACAAACTTCTTCTAACAGTGCGTTTACACTAGACCATAGAATTTCAAATTTAATATAGAAGAGGCATTCAATTTAACACAGGTGAAGCTAACATAAACTTGAGACAGCATGAGAGTCGGAATGTTTACAAACAGATTTGTAACCCGTGATGCCGATTATATCAACTCTTTTGTCCTGCCTTTTATAAAGATTTGTTCTTTTTAGAATCAAGTGTATCCCTTTGTTTATTTTTGTGCGACACATTTTTCAGATTATTAATTGAGTTATGCATTTTTCAGATTATTAATTGAGTTATGCATTTTGAAAGTCATCATAAATTGAAATCTAAAAACTTGAAATTATGGTTAAAATGTTTATACAATCTCTAGATTTTGTAGTAAGCAACCAAGTTTGGCAACGTCGTTCATTAGTTTACTTTAAAAGTTAAATGAAGTTTTGGTTTATTAGTTATTAATTTGAAGACAGAATGGTTAGATAGTGCATTGTGTGTCGCAAAAGACAAGTAATTGGTAAAAATATCGCTCAAAGCGACAAAATAACTTTTCATCGGTAAGTAACCTTAACAGCAAGTCATAGAGGTAGAATATACTACTGCTCTTCGTTAAAATTTTTGAATAGGCTCCCAAAAGCTCAAAATTTAAGAAATGAGTGGTTCTCAATCCTAGGACTTGGTAATAAATACATCTCTGACAAAAGTGAAGTTTGTTCAGAGCATTTTCATCCTGAAGATATTGAAGATAAACCAAGTGGTAGAAGAGTTTTGAAAAAAGAAGTGGTTCCAAAAGTTTTCAGTAAAGATATTTTGAAGTTTTTTTTATGAAATACATCTACATTATTATTACATAATTTTGTACTTAGTTTTCAAATGAAAAAATCTTATGACTATATGCCGCGAAACCAATTGTTAAAATTCTATGAGTAATAGAATTAAGAATGTGTGATCGATTTTTTTATTTAGATATTATTATAATTAAGTTGTATTTATATTTTTTTTGTACTGATTTGCACACCCCATCATGTATTTTGATTAATAAACCCTATAAAAATGTACGTAATTTTTGTCCGGAGTGCCGATAGAAGTGAAAACCAAACTAATATTAATAATTTTAGTTTGCAAATTGTAAAACTTTAATTTTTGATTCCACAAGTAGGTTGAAAATTCAAAAAATAGCATTATTCCTTAGTCTTGCGTTTTCACTTTTGTCGGCAATCCCGATGACTGCTTAAATTTTTTTAGACCTTCCATGCCTCAAGATAAAGAGAGCGTAGTTTTGAAAACACCCGAAAGAGATAATCCGCAAACAAAAATGTTTTCTGACTCTTCTAGTGACACATTAAGTTTGACTGGGTAAAATGAGTAAATTATAACTATTTTTTTTTAATATGTCTATGTTTTATAGTTCCTTTAAGGAGATATATGAAGGGCATAATATTCATGAAAGCAGTAATTTTACGGGTACATCTTCAACAGGATCTCCGCCTAGTAAAAAGTAATTAAATCATATTTTCAGATTTAGCTTTCTACGTAATTTTTTTAATTATAGATTTAGAAAAATTGGTCCGGATATGGAACTTTTTACAAAAATGTAAGCTTCATGGACTTACAGCTGTTTTATGCTACTCGATTTATTGTAACAAATCTTGAGAAATGTTTTGTAATTTTTTTTATAATAACTGTTTTAAGAAATCATATAATTTTTCTGTTTTAATAGAATATACAAAATTTGATACACTATATTGATTAATTTAAAATGCTAAAGTAACTACTACTCATTTTGTTAAAAAACATTTTTTTAATTTAAACTAGGTCTAAAGACATGCCTCCTACATCGTCTTCAGTAACGGCTACAGCATCGGAGACTGAAGTGGTTTTGAGGCAATCAAAACCAAAACAAAAGTATGTTAATGCAAAATAAAGACATAATTAGAAACTATCAAAGTTCATTTTTTTAAGGAAAATCAGATATGCTGGTGATTTCAGTAGCGGGGATTTTTCATCACCGACTAAAACAAACAGCAAAATTCAGAATTTTAAGGTCTACAATTCAAAACCAAAGAAGAAAAATAAGACATTTGCAACAGAAAAATCGGCGTCTCCACCAAAGAGTTACTAATTTGAAATCATTGATTTAGCTTCTTAAAAATAAATCTTTTTTGAATGATAATTCTACTGCAATTGTTGAATCATCGGTTCCTGCAAGTGCTATTGCAATTTTCAATCGTTTTATTAAAAAAACAAAAGTTAAATATTCGCCGGACTAAGGTCTTTTGCTTTAACTCTCTGTTTTTACTCGCCAAAAGCTTATAGTTTTGTAAGGAAGGTTTTCAATGATTTTTTGCCTCATCCAAGAACTATAGGAAAGTGGTTACAAACAGTTAATGGTGCACCAGGATATAGTTCCGAAGCTTTACAGGCTTTGACAACCAAAGCAATTCAAATGAAGGAGAAGGGAAAACTTCCGATTTGTAATTTAGTCGTAGACGAAATGTCAATCCGATCGAAAGTTGAATGAACAGGCACTCGTTTTACAGGTTACATCGATATTGGCTCTAAATTGAAATCAGACACTATACCAACGACAAAATATGCATTGGTTTTAATGGTAGTTTGCCTGAATGAAAATTGGAAACTTCCCGTAGGATACTTTTTGATCAATGGTTTAACTGGGGAAGAAAGAACGAACGTCATTCTGAGAACTTTGGAAATTGTCAATGATACGGGTATAATTATTTCGTCTTTGACATTTGATGGAGCACCTGTTCATTTCACAACGTCCAAGCGTCTTGGAGCAAATTTTACCGATCCTAAAAATTTAATTACATATTTTAAACAGACAGAAGAGAAAGTTTTTATATTACTTGACGCATGTCACATGATAAAATTAGTGAGGAACTGCTTTGGTTGTCAACGAGTACTAAAAGATGAAGATGGAATTTTAATTGACTGGAAATTCGTTGAAAACTTAAATAATCTCCAAAAAAGTTCTGGATTACACGCGGCAACCAAAGTAAGAACTCGACACGTTCAATATACTGGAGATAAAATGAAAGTAAAACTTGCAACACAACTTTTAAGTAAGAGGGTTGCAGATGCATTAATGTTTTTGGCAAAAGATTTGAAGAATTCAGACTTCATTGGATGTGAAAATATCCCAAAATTTGTGTTAACCTTTAATGATCTGTTTGATATTTTTAATAATCGAAGTAGATTTGCAAAATATAGTTTTAAAAGACCTTTTTCTAATGCTTCAAAAATTGATTTCTCTTTGTTTTTTGATGAAATGACTCATTATATTTGAAACATTACTTGTGATGATATACCAATAATCAACACAAACTTAAAAACTGGTTTTTTAGGCTTTTTAATAAATATCTTAAGAAAAATACAAAATTTATATCGAAGAAAAACAACTTCTTAAGTATCTACTCACCTACAAATTATCGCAAGGTCATTTGGAATTGTTTTTTGGTTCAATTAGGAGCAGAGGTAGCTTCAACAATAACCCTACACCAAGACAATTTGAAGTCGCTTTTAAAAGATTAATAATTAAGTCTCAAATATCTGCACCTGTTACAGGAAATGTAGTAAATTTTGATTCGATGCAAATTTTATTTTGTAATAGTGGGAATATTACCAAAGCAGACGATATTTTAGATATGGAAACAACAGGTGAGGACCTAGAACCTCAAAATTTCTTGGATGTGTCACCTTGGTTGATGACTGATTATGTCCAGCACGTAGTAATTTACATAGCGGGGTTCATTGTTAAACAAATTAAGAAATGTTTAACTTGTATTAAATGTTTAGATGTGATTGAAAGCAGATCATTTTTTCCTCATTCTCATTTATAAGAAAAAAATTTTACGCTAATGCATCCTTAACAAAAGCTTCACCTTTTGTTATAGAAATTTGTTTCGTTGCAGAAAAAGGTTTCAGATCAATTAAATCTACCAGCCTATACTTAAAAAAAAGTTCCTTTATAATTACCCACTGTATTTCAAAAACAATTTCTGATTTACCTCAAACTATTTACAACAATTTTGGTGATCATTTTTTAGAAGATGAAATAATAGACGGACATGCTAATCTGCTAATAAAACTCATCTTGAAACGTTTTTTTAATTTGCGAATTCAACATGATTTAAAAAATGACTTTGACAAACAAAATAGAGAGCGAATTAGAAGTTCACTAACCAAATTAATTTTGTTCAAACATCAGTAAAAACATTTTTCATGTAATTTTAATTATACGTTTTGTAAATATGTTAAAATTTTCTAAAAAAAGCAATTTAATAAAATATACATAGTTTTGAAAATGAATTGAATGTTTGTACCTTTACTGAAATATTTTCAGTTACGCCACTGAAAGAGTCGGAATGTTTTTATGGTCTCGCTTTTTATGTTAACTTCACTTTTGTTACACTGAATGCCGCTTCTATATTAAATTTAAAGTTCTATGCACTAGACACTCTATGCCATACGTTTCTCTTTGACATAAAATATATTAAATGTCAACTATCGTGAGAGAAGCTATCCGAGACTCTCAGCTGTGTAGATAATCCTTGGATAGCTTCTCTCAGGATGCGTTTAGATTAGACACTTTATTCCGCGTACATTTCTCTCTGGCATAAGTGTCAACTATCCTGAGAGAAGCTATCTCCTTCCAACTGTGTAGATACGTCTCGAAAAGCTTGAGATAGCTTGACCAGTCTGGATTCGTTGTGGATTGCCTAAAGTTTAGGCCAGCACTTAGGCCACCCTTTCCGGGCCCATTGTGCTACGACCAGTCTGTTCAACCAAAAAAAAAAAAATGACCATAGTTGACACTTACGTCAAGAGACAAAATATATTTTACGTCAGAGAGAAATGTCGACTCCCGCTAAAGTTGCGCCCGTTAAAGTTGTCCGCGCGTTAAAATTGACAGGATACGATCATTAAAGTTGCGCGGATATTCCCCGACTCTAATTTTCGATCAACGAATTGGACTTCCGAGTTTTAGCGCCACTTTTGAATAACCCACTCAATCGAGCAAAGAGCAATAAAACATATACATTTTTCGACAATGGTAGGGATAACGGGGAGTAGTAATTTAACGGTCGATGCAGTACGGTGAGCGCAACTTTAGCGGGAGTCTACTGTAAAGTTTCTTGTGTAAACGCACCCTAAGAATAGTTCACACTAATCTTAGAGAGAAATGTACGAAATAAACAAACGCACCCTAACACTTCTGTCCAACATTTTTTATCGACCAAAAAAAAAAAGATCCTCATGCGACCAGCATGTATGATGCATCTTCCAAAGTTACCCGCAAGGGGTTACCCACTTCTGCTTTAGAGGTTACATCTATATTCTGTGGTTACATCCTACTCATGGTTGTGACATTTCTGACAGTTACGAGGTGAATCCCCGTTAAAATAACCAAGTTAAATTACCAGGGGATTTCTGGATGTCCGTTACGAAGGCTTCCCAGGATGACAAAACGGCCTCCTGAGTTACCATGGGACCGTTTTTGTCGTCCGAAGCCATCCATGATTGGTACAATCGATCCCAAAGTTCCAAAATTTGCTTCTCTAACTTCTCGGATTTGGCCGAGTCTGCCTCGGCCATCATACCTTTGACCTACAAAAATAAATTCTTTAGTTGAGCCTTGTCAGGTACTTTCCATTTTTAGTTGAGTCTTGTCATGTACTTTCCATATTCGTTTTTTAAATTAACGATTTTAATGGTCTAATCTCTATAAAAAAATTACGGAAGAAACGTCAGTGTTTTTATAATTTCAAATAAATTTGCGAAATTTCGACATTTTTCTTCAATGAGTTTGAAAAATTGACATACAACTGTTGCCCCTTGAAATCAAGAAAGATTAAAAAACACAACAGGGGTTGCCTAACGCGTTTCGACAGCCAAGCTACCATCATCAGAGAGATAATCGAAACGCATTAGAGAAACCTTTGTTGCGTTTTCTAATCTTTCTTGGTTTCAGGGGACAAGATTTGTATTTCACTTTTTGAAGATCACCAAGGACCACCAAAATTCTGAGTATATATAAGGTTTGTTCCAACCGAACATCAAACCAGTTTGGAACCGTCCGGCGCATGTGCATTCAAAATTTACCGTTCCAACCAAGTGCAAACTCCAACCAAACTGGCAGTCCGGTGTTCCAACAGTGCTCTGAGTAGTTCGTGAATTGATTTGTGATCAATCAGAACAGTCAGCAACCGAGAGCTTGTACTGGCAGTTGGGAACATGCGCAATAAGTAATCGATAAGCGGTATCTAATTTCTCAGCTGTTATTTGTCAATACGATTGTCAAATGTTTTGATCTTGTCGGAGCAAATGTAAATTGTGTTGTTAAGTTCTGAATTCTATTTTTCATCCACTATATTTGCTCAAAAATAACAAAAATGTATTTCGTAGAGGTATTTATATGTGATGAAGATTTATTTTCATCGCTTTCGATTGAGACAGACGGCGAAGACCGGGGGTTTTCCGAGAAGTCCCAAAGTGTGTTCCAACGTGTACAATCCCAAACCAGTCGGAGTATAATACGGAATGCACGAATGCGTACGAACTAGTTCAGGAATTAGTCGGAAACTAATCAGAAATGTTCGGTTGGAACAAACCTATAAAATTACCATTTTTTTTAGCTTCAAATTCAAAAACTGAAATACAGAACTTGTCCCCTGAAACCAAGAAAGATTAATCTTAATCTTTCTTGATTTCAGGGGACAAGTTCTGTATTTCAATTTTTGAAGATAACAAAGGACCAGTCCGTTCCATCAAACAAAAAAAGAAAAATTCAAATTCAAAGTCAATATATCGAAGTCGACATTTCTAAGTCGAAAGTAATGTAGAAAATTGAATCGAAATTTCGGCAAATGAAGCGAAAATTTTTGGAAAATGAACTGCAATTTAAATTTGGAATTTTTTGTACAACAAGATTTCAATAAAATTAAAATAAATGAAACTAACGACAAAAACTTTTGGAAAATTTCGACTCATTCTAGAACTTTGAAGCCTCAGACTAAATTTGGAGAAAGCGATGAAATGGGAAATCAGGATTTTTTTTCTATTTTCAACTTCTTTTTTAAGTTTAACCTTCTCTGGTATTTTGTAAATTGGAACTTCTTTGAAAAATTTAACTTTGTTTATTGAAATATCCGAATATTCTGAAAATATCGAATGTGTTACAAAATTATGACTTTTTCGAAATTTTCGACTTTTGGAAAAATTTTACTTCTGTTATCAAATTTTTTACTTATTTTGAAAATAATAAATCTTTGAAAATCGTTACTATCAGAATTTTTGTTGTTAAAAACTGCGACTTTCTCAAAATTCTGAATTTTCCCACATTTGAACTTTTTTGAGAAATTTTCCACTTTCTATTAATAATTTATTATTAATATATTTATTATTAATAAGATGATTTTGGACTTTATTTGGAAATTTCAAGTCTTGAAATTTTGATTGTTTCAAAATGTTCACTTTTGCCAAAATTTTGACTTTTTAAAAAAATTCCATTTTCTTATTCAAAATGTCGCATTTATTAAGATTTTGGCTTATTTCGAAAATTTTGACTTTTTAATAGATTCATTAAATAGATTATTTAAAAGGTTCGGGTTTTCTGAAAAATTTGGTCAAGTTTTTTTGACGATATATTAAAGATTTTAACTTATTTCGAAAATTTTGACTTTTTGATATATTCTGCTTAAATAAAGCAACCTCTTAAATCAAAAGGTTTGGGTTTTATAAAGAATTTCAATAAATAGGTTCCTTTTTTGCCTACACATTATACAGGGGGTTTCATAATTGCATGCTGAACCGGCAGGGGGATATTCCTTGGGCAAATTTAAGACAAAATTTTCATATTAACATAGATCCGGAAACGCTTCATTTTCGATATACAGGGCGGTAAAAATTGAAGAAAAAATCAGTTTTTCTTCAATATTTCTGAGACTGGTTTAGATATTTTTTTGATATTCAGTACACGATATCTGGGTATAAAAGCAAGTATTTTGACAAAAAAACATTTGTTCTGATTCCACCAGTGGCGTTCCCACAAACAGGTCGATACACATTTTTGAAAAAAAAATGTGACGCCAATGCTATTTTTCAAAATAAGAATTATTTTCCTAGTCTTTGTTGTGTTTCTATCAAAAATGAGCTCTTGACTTTTTGTCCTACGACGGCCGGTTTCCGAATTAAAAAATAAAAATCATTTACTTGCTCTGCCGCTATGGTAGATTAATTTATTAATGAAATCTTAACAATGAAATTAATTAAATCATATCAGGTGTTGAAAATGTCCACCACCTGCAAGTATGCGCGCCTCAACTCTTCTCATAGATTCGCGTACTTGTTGAAAAATTCCTGGCGTATTTCTTATAGTGTTGCAGGAATCTGTTATGCGATTTCTCAGTTCTTCTTCAGTTTGGATTGGGTTGCTATAAACTAAGGTTTTAAGATAGCCCCATAAAAAATAATCTAGACTGTTCAGGTCAGGGGATCTAGGCGGCCATAATTCTGTTCCTGCTCTGCCTATCCAGCGATTATTGTAATTTTGGTCCAAATATGCACGTGCCAAAACACTAAAATGCGCAGGGGCGCCATCGTGCATAAACCACATTCGATTTCGGATTAAAACGGGGACATCTTCTAACAGCACCAGTAAATCATTTTCAAGAAAGTGACGATAATTTTCTCCATTTAATCTTCTTGGCAGAAAAAAGGGTCCAATTAAATAGTCGTCAACAATTCCTGCCCACACATTTACCGAGAATTGTTCTTGGTGATTGACTTCGACCATGGCATGCGGGTTCTCTTCAACCCAAAAGTGATTGTTGTGGAAGTTTCTAATTGCATTTCAGGAAAAACTGGCTTCATCAGTAAATAATACTTCTCTGTCAAATAGTGGATTTTCAACAATTTTTTGAATAAACCATTGGCAGAAATTTATACGAAATGGTAAATCCCGAGGCAGTAAGGCCTGAACCCGCTGAATATGGTAAGAGTATAACAAAAAATCGTGAAGTATCCTCCAGACTAAAATATGGGGGATATTTAAATTACTAGCAATTTTCCTTGTGCTTATTTCGGGATTTTGCTCAACTGAATTAAGAACAGCTATTTCAGTTTCTTCTGTTCTTGCGGTTCTTTGTGCCCCTTTTAAGTGATGATCGGGTTTAAAACATCCCTTCTCGCGTAGTCTTCTATGAACGCTTGCATCTGGCACAATTCTTTGCGGAAAACGCTCTGCATACAGTCGCCTGGCTTCAAATGCATTTCCATCCACAAGACCGTACATGTAATGAATATCGGCAAACTCAGCATTCTCAAACATATTTTCTTATACTTATCAATCACTCACATTCAGATAAAGTATTGAAGTGAAAAATTTGACACTTGGTTGTAAACACAAAACTAAATCTCAGTGGCCTACTAGATTTTCATTAATAAATTAATCTACCACAGCGGCATAGCAAGTAAATGATTTTTATTTTTTAATTCGGAAACCGTCCGTCATAGGACAAAAAGTCAAGAGCTCATTTTTGATAGAAACACAACAAAGACTAGGAAAATAATTCTTATTTTGAAAAATAGCATTGGCGTCACATTTTTTTTCAAAAATGTGTATCGACCTGTTTGTGGGAACGCCACTGGTGGAATCAGAACAAATGTTTTTTTGTCAAAATACTTACTTTTATACCTAGATATCGTGTACTGAATATCAAAAAAATATCTAAACCAGTCTCAGAAATATTGAAGAAAAACTGATTTTTTCTTCAATTTTTACCGCCCTGTATATCGAAAATGAAGCGTTTCCAGATCTATGTTAATATGAAAATTTTGTCTTAAAATTGCCCAAGGAATGTCCCCCTGCCGGTTCAGCATGCAATTATGAAACACCCTGTATATTTCAAAATTTTTTTTTTATTATTTTTTTTAATTTAGATCTATTTTCAAAATATCAAAATTTTCCAAAAAAAGAGAATTTTTCAGAAACGTCAACATTTTAAAAACGGACGAAATTTTTAACAAAAAAAAACAGAATTTTTCAAGAGTCAATATTTTGAAATGGGTATGTCGAAATAAGAAGTTTTTTTCAATGTTAAAAAACTCGCTTTTCCGAAATGTTAATTTTTTTGGAAATTTCAAGTTTAACTTTATACTTTAAAATTTTAAAATCTATACCTTTTACAAAAATTTCAACATTTTTTTAAAATTTCAACTTTGATTTCAAAATTTAGATTTTTTGTCGAAACTTTTAAATTGTTTCCATAAAAGCAGGGTCTCTTTTTTGAATTTTGAGAATTCTTCTTACTTTAGTTCGTAAAATTTTGAGTGTAAATTTAAAACTTTGTGGAATTTTAAGATTAAAATTTGACATTTTGTTATTTAAAGTATTTGTTCAATGACTTTTTTTCTCAAAATATCCACCTGAAGTTAGAAGTCCTGAAAAAATTTGCAAAAGGTCGAAATTTTCCAAAAATAAAGAGAATTTTTCAAAACGTCAACACTTTGAAAACGGACGAAATTTTTAACAAAAAAAATAGAATTTTTCAAGAGTCAATATTTTGAAATGGGTGTGTCGAAATAAGAAGTTTTTTTCAATGTTAAAAAACTCGCTTTTCCGAAATGTTAATTTTTTTGGAAATTTCAAGTTTAAGTTTATACTTTAAAATTTAAAAATCTATACGTTTTCCAAAAATTTCAACATTTTTTGAAATTTCAACTTTGATTTCAAAATTTAGAATTTTTGTCGAAACTTTTAAATTGTTTCTATAAAATCAGGGTTTCTTCTTTGAATTTTGAGAATTCCTCTTACTTTAGTTCGTAAAATTTTGAGTGTAAATTTAAAACTTTGTGGAATTTTAAGATTACAATTAAAATTTGACATTTTATTATTTAAAGTATTTGTTCAATGACTTTTTTCTCAAAATATCCACCTAAAGTTAGAAGTCCTAAAAAAACGGAGAGAAGAATTTGGCTCCCAATTTTTTGGAATATAAATCAAAACTTTGAGTTTAAGTCGAAATATCGGGAAAAAACCTTTCAAAATTTATCAATAAAATGTCAAGGTTAAACTATAAATTAAAAAAAAAAGTAGAAATTTCGTAACTAAGAATAAAATTTCAAGAAAAAAAGTGAAACGATACAATTTTGAGCTGAATTAAAAGTTTGGCAAAAATGTCGAAATTTTCAAAATTTTTAATTTAAAGCCGAAATGATAGAATAAATGGCAATAATTTCGTTTGCAAACCGAGAAAAAAGGTGAAATTTCGAAAAATAGAACAGGAATTTATATTAAAACTTATAAGGTTTTAAATTTGGTTAAAGAAATTTGGAAATTATTTCAGAAAATCGAAAAAATTAGCCTCCAATTTTGAATTTAAGTGAAAGATTTCGTTAAATTGGGTTGAATTAAAATATAGAATTGAATTGAAAAACTTTGCAAAAAAATTAAACATTTTAAGATTAAAGTGTACATTTCAAAAATAAAGTTAAAAATTTATCAAAAAAACATGAAATTTTGAGTGAAACGTCGAAATAATCGAGATTTCGATAAAAAGGTACAATTTTTAACGAATTTCCCTGAACCTTGAAACTTTAAACCAAAAGCAGACCTTTCTAAAAAAAAAATAATAATCTCGGAAAAATAGAAACTTTGTCTTGAGTCGACAATTAAAAAAAGGAAGAAAAAGTTACATTTTAAAAAATACATACATTTCTAAATAAGTAGAAAGGTTAATATTTCGAAAAATACGTGAAAATGTCAAAACAAGTTGAAATTGGAGAAAATAGAACATTTTCCAATTTACATTGAACATTTTAAAAAAACTATAATTTCAAAAATATTATCAAAATTTGTACGAAGCCAAAAGTCGAAAATTAATAAACGAAAGAAAAATTGAAACTGTAAACTTGGAATTTTCCCGAAAAGATCTAAATTTCCAAATTAAGGGACGTTTCGAAAAAAGTAAAAAGCTCCAAACTTCAAATGTTTAAAATCAACAAAGCCTTGTAGTGTCCAAAATAATTCTGATGACTAAATAAACAGAAAGTTATTCACTGCTAACGGTTCCTGTACAACTACAGATCCTTAAATGCGCCCCCGTAGGATGTTAATGTTGAAGAATTTTTTTGTCGAACAGACTCGACCTATGTTATCTTCAAAAAATGATGTACAAGTCTTGTCTCCAAAGACCAAGAAAGATGGAAAAGCATAACAAAAGTTTCTCAAACGCGTTTCTATGGCCAAACTATCATCTTCGGAGAGATACGCCATCTCTTCGGAGAGATACACTATCTCTCTGAAGATGACAGCTTGGCAATCAAAACGCGTTAGAGCAACTGTTGGTTTTTTTACTTTTTTTTTGGTTTCAAAGAACCAGATTTGTATATGATTATTTCCCTGTTAAATAATGAATACCAACCGCCTTTGATATTCCCTCTCTGCCATACTGATACGCGTTATCCAAAATGGAATCAACAGTTTCGTCCCAGTGAGGCGGTAAAAGCTGCCGCAACTCCGGATTGTGCACCACAGTCTGATTAATAACATTGCTCGTAATTTGCACCATCATTATCGCTTCGGCGTAAATCTACAAAAATAACTTACAAACCAGAAAAATCTCATACTCCTACAATACCTGAAAGAATATAAAAACTGATGCGCAAATCAAGAAGACGATCAGTCCAAATATCACGACGCAACTCGACACCGTATCAATGCTGTCCTTAATCCCGGCCTTCAACCCGATGTTAACCTTGTGTATGACTTTGAATAACCCCCGAATGTGAATAGGCACCAAAGCGTCAAGTCGCTCGTGCGCCCACTGCTTCAAAACTTTGACACCTTCGCCGTAGTACTTGTAAATCCACTGCCACACCCCTAAGTACAATCCGACGTGTTTAAAAACGTAGAGTAGTATCGGGAGAGGTAGCAGCGGTATCAACATAACGTTCTTCCAAAACAGCATAATCACACAAGCCCAAATCACCGAGTAAAGATAAAACAAACTCTCGCTCTTTTCAGGATCGGCGTTACAAGCACCAGAATCTTTGGTATTCAAACGCCTGAAAGTAAAAAAACTCGAAGAGACTTTCTTGTTGTCGAAATGGGGCTGCGAAAGCGACCTCTGCAACTTGTGGGCGGATTTACTAGCCGTCGGTTTGATAAGGTGCGATAAGGACGAAACCTGCGGCTGCTCTTGAATTACGTGAATCCCCTCGTTGGTAATCAGGAAACTCGTTTTGCTGACATCGGTGGCGCTCTCGTGGGGTTTCTCCTCGAACAAATCCAACGCCCAAGGGTCTTTGTTCCTCTTCGGCTTGGCGACGTCGCCCGCTTCGGACACCTTAGCTTCGGGGTCGAAATTCACCGCCGCTTTCTTCTTTTCGGGGAAGATTTGCTACAAACAATTTATAATTACTGGTAGAATTCATTGACACGATTTAATTACTTATAGAATTCATCGACACGATTTAATTACTTGTAGGATTCATTGACATGATTTAATTACTTGTAAAATTCACTAAAACGATTTAATTACTTGTAGAATTTATTGACACAATTTAATTCCTTAGAGAATTCATCAACACGATTTAATTACTCGTAGAATTCATTGACATGAGTTAATGACTTGTAGAATTCATTAATTAATACGATTTAATTACTCGTAGAATTCATTGGCACGATTTAATTACTTATAGAATTCATTGACACAATTTAATTACTCGTAGAACTCATTGATATGATTTAATTACTTGCAGAATTCTTAACACGATTTAATTACTCGTAAAATTCTTTGACACAATTTAATTACTAGAACTTATGAAACTACAGAATTAATACCTGAACTTCATCCTCTTGAACTTCGTTGGTGTTTTTCTGATCTTTGGCACATTCGTCTCCCCTTTTGGAGTGTAACGCTAGAGAGACGGCGTCTTTAAATGACATGACTTTGCCTGGAAATGTGGTTTTAGCGTACGCTGGTTTGATATGATTAGTCACCTGAGGAGGTTTCCGCTTCGTAGATTTCGTAAACTTCGGATATGAAGCCACCGATGAAGACGAGTTGTAGAACGATGAAGATTGGAAGCTTGAACGAGCCGAAAAAGTTGGCGAGGTAGCAGGATAGTAACAACCAAATGCACATTGAGGCATAGTGGAAGCTTTTGTTATTGTGGGGCTTCCACGTCAATAACACCAAAGAGCTGTATGCAATTAGAATTAAAATTACCTGAAACAGAGATAATCTTAATTTTAAATATACTTTTCACTTTTTTCTTATTTAAACATTTTTATACAGTCAAACCTATCTACACCGTACCCCCCATAAGACGCAACCGTGTCTATGTCTGATTTGAACTCCCGTTTACTTTTCATCATCTTGTGTGAAAACTGTCTAAATCAGAATGAAATTTTGGACCTGTCATGTTCCAATTTACGGTACATTTACCAGAACCAAACACTTTATTTCGTACATTTCTGTCTAAAGGCTTGGGGCCTGGGTTCGTACGTGCGATGGTTGCTGCGGCTGCAGCATCTTATTGCATTGCCTAGGGATGGTTTCGTTTGTGTGTCTAAGATGCAACAGTAAGCAGCTCAGCTCAAATTGATGAAAACTTGTTAGATTGTAGTGTAAGAAACTATTTCATTATCAACATAGACCCTGCATTGGCCTTTTATTGTAAGAAGAAGATGATAAAACCATTATTTCATTACTATAAGATATTTATATTTTTCTGAGGCATTATATAGGCATCTGTCATGCAATACTATTCAATTAATATCATTTCGTTATCCTGGTTCCATTTTTCACCACTCATGTTGACAATTATTGGTACAAGTTGCACTGAAATGCGATTCGATGCAAGACTGGTCTTGTCGTTGTGTTCTAACGTTGTGTCTACGAAACGATTATTTCATTACTATATAGACATCTGTCATGCAATACTATTCCTTTAATACTATTTTGTTATCCTGGTTCCATTTTTTGCCACTCATATTAACAATTATTGGTACAAGTTGCACTGAAATATCGTGCGATTCGACGCAAGACTGGTCTTGTCTTTGTGTTGTTCTAACGTTGCGTCTACCTTCAGATGCCAGATGTCGACACACAAGCAAATCCACAAGCACGTAGCATCCATATGAAGAGTCCCTGCGATAGACGCTGCAACCGCTGCAAACGTCGGACGCATGCACCGCACGTGCGAACCCTGGCCTTAAAATAAAATATATTAAGTTTCAACCATCCCAAGAGAAGCTATCCACGACTTATTTACACAACTGAGATACTCAACACAAAAGCTTTTTATTTTATTATTTATTAGATTATTATTTTATCTTAGAAAAATCTACGAAATAAAGTGTCTAGTGCAAACATACCATTAGACAGATTTGACTGCATATTATTAAGCCCCAAAAAAGATCTTTACTCCAGAACGATCTTAACCTAAAATCAACTAATAAAGAAATTGCTTACCACAGGTACAGTTGCGTTATTCAGGAAAAAATTTAAAATACCCACGCTGATAAAAAACAGCTTTTTGCACAACAACACCACAATATTTGGGGTGTAATAATACAAAACATGCAACAACGGAATCGTAATTGACACAACAATTATCAGCTTTAAATGCTTCACGATGTTATACCCGATAAACTCTGAAAGATCATTTATTATATTGATGGGTAGCAGAATCACCCCTAGCACGATAGGTGTGTGGGACTCCTCCAACGATTCGAACCACCCCTGGAATCTATCCCTGAGAGATCGTTTGATAGGGTGTAAGACGGAGCCGACCAATAACGCCCACATCAGGGGCTTTATGAAAGGTTCCAGGATCACATAGAGGGCCCATCCTACGGAACAACTCAAAACTAGGAGGAATATCGCCACTGCGTTGTAGAGTGCATGTTTCACTGGTTTGTCGTGACCCTGGGGTAGACCACCTATTATGTTGAAAATTCCTTCTAGGGGCGAGCGGGTATCCATTTATGATAATCACTTTGGTAAACGTTACATTTGTAATCACATATTTGTTTAAATTGTCATGTTTATTTTTGATTGTGACATTGACATATTGACAAAGAGATAACCTCTGACCCAGTTATTGATTCAAGCTACGGGGCGTCTGAACTACTATTTTTGACAGAGGCTGGACCACAGAAGAAAAATCTAAGAAATGACGGTAGGGTGTTATCTTATAATTAGATATTGTCACGCTAATGTATTGTAGATGTCGCCACGAACAATTTTAGAAATGTTACTGTTCTAGAGTATTTATGTGTCCAGATTTGTTCCAGTTTTAACTTTCTTGTTTCGAGAGATTCCTTGGGGACGATTAAATGTTCCGATTTCATAATCTCGTGAAACAAAAATTGGTGCCGAATTTTTCTAAAACTTTTCACTCCATTTTGGCTTTAATGCTTGCCCCATATATAATCTAATCTAAACTAATCTAGTCAATGAATAAGTTAGTTGATTAAACAGTGTTAGTGAATTAATTAGTCAGTTGTATGTTTCGGAATCAGTTTGGAAATATAGTGATTACAATTCACGAAGTATTAATCATTCTAAACGATAACGCGCAACAATATTATGGTCTCCCCAATCTTGATACAGCTGCGAAAGAGGCTAAACGGGCTCCAGCAACTAGATCACATGTGTGCGATGTGTGGTATTCCAAGGATTTAATGACAAATTAGCGCATGTTAAATGACAGATTTTCGAAAATTTAACATTTCAATTCCTTTTAGAAATGTTCACCTTAAATCAAGGATATGATCAAACATCTTAAAGAAAACAAAACACATCAAACACATTCTAGCAATTTAAAATTTAACGCAGAAATTAGAAATTTCAAAGGAATTTAGCAAGGTCTAAATTTTGCGAAAATTCAATTCTGTGGGTAGATCAGTTTTTAAAATTCCATATTTTGGTGACACTTTTAGGAACTTCCGGCACCACACCGGTTGGGGAACACTATTCTAACCATTTAAGTTGGTTGCTCATTTTATTGTCCCTTTTGTGGGTTATCTTACCTCTTAATTGGAACAGAGAACAACGAAATTCTTACCCACAACTATAGAAAATGTTACAAACTAAGCGAGAATATTGAAGTAGTGTGTACACTGCATTGATCGTAATGAAATATTCCTCTTAAAAATTTGTCTTTAAAGACTCCTAAAATCACTAGTACAAAACAGTCCGCATATCTGCTTTGGTGAAACATTCATATGATATACCTGGTGATTTTAAAATTGAGATGCATTTTAAACGAAAAAGAATAATTTTGCAAAAGTATTTTGTATTTCAATAAGATTATAATTGTTACATAAATTGGCGCCTTCAATGAGCGCTATTAAAAAATATCACAGCTAAAATTTGCACTCGAAGACTAGTTTCCATAATGTGAAGAGAATCCTTAAGTAATAGCGACGGTTTTTTCCCCCATAGAAGCTCTAATCTTGTCGTTTCGCTTTTTGGTTAAGAATTTTCACAGGAAGCCTTAGAAACGACTGAAGATTCAATAACAGCAACCGTATGGCTTTTTTTAAAAACCTCTGACGCTCATGATAGCTTTTTCTTCCTCCAATGTAGACATCGGTTGATAATCGAAAAATTCCATCGAAAAAGTCGCGGTTCCTGAGGAGATAGTCCTTAAAGCGGTTGCATACCCCATCAGTTCCGACAGAGGCGTTTTGGTGGTGACGACCTAAAACACACCCTCAGCAGAGCGCAAAAAACGTCCAAAAAACTTACTTTGTTGTGCTTCCTCAGCGCAACATTCTCAATGAGCGCTCGTCGCCTTGTAAGATCCGAAAGAATAGAAGAAAGATATTCTTCTGGAGTAACAACTTCCAGTATCATGACTGGCTCGAGAACCTCTGTACCTGATTCCTTGAGGAGCTGAAATACCATAGTTGGAAATTAACTGATCCAGTTGAATGTTCTACAATGAAATAGTTCAACGTGCTAAAAGTTGAAAATGTCTATGACAATCACAGATCGACTTGGGCCTTCATTATTCACATCGGTAGGGTGTGGTTGCTGGAAACTTTTTCAACTTCTAACTATTAATCTAATGGATGCGATTTCCATTAAATTGTAACTGACATCCTGATTGTAACTTAACTAAATCGATTATTGTTGGAAAGGATTAAGTGATATTTTTATATAAAGTGCCATCTGACGTTTTAAAAGTAGGCCGATCATTTAGTGTTAATTGGAGCTACATTAATTGTACCCTAAATGAATAGACTTGCTATTGTAGTAGTCATTCAGTCATTCAATAGTAGTCATAGGTTGAAAGGTGTTAATGACAGCAAACAACTTCTTTCAGCGCTGAACAAAGGAATTTTGCACCTTTCACCAATAATTGATGCAACCTAGTTTCTAAATGTACAAACCTTTTGAACTAATTGGGTTACTGTGGCCGCAATCATACTCTCTGAAGTACCTCTACCAACCTCCAACCAGTGCAACATCACCTGAGCGTTGACAACCTAAATAAATCAAACTAGAGCCTCATCAACACTCAAAAAGTTGGTCAAACCTGAGAGTTTATCTTAGGTCCGTGGGCCAAACCAACTTCAATTCCCTGTCTAACAGCGAGGAGATGCTTCGGAAAAATTGCCGATATATTACTGGCGGACTCCGGGGTCCTATCCAACCGTAAATAGTCCTTGATCTCTTTATCGTCCGTCGGCATCAACGACAGTTTAACCAAGACGTTTTGCTTCGAGTTACCAATTTTGGTTTCCACCTGCGCCGAATCCGTAACTCGAGCTAACGCAGCCTCCCTATACGCAATCTGCAGCGGCCCCAAATCAGCATCAATTTTATAATCCCTCAAAATACGATCTTTGATTATTTCGATGTGCAACTCGCCCATACCTACAAAATCCCCCTTGTTAGCAAGTGACATATCGATTTATTATCAAGTTACCCCCGAGGACAGTCTGGCCGGTCTCGGGGTCGTAAGACACGCGTAGACTGGGATCCTCTTTTTGTAGTTCAGCGAGGGCGGTTTCCAATTTGCTTTGATAGGCCAAACTAGGGGGTTCTATGGAACAGAAAAAGACTGGTTCTGGGACATTCGCTTTCAAGCCAAAAAGTTTCTCGAATTCCTCATCCGAAACGTCTTTGCCCCTAATTTTCTGAAGCTGTTTTTTGGCCTTTTGGGCCGAAGATGCGGAATTTGTCACCAGATCGCCCGTGTTGATTTGCTAAAAGAATAAATAACTTGGAACTCAAATCAGTTTTTGTTTCTTAAAATGTTTGGTTTATAATCGACATTCGAACGCAATATTGGCTCAATTTTTATTTATTTATTATCTAAAACTTTTGACATTTTTTCTTGAAATTTAGACTTTTTTCCTGTAAGTTTGGGTGTAAAATCGCGCAGAGGTCGAGCTTGTTTTTTCAAGTTTAATCCGCTCGCAAAGAGAAACCCCAAAGCACTACGAAATTCCAAGATCTGTTTTGAAATTTCAATACCTGTTTCAAAATTTAAATTTTCTAGATTCTGTTTCTTAAATTTCCAGTTCATCTTTGAAATTAAGACTTCTTTTTTAACTTATCATTCAAACTCGAAAATTCTACTTCTAAAAGCTGAGGAAAAAAATTAAATCTCAAGATCAGAATCCGAAATTTCACGAGAAAGGTAGTTTATACTCATAACAAGTGGCAACAGCGCTTCCCGGTTGTAAAGGACACATTAGAGAAGTTGTGTTGCTGTACCATCGAATTTGAACACAGATTTGCATGCAATGGAAGTATTTTATTAAATTTTGCTTGAAATTTGGATAACTTAACTAAAATATATTTGACTAACTTTAAGACCTGTTATAACAGCGATATTCCCATTTTTGATGGTATCAACCTCTTTAAAATCATCGGCAAATGCCACATACAGTTTTCCTATTTGATCAGTCTTGTTTTGCTGCATGCTATAGATCTTTTGCGCTTTGTTAAAGTTCCCATTGTATATTCTAAAAAATGTCAATGGGCCCCGTTGCTTATCGTGTATAATTTTAAAAGCTTTGGCCGCCAAATTATCCTCGAAACATCGAAAATGCTTATTCCGTTGATCAGGCGATGGAAGATATAAAATAATCGAATCCATAAGAGGTTGAACCCCGATATTTTTGTAGGCGCTGCCCAATAGAACCGGAACAGCTGACTAAAATTATAAAATTTATTATCCCCTAGAGTAGCAAGTGCTTTAATAAAATACCTGCTTTAGGACAACACCCTGGAGAGCCTTTACCACATTCACAGTTGGGATGTTAGAAATACTGTCTGAAGATATAATAAGATTGGCCAATTCGTCGTCGTGTTCAGATAACTTATCGATTAAAGAGGACCTAGCTTGAGCAGCTTCATTCCAAAGCTTGGGATCACCTTTTTCATCCAGCGGCAGTTTCTTGTACTCTAATCCTTGATTTCCCGAGTACGTTATTTTTTCCATTGATAAGACATCCACAATACCTACGAATTAAACCACTTAAGGACCAATCCCTTTTTAAATTAAATCATGAAGAGAGATACTAGCTGAAGATGACAGCTTGGCTATCGAAATGCGTTATAACAACCTCTGTTGTGTTTTTTAATTTTTTTTGGTTTCAGGGGACAAGATTTGTATTTCAATTTTTGTCGATAACCAAGACCCAACCCGATCCACCTAAATCATGAAGGCAATTCGACTTAATTACATGTCATAGCGACCAATTGCATGTAATTGTGACCTTTTACATGTAATTGGGACCGATTACACCTAATTGTGACCTAATTCAAGTAATCGTGACCAATTACACCTAATTGTGACTAATTACACGTATTTTGAACCAATTACACGTAATTCTGAACAATTATAAGTAATTGTGACTAAATATCTAAGTAATCAGCCACAAGGACACATCTTGTGGTTTCTGGACATTCCGTTGTCAACTTAACTCTCTATTACCTGTTAACTTTCCGCTTTCAACCAAAGGTAACTGAAGGCAAAGCGCGGGCACCTCCAATTTTCTTTCAATAGATTCACAATTCATTTTAATGTCAGCATCCCCTCTGTCCATTTTATTAACGAAAATGATCCTAGGCATTTTATACCGATCCGCTTGCCTCCAAACTGTAAGGGTTTGGGCTTCTACGCCGGCGGAACCATCCAAGACAACAATGGCGCCATCTAATACGTTTAAAGTCTGTTCGACCTCCATAGTAAAATCGATATGGCCCGGAGTGTCGATCAAGTTAAATTGATGGTTTTTCCAATGGAAACTTACGGCGGCCGAAGTTATAGTTATGCCCCTTTCGCGCTCCTGAGCCATATAATCAGTCACAGTGTTACCATGGTGGACTTCACCCATATTATGAATTAAACCGGTGTAAAATAACATCCTTTCAGTCGTAGTTGTCTTCCCTGAAATTAAACTTATTAGAATCGGAGCTTGGGGATGTACCATGGCATGACATTAACAAGCCTCATAATAAGAGTCTACCATGAAGAATAATCATAATCTTAAACTGTTTAAATATTTTTCAATATCGGGCTCCGAAATAGTTATAATAAAACTTTCAAATCAACAAAAGTTGAAGAAGTAGAAAAAGCATAACCCCAGTTATCATCCAGTCGTCAAGTAAGATTTAATCCTAAAGATTTCAAGGGCCCCAAGCTCTAAGAATTATTGTTTAAAAAACTGAAACATAGAATAAGACCCGAAAAACAAAATAATGCCGACTATATTTGAGAGATGATGAGCTGCCGCTTAATTCACGTGCAACTCGAACGACGAAAGCAGCCAAAGGCGCCTTTAAACTCTTTATGTAAAGGTGAATATCAAGGGTTGGCCGTTGAAATATTTCGCAATTCTGGGGGATTCTAAGTGATGATTTTGATGCTGACAGACTTTATTCAATTAATATCAGACTATTAGGCCACCACTGCAATGATCATCACGTATATTTAAGTAAATATAGCTTTATTTTTTAATATTTTTAAAAAATGTTGGACCATGCGGCCAAACAATATATGAATGTCGGTCCTGACCCAAGAAGCCAAGAACTATATTTCGCTTTGTAGTGAAATATATCGAATAGTAGACGTCAACCACAACACTAAATAACTATAAATTTTAGCGGAATTAGAGAACAAGCAAATTTAATTAATAATTTTTAAATTACGGCGGTATTAACCCAAATAACACCGAGCGCGATTCTCGGTTCAGTATCATGAATTGAAGTTTTTCTAAATATTAGATTGTTTAATACATTTTAAATTTTACTAATACGCGCCTATCACAATGTTAAGTTGATAAAAAATGTGGAAAACGCAGATGATAAATTAACACAAAATGACGATAATACGTACCTGCATCAATGTGAGCTAAAATTCCTATATTCCGTATTTTAGCAATGTCTACATTCTGCAAAGTTTTACAATTGCTATAATTACGATATAGATGTTTAATTTTGGATTTGTAGCCCCTAAATAAGTTAAAATAATTACTTTTAAATGCCCCTGACATTTTTAAAAAGTGAGGTTAACTTAAAAACTGCAAGCAAATAATCTACCATTTGTTTGAACTACGAAGCCCAATCATAGAATATACATATTGTAGAAATGACGCGTTGATTGAATACATTCAATCAACGATTGAATACATATATTGAATACATATATATATATTATATTCAATCAACGAATGACGCTACGAGAGATTTTTGGGCAGTTAACTAAAAACTGCTATTATTTTCTACCATCTTGTGTCCTATCAGTTTCTCGTGCTATATATAAACACTAAGGAATTAGAAGGAACCAGCATAGAGTTTCTTTATTGTTTTTTTGGTGTTTAAAACCGAGTAATAAATTTAAAATTGAAAATCGATCCCGATTTGTCCAAGCTTTTATCTTCTCAATTTGACATTTTTTTAAATTTCCATTTTTGTTCGAAATTTCTAGCTTACTCTCCTAGCTTTTTTCTTAAAACTGTTCCGACCTTTTTCGTTTTTTTTCTCTTCTGAGAATGTCAACCTTTTATTTTTTCAAAATTTCGACTTGGAAAATTTAAAGTTTTTGAAAATTTAAAGTTTTTGAAAATTTCGACTTTTTTCAAAAATCAACAATTCAAAAATGTGTCCCGTTTCTAAAATTTGACTTTTTCTGAAAACTTTGGTTTTAAAATTACGATTTCCTCCCGAAATTTTGGCTTTTTGTGTAAATTTTGAACTTTCACTGTTATCGAGTACCCATTTTTATCTACATTTTAGTTTTGCAGACTTTGACTTCAAAATTTCGCTTCTTTTTGACATTTTGTTGCCTTTTTCTGAAAATTATTTGGATGTTTATCTAAGGAATTTGACTTTTTTGAAAATTTTGACCTTTTTTCGAAACTTCGGCTTTGAGGATTTTGAATTTTTGAAAACTACAACATTTCTCAAATTTCAACAATTCAAAATTTTGTTTCTAAAGTTTGAGTTTTTTCTCAAAATTTCGCCCTTAAAAATTACGAATTTCTCCCAAAATTTTGATTTTTTTTTGTAAATTTTGAGTTTTCACTCTTATCAAGTTTCCGTTTTTATCTGAATTTCACTTTTTCAGACTTTGTCTGTAAAATTTCGCTTTTTTTCGACATTTTGTTGCCTTTTTCTGAAATTATTTGGATTTTTATCTAAAGAATTTGACTTTTTTGATAATTTCGACCCTTTTTTGGAAATTTCGGCTTTGTGGATTTTAAATTTTTGAAAATTACAACATTTTTCAAATGTCAACAATTCAAAACTTTGTTTCTAAAGTGTGAGTTGTTTCTGAAAATTTTGCCTTCAAAATTACGAATTTCTCCCAAAATTTTGACTTTTTTTTGTAAATTTTGAGTTTTCACTCTTATCAAGTTTCCGTTTTTATGTGAATTTCACTTTTTCAGACTTTGGCTGTAAAATTTCGCTTTTTTTCGACATTTTGTTGCCTTTTTCTGAAATTATTTGGATTTTTATCTAAAGAATTCGACTTTTTTGATAATTTCGACCCATTTTTGGAAATTTCGGCTTTGTGGATTTTAAATTTTTGAAAATTACAACATTTTTCAGATGTCAACAATTCAAAACTTTGTTTCTAAAGTGTGAGTTGTTTCTGAAAATTTTGCCTTCAAAATTACGAATTTCTCCCAAAATTTTGACTTTTTTTTGTAAATTTTGAGTTTTCACTCTTATCAGTTTAAATTTTTATCTGAATTTCAGTTTTTCAGACTTTGGCTGTAAAATTTCGCTTTTTTTTCGACATTTTGTTGCCTTTTTCTGAAATTATTCGATTTTTTCTAAAAAATTTGAATGTTTTGATAATGTCGACCCTTTTTTGGAAATTTCGGCTTTGTGAATTTTTAAAATTTGAAAATTACAACGTTTTTCAAATTTCAACAATTCAAAAATTTGTTTTTAAAGTTGGAGGTTTTTCTGAAAATTTCGCCTTGAAAATTACGAATTTTTCCCAAAATTTTGGTTTTTTTTTTAATTTGAGTTTTCACTTTTATCTAAATTTCAGTTTTTTAGACTTTGGCCGTAAAAATTTTTTTCGACATTTCATTGGCGTTTCCTGAAAATTATTTCGACTTTTTTCTAAGAGTTTCAACATTTTTAAGATTGCAACAATTTAGTATTTTTCATTGTTTCTAAAGTTTGGCTTTTTTCTGAAAATTTCGCCTTCAAAATTACGTATTTCTCCCAAAATTTTGACTTTTTTTGTAAATTTTGAATTTTCACTCTTATCAAGTCCCCATTTTTGTCTGAATTTTAGTTTTTCAGACTTTGGCTTCGAAATTTCGCTTTCTTCGGCATTTTGTTGTCGTTTTCTGAAAGTTATCTCGACTTTTTTCCAAAGAATTTGACTTGTTTGAATCGTTCGACCTTTTTTTGGAAATTTCGACTTCTAGGATTTTAGGTTTTTGGAAATTTCAACATTTTTAAAATTACAACAATTCAAAAATATTTATTGTTTCTAAAGTTTGGCTTTTTTCTGAAAAGTTTGCCTTCAAAATTACGAATTTCTCCCAAAATTTTGACTTTTTTTTGTAAGTTTTTACTTTCACCCTTATTAAGTTCCCATTTTTATCTGAATTTCAGATTTTGATTTCCAAACGTCGCTTTTTTTCGAAATTGTATTTCCTTTTTCTGAATATTATTTCGACCTTTTTATAAAAAATGCAACTTTTTTGAAAGAGTCAATCTTTTTTGGAGAATGTTGACTTCGAGGACTCTTAATTTTTGAAAATTTCAACATTTTAAAAATTTCAACTATTCAAAAATGTCAACAATTCAAAAATTTCAATAATTCAACAATTCTCATTGTTTCTAAGGTTGACTTTTTTCTGGAAATTTAGGTATTCAAAATTATGATATTCTCCCAAAATTTGGACTGTTTTTGCAAATTTTGAGTTTTTACTCTAAACAAGTTCCCATTTTTATCTGAATTTTAGTTTTTCAGGCTTTGGCTTCAAAATTTCGCTTTTTTCCAACATTTTGTTGCCTTTTTCTGAACATTGTTTCGACTTTTTTCTAAAGAATTTGACTTTTTTCAATATTTCGACCTTTTTTTGGAAATTTTGTCTGAGAATTTTGAATTTTTGAAAATTTCAATATTTTTAAAATTGCCACAATTCAAAATTTTTCAATGTTTCCAAAGTTTGGCTATTTTCTGAAAAATTCGCCTTCAAAATTACGAATTTCTGCCAACATTTTGACTCTTTTTGTAAATTTTGAATTTTCACTCACATTAAGTCCCCATTTTTATCTGAATTTTAGTTTTTCAGACTTTGGCTTTAAAATTTCGCTTTTTTCGACATGTTGTTGCCGCTTTCTGAAAATTATCTCGAGTTTTTTCTAAAGAATTTAACTTTTTTGAATATTTCGACCTTTTTTTTTTAAATTTCGACGTCTAGTATTTCAGGTTTTTGGAAATTTCAACATTTTTAAAATTACAACAATTCAAAAATATTCATTGTTTCTCAAGTTTGGCTTTTTTCTGAAATTTTCGCCTTCAAAATTACGAATTTCTCCCAGAATTTTGGCTTTTTGTGTAAATTTTGAACTTTCACTCTTTTTCGGTTAACATTTTTATCTGAATTTGAATTTTTCCAACTTTGGCTTCAAAATTTCGCTTTTTTTCCACATTTTCTTACTGTTTTCTGAAAATTATTTCGACTTTTTTTCAAAGAATTTGACTTTTTTGAATATTTCGACCTTTTTTTGGAAATTTCGACTTCCGGGAATTTAGATTTTTGGAAATTTCAACATTTTTAAAAGTGCAACAATTCAAAATTTTTCATTGTTCTCAAGTTTGGCTTGTTTCTAAAAATGTCGCCTTCAAAATTACGAATTTCTCCCAAAATTTTGACTTTTTTGTAGGTTTTTAACTTTCACTTTTTTTGTAAATTTTGAATTTTCACTCTTGTCATATTTCCATCTTATTTGAATTTTAGTTTTTTAGACTTTGGCTTCAAAATTTCGCTTTTTTTGACATTATGTTGCCTTTTTCTGAAAATCATTTCGACTTTTTTCTAAAAGATTTGACTCTTTTGAAAATTTCGACCTATTTTTGAAAATTTTGACTTCTAGGATCTTAGGTTTTTGGATATTTCAACATTTTAAAAATTAAAACAATTCAACAATTTTCATCGTTACCAAAGTTTGACTTTTTTCTGAAAAATTCGCCTTAAAAATTACGAATTTCTCCCAAAATTTTTTACTTTTTTTGCAAATTTTGAGTTTCCGCTCTTATCAAGTTCCCATTCTTATCTGAATTTTGGTTTTTTAGACTTTGGCTTCAAAATTTCGCTTTTTTTGACATTTAGTTGCCGTTTTCTGAAAATTATTTCGACTTTTTTCTAAAGATTTCCACTTTTCTGAATATTTCGACCTTTTTTTAAAAATTTCGACTTCTAAGATTTTCGGTTTTTGGAAATTTCAACATTTTTAAAATTGCAACTATTCAAAAATTTCCAATGTTTCCAAAGTTTGACTTTTTTCTGAAAAGTGTGCCTTCAAAATTACGAATTTCTGCCAAAATTTTGACTTTTTTGTAAATTTTGAATTTCCACTCGTATCTAGTTCCCATTTTTATCTAAATTTTAGTTTTTCAGACTTTGGCTTCAAAATTTCGCTTTTTTTGGACATATTGTTGCCGGTTTTTAAAAATTATTGTGACTTTTCTAAAGAATTCAACTTTGAATATTTCGACCTTTTTTTGAAAATTTTGACTTTTAGGTTTTTGGAAATTTCAACATTTTTAAAATTACAACAATATTACAATTCAAAAATTTGCATTGTTTCTAAAGTTTGGCTTTTTTCTAAAAAATTCGCCTTCAAAAATACGGATTTCTCCCAAAATGTTGACCCTTTTTGTAAATTTTGTGTTTTTACTCTCAGCAAGTTCCCAATTTTATCTGAATTTCAGTTTTTCAGAATTTGGCTTTAAAATTTTACCTTTTTTCGACATTTTGTTGCCATTTTCTGAAAGTTTTCTCGACTTTTGTCTAAAGGATTTGACTTTTTTGAATATTTCGACCTTTTTTTTTGGAAATTTCGTCTTCTAGGATTTTCGGTTTTTGGAAATTTCAACATTTTTTAAATTAAAACAATTCAACAATTTTCATCGTTTCCAAAGTTTGACTTTTTTCTGAAAAATTCGTCTTAAAATATACGACCCCCAAAATTTTGACCCTTTTTTGTAAATTTTCAACTTTGACTCTTATCACGTTCCCATTTTTATCTAAATTTCAGATTTGGATTTGAAAGCTTGGCCTTTTTTCGAAATTTTATTGCCATTTTCTAAAAATTATTTCGACCTTTTTATAAAGAATTCGACTTTTTTGAATATTTCGACCTTTTTTTATAAATTTCGATTTCCAGGAATTTAGATTTTTGGAAATTTCAACCTTTTTAAAAGTGAAACAATTCAAAATTTTTCATTGTTCCAAAGTTTGGCTTGTTTCTAAAAATGTCGCCTTCAAAATTACGAATTTCTCCCGAAATTTTGACTTTTTTGTAAGTTTTTAACTTTCACTTTTTTTGTAAATTTTCAATTTTCACTCTTGTCATATTCCCATTTTATTTGAATTTTAGTTTTTTAGACTTTGGCTTCAAAATTTCGCTTTTTTTGACATTTTGTTGCCTTTTTCTGAAAATCATTTCGACTTTTTTCTAAAAGATTTGACTCTTTTGAAAATTTCGACCTATTTTTGAAAATTTTGTCTTCTAGGATCTTAGGTTTTTGG
Source organism: Dastarcus helophoroides (assembly GCA_028583605.1). Taxonomy (NCBI): domain Eukaryota; kingdom Metazoa; phylum Arthropoda; class Insecta; order Coleoptera; family Bothrideridae; genus Dastarcus; species Dastarcus helophoroides. The sequence continues at coordinate 20,483,779 of CM053337.1, read as the reverse complement.
ATATTTCAATATTTTAAAAATTAAAACAATTCAACAATTTTCATCGTTTCCAAAGTTTGACTTTTTTCTGAAAAATTCGCCTTAAAAATTACGAATTCCTCCCAAAATTTTTTACTTTTTTTGCAAATTTTGAGTTTCCGCTCTTATCAAGTTCCCATTTTTGTTTGAATTTTAGTTTTTTAGACTTTGGCTTCAAAATTTCGCTTTTTTTGACATTTAGTTGCCGTTTTCTGAAAATTATTTCGACTTTTTTCTAAAGATTTCGACTTTTCTGAATATTTCGACCTTTTTTTAAAAATTTTGACTTCTAAGATTTTCGGTTTTTGGAAATTTCAACATTTTTAAAATTGCAACTATTCAAAAATTTCCAATGTTTCCAAAGTTTGACTTTTTTCTGAAAAGTGTGCCTTCAAAATTACGAATTTCTGCCAAAATTTTGACTTTTTTGTAAATTTTGAATTTCCACTCGTATCTAGTTCCGATTTTTATCTAAATTTTAGTTTTTCAGACTTTGGCTTCAAAATTTCGCTTTTTTTGGACAAATTGTTGCCGGTTTTTAAAAATTATTGTGACTTTTCTCAAGAATTCAACTTTGAATATTTCGACCTTTTTTTTTTGAAAATTTTGACTTCTAGGATTCTAGGTTTTTGGAAATTTCAACATTTTTAAAATTACAACAATATTACAATTCAAAAATTTGTATTGTTTCTAAAGTTTGGCTTTTTTCTAAAAAATTCGCCTTCAAAAATACGGATTTCTCCCAAAATGTTGACCCTTTTTGTAAATTTTGTGTTTTTACTCTCAGCAAGTTCCCAATTTTATCTGAATTTCAGTTTTTCAGACTTTGGCTTTAAAATTTTACCTTTTTTCGACATTTTGTTGCCATTTTCTGAAAATTATCTCGACTTTTGTCTAAAGAATTTGACTTTTTTGAATATTTCGACCTTTTTTTTTGGAAATTTCGTCTTCTAGGATTTTAGGTTTTTGGAAATTTCAACATTTTTTAAATTAAAACAATTCAACAATTTTCATCGTTTCCAAAGTTTGACTTTTTTCTGAAAAATTCGCCTTAAAAACTACGACCCCCAAAATTTTGACTCTTTTTTGTAAATTTTCAACTTTGACTCTTATCACGTTCCCATTTTTATCTAAATTTCAGATTTGGATTTGAAAGCTTGGCCTTTTTTCGAAATTTTATTGCCATTTTCTAAAAATTATTTCGACCTTTTTATAAAGAATGCAATTTTTTTGAAAGATTTTATCTTTTTTTGGAAACTTCGAGTTCGAGGACTTTTAATTTTTAAAAATGTCCACATTTTAGAAATTTCAACTATTCGAAAATTTCAACAATTAAAAAATTTCAACAATTAAAAAATTTCAACAATTCAAAACTTTCGACAATTCAAAAACTTTCATTGTTTCTTAGATGTGACTTTTTCCGAAAATTCGCGTATTCAAAATTATATTCTCCCAAAACTTGGACTGTTTTTGTAAATTTTCAGTTTTCACTCTTATCAAGATCAAGATTTGTATCTGCATTTCAACTTTTCAAATTTTGACTTCAAAATTTCGCTTTTTTTGAAATTTTATTGTCGTTTTCTGAAAATTATTTCTACCTTTTTCTAAAGAATTCGACTTTTTTTGAACAATTCGACTTTTTTTTGGCAATTTTAACCTCGAGGAATTTTAAATCTTGAAAATTTCAACTTTTTTAAAATTTCAATAATACAAATATTTTCACTATTTCCAATTTTTGACTTTTTTTTGAAAATTTCCACTTCAAAAGTACGATTTTCTTCAGAAATTTTGCTTTTCTTTCCGTAACTTTGAATTTTCACTCTTATCAAGTTCTCATTTTAATTTGAATTTCAGATTTTCGGATTTTGACTTCAACATTTCGTTTTTTTTTTCGTCTTTTTCTGAAAATTATTTCCACTATCTTCTAAAAAATTCGACTTTTTTGAAAATTTCATCTGTTTTTTGGAAGTTTCGGCTTCAAGGATAATTAGTTTTTGAAAATTTCGACAATTCAAAAATTTGCTAATTCTTGACTTTCAATAATTACGCTGGCAAATTGAAATTTTCTGAAATGTTTCTTTCAGTATCTTAGGGATATTCGATATACATCGACGCTTCGAAATTATTCGATATTTCCATTAACAATATCGAATGCCCCACACAAAAGTATTTTTTTTATTTTTTGGTGGAACGGACTTGTCCTTGGTTATCTTCAAAAATTGAAATACAAATCTTGTCCCCCGAAACCAAAACAGATTAAAACGGACTTGTCCTTGGTTTTCAAAAATTGAAATACAAATCTTGTCCCCGAAACCAAGACAGATTAAAAAACACAACAAGAGTTGCTCTAACGCGTTTCGATAGCCAAGCTGTCACCTTCAGAGAGAGTATCTCTCTATTGAGTATTGAGTATTGAGTATCTCACGATTGTTGTGTTTTTTAATCTTTCTTGGTTTCAGGGGAGAAGATTTGTATTTCAATTTAGTATGTAGATAAGCAAGGACCAGTTTCACTAAAATTACGCTGAATTTTATTAAAAACCACACTTTATTATAAATAGAAATGAAATGAATAAAAGATAAACAATTTTTCTTCTTGATGGGTTAACAGCTTTCGACGTGCTTCAAAATTGACGTCCTAGTTTCCATTGATCATGCTAATTAGATAGAATCTCGGTTAACTCCTTTGGAAGTTTCCGTACCTCTAAATATTGTCTAAATTGGGACGAAATTTCTTATTGTTTTAACGTCATATGCAGGGAATATCAATCAATAGCACATCACACCGCAAGTGATGAGCACTCAGCTCTTGTCGGCGGGGCGCCCGCTCTCCATCCTTCGCCTCTTGATCGCAATTTAGTTCGAAAATTCGCCTAAATAACAATACGGACGAGCAGACGCTAAACGAATCGAAAAGTCAGCAAATTGGAGACATTGTGCATGTGAAGTGCCCCCATACAACAAAGTTAGGACTCGACATCGTTGCATTCTTATATGCGACCTGATTTCCCAAAATCGTAGTCAGCTAAAATTTGTTACGTTTATTTCCACATGAAGCGTATCAAAAAATACAAATCTTATCCCCTGAAACCAAAAAAGATTCAAAAACACAACAGAGGTTGGTCAACGTGGCTATCGAAACGCTTTAGAGCAACCTTTGTTGTGTTTTTTAATCTTTCTTGGTTTCAGGGGACAAGATTTGTATTTCAGTGTTTGAAAGTAACCAAGGACCAGTCGGTTCTACGAAAATGAAGCTTATCGATTGATTATTGTAGCAATTGCTTGCGTATTATTCAACTATCATATTATTCTGTTAAAATCAAAGTATTCAGTTCTCTCCATCCCTCTCTCTCCATTTCGAAGCGCGTTAGGACCCTGAAAATAACGAAAAAGCAACTGTCACTCTTACGGATAAAAGAAAATCTATTGTGCTCGTGATGGTGTGTAGCCCTTTTATGATGTTTGGCCACTTAGTCTTCAATAACACAGGCCCACAAAAAAAAAGTGGTGTGTGCTGGGTGTCGGACCCACATAGTCCGGCGTATTTTTTCCCACTGAACACGAATCTGTAGTCTAAATTGGGGGTCAAACTGCTAAAAGTAGAGAAAAACCAAAAAAACCGATAAAAATCACGATCTCGTATTTTTTTCTGTTTGATATTATCATTCTTATAATTTTCGTCTTTTCCTGACCCTTTTTTCTTCAAATGACCTGTGAAGTGGATTTCTGCTACGTTTTGTTCCTTTTTCTTGAGTTTCTCTGTGTAGCATCCAACAGTAATCTGCAAACATATTTATTCCCCACTGTCCCTGAAACCGCCGTTCAAACTCTTTGAGATCTTGGTGAAATCTTTCTCCTTGCTCTTCACTGAAGTCTCCGTTATTCTCCGGGAATTGGTCAAGATGCGAATCAAGGAAGTGCATTTTCAAATTCATTAGGCAACTTGAATGCTGAAAATTTCTTATCATATTTGCCACAATGCTTTTGTAATCAGCATCCTTGGTATTGCCTAAAAATTTGGTACACACTTCCTTGAAACTTAACCACGATGCCTTTTCTTGGTCATCCATGACTGCAACAAACCCTTCATCTTTGAATAACTTTCGGATTTCCGGTCCATCGAAGATGCCTTCCCTTAGTTTAGCATCAGATTTTTTTTTAAACACAGTACGCAGGTACGTAAAACATTCACCATCTTTATCAAGAGCTTTGACATACTGTTTAATTAAGCCAAGTTTTATATGAAGAGGAGGAATGAGAATTTTGGCTGGATCAACAAGCGGTTTCTTTATTATATTATGTGATCCAACCTTAAATGAAGATCGTAAAGGCCATTCTTTTTTTACGTAGTGATTTTTTCGATCCCTACTGTCAAACATACACAAATAGCATGGATATTTTGTGAATCCAGATTGCTGTCCAAGGATCATGGACAAAATTTTTAAATCACCACATACTTGCCACTTATGTTCTTCGTACTTTATTTTCTTTAGGACAACTTCGAGGTTTGAATACTCTTCTTTAAGTACAGTGGAGTGGGCTAAAGGTAGAGGAGCGAATTTGTTGGTGTTGTGGAGAAGGACTGCCTTAAGACTCTGTTGAGACGAATCAATGAATAACCGCCAATTTTCTGGCTCATATAAATTTGGCTTAAATTCATCGATAAGTCCTTTTACATCAGTGCAATAGAGTAAATCTTCATTTTTTTCAAAATATTTACGGAAGGCTTCTTCTCGATTCCGATAAAACGAAACTTTAGTACCTTTTGTCAATAGATTTCTCTTTTTCATATTCGAAGCCAATATTTCAGCCGCTTCTTTTGAGAGTTTAGCCTCTCTGAATAAATCATTCAAATGTTTTTGATCGTATTTTTCCGGCTTCCGATCTTCACCAATAGGTCTGTATTCTTCATTGCTCGAAAACTCTTCTTCCTCAGATTCGCTAGAAATGTTTTCACTACTAGTATCAAACTCTTTATCAATAAAAGCTGAATTTTCAGGATCGACGTCGACTTCCATTGTGTCTAATCCACTAGTCAGACTGTCTTGTGACGTGTCATCTTCTAAACCTTCTATGAAGTTTGCAACTGGTTGTTGAACACTTGACACAGAAGGATAAGAAATTTTATCCTTATGCATTCGGCCCACAGTGTTGACATTTGTTGTGCAAAAGTAACAATTACTTGCATCAAGTGGCTTTTTCCATATCGCTGGAGTTTTAAATTTAAGATTCGCCTTGACCTGGTGCTTTTCAAATCTATTGATCATATTATAACATGAGCCACAAACAAAATTGGGTATCCAATTTTTGAGATCGAGGGAAACTTTCATATTGAAGCACTTTTCATACAAAGTCACGAAACGATCTGTTAGTTTCTTTGTATTTTTTATCCCTATGTACTTTGCACAAACGTAGCAAAAAGCATTGGGATTTCCAGTACATTTGTGATTGCCACGAGTACTAGAAGTTCCAGCAAAATTTTCAGTAGAAGAATCCATGAAAATAAATAAACCCCGCACGCTAGAATACCTAGGCCTAACTATGAGGGCTTTCCGACTTTGACAAGGACAATGTCAACTCGTCGTCGGACACACTACGGCATCATTCTCATATTCCATCGCTTCCCTGCAAAACAGCGCGCCTTCGACGCCGAAATGTTGACTAGCGAATCATTCTACACATCCCGATAAAGGGCAGTTGTCATCGTAGTCCAATCATTCCGGAGTAGCAGGTTTCTGCCGGTAAATGTACCGATTTAGTTAACCATTTCCTTATTTTTTGTCAAAAACAAAATATCATCTATGTGACACTTAAATAAGACACAATAAGTAGTGAATTAACGTATTTGCACATTACGGTTGGATATTACAGAGAGAAACAAGTAGAAACTGCAAGATGATAATATCATACAGAAAAAAATACGAGCACACACCACTTTTTTTTTGTGGGCCTGTGTAATCATCGTCTATACGGGCTCATTTTTGGGTGGACAACGATAAAAAAGTCCAGTTTTAGGGAAATGGTATCTAAACTGAGAGTGTCATAATGAAACAGATGATTTATTTGTTTCATTGTGTAAATTCAAAAATCCTCAAACTTTACATTGATTTCGCAGCTTCTAAAGTATTCTACCCTAAGAATTGCATTGCGTTTTAAACACATTTTTTTGTTTTGCAGCATTTCTAAAAATTATGTTAAATACCATCGATTTTGTTTCTAAAATTGGACAAATGGGACGCAATTTCAAATTACAACCCACACTAATTATGGACCAGAGATCAAGAACAATTTGTCAACCAAATCAACGGTATTTTCACCATAAAATGTGCCGATGGTGGTAAAGTGGACCAAAGGCTAAACACTGGACAGATAAACCTAAAAAGAAGCGACATAGTTTTAAACTTTTATTTATAATGATAGTTGGTGATGAAACCGGATTAATAAAATCAGAATGTCCTTGTCTATGTCATCCTTCGCGAAACTTATCGCTGAAAATGCGCACTCAAATATTAAGTTTTGCTTGCAGATGTAAATAATAAAGATAACAATTTTAGTAATGTTTTATTTGTCTAGACTGTGTTAGTTTGATAAAATTATTTATGTTGGAAAAACACAATGAATCCAGTTGGCAAATATCTCTGCCCCCTCTACGTCACGAATCTTTCAAGCATGATAAAAGAAGAGGCGAACACTTGACCTTTTTGATTACTACTACTTTTATCACGTGTATTATTTACATATTAAGTATATTTTTATAAAAAAACTACTTTATTTTTTTACATTGCTCTTGAAAACATCAGCGACATTTTTAATTTTTTTGATACCCGATATGTTATTACCTTAAATAATAAAAAAATTATACTAATAACGACGAAAAATTTACATATTTATGTAGATTACCTCATCAGAAGTAAGTTGTTACTTCGCGACCGCGATTCCAATTACATAAATTAGGATTTTTCGACCTCCTTATAAAATGTATAATGTAAAAGTATACTGGAATCAATAAAATATTGATTAAAAATAACAAAATATTGTCACTGTCTAGCTAACAATATAATGATACGATAATACAACGTTTTGTTTAGTTTTCTTCGATTTTTGTTTATTGTTGTTCTTGTAAAAAATGACACGCAAATCGTGTCCCCTGAAACCAAGAAATATTTAAAAACACAACAATAGTTGCTCTAGAGTCTAAAGCAGAGTTCAGCAAACTTTTAAACCGAAAGAGCCAGCCGCAATAAAAAAATTGATTTCGTAAATTTCAAAGAGTGACAAATTTTTATTTCGGATTTTTACATTTTATTCCAAAATTGAATCAGATAAATCGGACAAAATATGGGACAGAGACTGACTCATGTAGTCAAACGAAAATACATTCGGCCCAAAACAACTTTTATTGCTCAAAATTTAGACCTTTACTTCAAAATTTGCCTTTTTTCGCAATTTCGAATTTTTTTAACCCTTCTCTATATTAGTCTTCTTTTTTAATACTTCTTTTGTTCCTAAAATTAAACTTTTACCCCAAATCTTTCTTTCTACTCAAAACTCGACAATTTGTAAAAATGTTTACATTTTTCTAATTCGACTTACTGAAAGATTCGACTTATTTCTCAAAAATTCATCTTTTATAGATTTTTTAATAAAAAAGTAAATATTTGAAGTAATTGAAGATGTTAAGTGAAATAGTTTTTGAAGATTTCGACCTTATTTTCAAAGTGTTCTTTTTTCAAAATTTAGATCTATTCTCAATTTTCCAAAGTAACATTTTTTCGACTTTGTTCTAAATTGCGGCTTTTTTCTAGAACTTTCTACATACTTTTTAAAATTCGTCCTTTTACCAAATTTCGGCATTTTCCCCTAAATTGACTTTTACTAAACATTTAAACTTTTATTTATTTTCTACAAATTTGGACTTGTTACCCAAAATCTGAGGCCTCGGTTTTATCAGGGCGCCCAATGAGATGATTTGCAAAATCCAGGAATTACGATAGCTTAGGTTTCGTCGTCAAAGGTAAAAAATGAAAAAGTTTAATTTTTTGTAATATTTTGGTCGTCAAAATTATTAGTGCCCTTCCGTTTAACCTTTCCGGCGATCCGAACAAAGTTCTCAGGCAATGTTCCCTCTAATTTTTTGCAGTTCTGCGCTGTGCAAATTTAAGTGAAAGCAAAAATGTTAAAATAAAAAAAATTGGGCATATTTTCAAATTTTGAGAATAAAGAAAATCAAGTTAAAATTTTGATGAAAATGAAAAAAAGGGGGCAAACCCCCGGGACCTTGGCTTTATCAGGGCGCCCGATTAGATGATTTGTGGATTTCAGGAATGACGATAGCTTAGATTTCGTCGTGAAAGGTAAAAATTGAGAAAGTTAAAAAGAACATAAAAAATTAAATTTTTGTGTTTTTGTACGTCAAAATTCAACTATACCCGGGACCCGGACAAAGTTCCCTGGCAATCTTCTGTCTAATTTTTTGCAGTTATGGGCGGTGCAAAATTGAGTGGACGCAACAACATTAAATTGGGCATTTTTTTCAAATGTTACGAATAAAGTAAATCAATCAAGGTTAAAATTTCGAAAAAAATGATTAAATGTCGAAAAAATCCAAGTATTTGGACAAGCAAGAAATTTCGATAAAAATTCGAAAATTTCCAGGAAATTTTAAGAAAAAAAAAGAACGCAGAATTATGATAATGAATTAAAAATTTGAAAAAAAGTTATTTTCGAAATTCGAAATTAAAAGAAACGTATCAAACTTTAAAAAGAGGCAGAATATGTCAGAAAAGTCAAATTTTAAGAAACAAAATCAAACAAAACGTGATTTTCGACTAAAAAAAGTCGAAATTTGCAGAAATGTTGTTTAAGACAAAAGTCCAAATTTCGAGGAAAAGCAGATTTTGAGGAAAATGACCAATTTTTTGGAAACTTGAAAATGCTCAGTGGTCGAAAATATTTGAGAAATTTGGCATTTGCAAAAAAATACTCTCGAAAACAAAGTCGCAATTTCGAGACAAAAAAAAAACGCAATTTAGAGCAAAATTGGAAAAAATCTAATTTTGAAAGCATCCTAATTTTTTGAATGCGCCTTAACTTAAAAAAAGACTAATTCTGAGGAAAAAGTCGAAATCTTCAAAAAAATATTTCCCCAGCATTTCCACTTATTATTTTTCTCGAATTTTTTATTAAATTCGACTGAATGAGTAAAGGGGAATTTTTGAGAAACAAAGCGGAGCTTCTACACGGTACAAGTAAAACAAAATTCAAAATTTTCATGAGAGGTAAATTTGTTGAATGAAAACTAGACGCATTTCAGAAATAGAGGTTTCCTAAAAACATCAAATTTTGACTAAAAGATACGAAAGCGCAGAAAGAACAATAAATTGAAAAAAGTATTTTTAGAAATTTCGACTTTTTTTCTCGGAATATCGACTTTAATCTTGAACTTTCGATTTCTTTCTCGAAATTTCGACTATATTTTCGAAATTTCGACCTTTATCTAGAAAATTTGACTCTATTCTCGAAATTTCGACTTTAATCTCGAAATTTCGACTTTAAACTGAAAATGTCGACTTTTTTCCTAAATTTCGACTTTTTTCTCGAAATTTCGAAACTGAAATTTCAACTTTGATCCCGAAATTTCGACCCTAAACTCGAAATGTTGCCCTTTTTTTATGAAATTTCGACTTCTTCTTGAAATTTTGATTAAAATTTCAAATTTAATCTCGAAATTTCGACTTTAAACTCAAAATTTCGTCTTTTTGCTCGAAATTTTGACTTTAATCTTAAAATTTCGATTTTTCTGTTGGAAATTTCGACTCTCTTCTCAAAATTTCGACTTTTGTCTCGAAGTTTCCACTTTTATTTTGAAATTTTGACTTTAAACTCGAAATATCGACTTTTTCTCGAAATTTCGACTTTTTTCTCGAAATTCCGAGATTAAAATCGAAATTTCAATTTCGACTCTAAACTAGAAATTTCGCATTTTTTCTTGAAATTTCAACTTCTGGAAATTTCGACTTTTTTCTGGAAACTTCGAGTTTAAAGTCAAAGTTTCAAATTTAATCTCAAAATTTCGACTTTTTTCTCGAAATTCCGAGATTAAAATCGAAATTTCAACTTTGATCTCGAAATGTTGACTTTAAACTCGACATTTTGTCTTTTTGCTCGAAATTTCGACTTTAATCTTGACATTTTAAATTTTTTTAAAAATTTCGATTGTATGCTTGAAATTTCGAGAATGGAATCGAAGTTTTTCTCGAAATTTGGACTTCTTCTCGAAATTTCGACCTTTTTCGCGAAATTACCAGATCCGAGAGTCAAAATTTGAAATTTAATTTCAAAATTTCGATTTTTTTTTGAAAATTTCGATTCTATTCTCGAAATTTCGAGAATAAAATCAAACTTTTTCTCGAAATTTCAACTTCTTCTCCAAATTTCGATCTTTTTCTCGAAATTTCGAGATTCAATTCAAAATTTCAAATTTAATCTCGAAATTTCGACTTTAAATTCTAAATGTTGACTTTTCCCAAAATTTCGACTTTTTTCTCGAAATCCCAAGATTAAAATCGAAATTTCAACTTTGATCCCGAAATTTTGACCCTAAACTCGAAATTTCGCCCTTTTTTCTCGAAATGTTGACATTTTTCTCCCAATTCCCAGATTAAAGTCAAAATTTCACATTTTAATCTCGAAATTTCGACTTAAAACTCGAAATTTCGCCTTTTTGCTCGAAATTTCGGCTTTAATCTTGAAATTTCAATTTTTTTTGAAAATTTCGTTTCTATTTTCAAAATTTCGAGAACGGAATCAAAATTTTTCTCGAAATTTCAACTTTTAGAAATTTCGACTTCTTCTCGAAATTTCGACTTTTTTCTCGAAATTTCGACTTTTAACTCGAAAGGTCGACTTTTAACTAGAAAGGTCGACTTTTTCCCAAAATTTTGACTTTTTTCTCGAAATTCCGAGATTAAAATCGAAATTTTAACTTTGATCCCGAAATTTCGACCCTAAACTCGAAATTTCTCCCTTTTTTCTCGAAATTTCGTCTTCTTGCTCGAAATTTTGACTTTAGTCTTGAAATTTCGATTGTTTTTTAAAAATTTAAATTCAATCTCGAAATTTCGACTTCTTCTCGAAATTTCGACCATTTTCTCTAAATTCCAAGATTAAAGTCAAACTTTCAAATTTAATCTTGAAATTTCAACTTTAAAATCGAAATTTCGTCTTTTTACTCAAAATTTAGACTTTAATCTTGAAATTTTAAATTTTTTTCGAAAATTTCGATTGTATTCTCGAAATTTCGAGAATAAAATCAAAGTTTTTTTCGAAATTTTCACTTCTTCTCGAAATTCCGACTTTTTCGCGAAATTCCGAGATCCGAGAGTCAAAATTTCAAATTTAATTTCGGAAGTTCGATTTTTTTTGAAAATTTCGATTCTATTCTCGAAATTTCGAGAATAAAATCGAAATTTTTCTCGAAATTTCGATCTTTTTCTCGAATTTCCGAGATTAAAGTCAAAATTTTAAATTTAATCTCGAAATTTCGACTTTTTCTCAAAATTTCGACTCTTTTCTCGAAATTCCGAGATCAAAATCGAAATTTTGACTTTGGTCCCGAAATTTCGACCCTTACCTCAAAATTTCGCCTTTTTTTCTCAAAATGTCGACCTTTTTCTTGAAATTCCGGGATTAAAGTCAAAATTTCAAATTCAATCTCGAAATTTCGACTTTAAACCCGAAATCTCGACTTTTTCCCAAAATTTCGACTTTTTTCTCGAAATTGCGAGATTAAGATCGGCATTTCAACTTTGATCCCGAAATTTCGACCCTAAACTCGAAATTTCGCCTTTTTTTCTCGAAATTTCGACTTTAATCTAGAAATTTAGATTTTCTTGGAAATTTGGTCTTCCTTCTCAAAATTTCGACTTTTATCTCGACTTTAAACTTGAAATGTCGACTTTTTCCCAAAATTTTGACTTTTTTCTTACAATCCCGAGATTAAAATGGAAATTTCAACTTTGATCCCGAAATTTCGACTCTTAAGTCGAAATTTTGCCTTTTTTACCGAAATTTCCACTTCTTCTCAAAATTTTAACCTTTTTGTCAAAATTCCGAGATTAAAATCAAAATTTCAACTTTGATTTAGAAATTTCGACGTTTAACTCGAAATTTCGTCGTTTTTCTCGAAATTTCGGCTTTAATCTTGAATATTCAATTTTATTTTTTTGGAAATTTCGACTCTATTCTCGAAATTTTGACTTTTTTCTCGAAATTTCCTCTTTTTGCTCGAAATTTCGTCTTTAATCTAGAAATTTGGATTTTTTTGGAAATTTGGCCTCTCTTCTCGAAATTTCAACTTTTATCTAGACTTTAAACTCGAAATACGACTTTTCTCCAAAATTTTGAATTTTTTCTCGAAATTCCGAGATTAAAATCGAAATTTCAACTTTGATCCCGAAATTTCGACCCTAAACTCGAAATTTCGCCTTTTTTTCTCAAAATTTCGACTTTAATCTAGAAATTTCGATTTTTATCTCAAAACTTCGACTTTAAACTCGAAATGTCGGCCTTTTTCTCGAAATTCCGAGATTTAAGTCAAAATTTTAAATTCAATCTCAAAATTTCGACTTTAAACTCGAAATGTCGACTTTTTTTTTAAATTTCGACTTTTTTTTCGAGATTCCGAGATTAAGATCGAAATTTCAACTTTGATCCCGAAATTTCGACTGTAAACTCAAAATGTCTCCTTTTTTTTTCTCGAAATTTCGACCTCTGGAAATTTCGACCTTTTTCTCGAAATTCCCAGATTAAAGTCAAAATTTCGACTTTAATCTCGAAATTCTGCGAAAAAAGGCGAAATTTTGGTAATTAAATATTTAAATTAAGAAACGTACTCTACTGTCAACTGTCAATATTGTTTTATTGGGATGTGGTGCGGCGCAACTGTCATCTGTTTAACCTAAGTGGGAAAATTTTGAGATTAAATTCTCGAAATCTCGAAACTTCGAGAAAAAAGTCGAAATTTCGAGGTTAAAGTAGAAATTTCGAGATTAAAGTCGAAATATCGACTTTAATCCCGAAATTTCAAGAAAAAGGTCGAAATTTTGAGAAGAAAGTTGAAATTTCGAGAAAAAAGTCGAAATTCGAGAAAAAAGTCGAATATTCTGGTTTAAAGTCGAAATTTATAAAAAAATTCTTAATGATGATATCGTTCTACTACTTCGTAAAACAGTTTAATTTTGACAAAAAAAGATCGATATTTCGAAAAAAAGACCAATAAATAGAACAATAAAATAGTTTTCTTAGAATTTTAGGTTTAAGCTTGGAATTTTTATTTGTTTTCCTAAATTCGTCACTAGAAGATTTAAAAGTTACAATTACATTCAAATATCGATTATTTCTGAAAATTTTCGATTATTTTGGGAAATTTCGATTATTTTGCAAAAATTCGATTCGTTGGCGAATTTTAAATTTTGCCAAATTACGATTAATTCGCGAAATTTCGATTATTTCTCAACATATCGATTATTTCTCGAAACGTCGATTATTTCCCGAAACCTAGATTATTTCTCAGATTTTCGATTATTTCGACAAATTTTGATCATTTCGCAACATTTCGATTATTTCCCGATTTTGATTATTATGCAAATTTTCGATTATTTCACAAAAATTCGATTCTTTCGCAAATTTTAAATTTTGCGAAATTTCGATCATTTCGCGAAATTTAATCTCGGAATTTCGACATTAAACTCAAAATTTCGTCTTTTTGCTTAAAATTTTGACTTTAATCTTGAAATTTCGATTTTGTTTAAAAATTTGGATTCTATTCTCGAAATTTCGAGAGTGGAATCGAAATTTTTCTCGAGATTTCGATATTTTTTTCGAAATTTCGATCTTTTTCTCGAAATTCCGAGATTAAAGTCAACATTTCAAATCTTATCTCGAAATTTCGACTTTCAACTAGAAAGGTCGACTTTTTCCCAAAATTTCGACTTTTTTCTCGAAATTCCGAGATTAAAATCGAAATTTCAACTTTGATCCCGAAATTTTGACTTTAAACTCGAAATTTCGCCCTTTTTCTCGAAATTTCGATCCTTTTCTCGAAATTCCGAAATTAAAGTCAAAATTTCAAATTTAATCTCGAAAATTCGACTTCAAACTCGAAATTTCGTCTTTATGCTCGAAATTTTGACTTTAATCTCTAAATTTCGTCTTCTTCTCGAAATATTGACCTTTTTCTTGAAATTCCGAGATTAAAGTCAAAATTTCAAATTTAATCTCGAAATTTCGACTTTAAACTGGAAAGGTCGACTTTTTCCCAAAATTTCGACTTTTTTCTCGAAATTCCGAGATTAAAATCGAAATTTTAACTTTGATCCCAAAATTTTAACCCTAAACTCGAAATTTCGCCCTTTTTTTTCGAAATTCCGAGATTAAAGTCAAAATTTGAAATTTAATCTCGAAATTTTGACTTTTAACTCGAAAGGTCGACTTTTTTCCAAAATTTTGACTTTTTTCTAGAAATTCCGGGATTAAAATCGAAATTTCAACTTTGATCCCGAAATTTCGACCCTAAACTCAAAATTTTGCCCTTTTTCCCGAAATTTCGAGCTTTTTCATGAAACTCCGATATAAAAGTCAAAATTTCAAATTTAATCTCGAAATTTCGACTTCAAACTCGAAATTTCGTCTTTATACTCAAAATTTCATCTTTATACTCAAAATTTCGACTTTAATCTTGAAATTTCGATTTTTTTTGAGAATTTCGATTCTATTCTTGAAATTTCGAGAATAAAATCGAAATTTTTCTCGAAATTTCGTCTTCTTCTCGAAATATCGACCTTTTTCTCGAAATTCCGAGATTAAAGTCAAAATTTCAAATTTAATCTCGAAATTTTGACTTTAAATTCGAAATGTCAACTTTTTCCCAAAATTTCAACTTTTTTCTCGAAATTTCGAGATTAAAATCGAAATTTTAACTTTGATCCCAAAATTTCAACCCTAAACTCGAAATGTTGCCCTTTTTTTTCGAAATTCCGAGATTAAAGTCGAAATTTCAAATTTAATCTCGAAATTTTGACTTTTAACTCAAAAGGTCGACTTTTTCCCAAAATTTCGAATTTTTTCTCGAAATTTCGAGATTAAAATCGAAATTTCAACTTTGATCCCGAAATTTCGACCCTAAATTCGAAATGTTGCCCTTTTTTCTCGCAATGTCGACCTTTTTCACGAAATTCTGAGATAAAAGTCAAAATTTCAAATTTAATCTCGAAATTTCCACTTCAAATTCGAAATTTCGTCTTTATACTCGAAATTTCGACTTTAATCTTGAAATTTCGATTTAAAAAAAAAAATTCGATACTATTCTTGAAATTTCGAGAATAGAATCAAAATATTTCTCAAAATTTCGTTTTCTTCTGGAAATTTCAACATTTTCTCGCAATTCCAAGATTAAAGTCGAAATTTCGAGATTAAACTCGAAATGTCGACTTTTTCCCAAAATTTCGACTTTTTTCTCAAAATTCCGAGATTAAAATCGAAATTTCAACTTTGATCCCGAAATTTCTACCCTAAATTCGAAATTTTGCCTTTTTTTCTCGAAATTTCGACCTTTCTCACGAAATTCTGAGATAAAAGTCAAAATTTCAAATTAAATCTCGAAATTTCCACTTCAAACTCGAAATTTCGTCTTTATACTCGAAATTTCGACTTTAATCTTAAAATTTAGATTTTTTTAAAAAAATTTTGATTCTATTCTTGAAATTTGGAGAATAGAATCGAAATTTTTCTCAAAATTTCGTCTTCTTCTGGAAATTTTTCTCGCAATTCCAAGATTAAAGTCAAAATTTCAAATTTAATCTCGAAATTTCGACTTTAAACTCGAAATGTCGACTTTTTCCCAAAATTTTGACTTTTTTCTCAAAATTCCGAGATTAAAATCGAAATTTCAACTTTGATCCCGAAATTTTGACCCTAAACTCAAAATTTCGCCTTTTTTCTCGAAATTTCGGCTTCTCAAAATTTCGACGTTTTGCTCGAAATTTCGTCTTCTTGCTCGAAATTGCGACTTTCATCTAGAAACTTCAATTTTTTTCTGGAAATTTCGTCTCTCTTCTCGAAATTTCGAATTATATCCCAAAAGTTCGACTTTTATCTTGAAATTTCGACTTTAAATACGAAATGTCGACTTTTTTTCAAAGTTTTGACTTTTTTCTCGAAATTTCGTGATTAAAATCGATATTTCAACTTTAATCCCGAAATTTCGACTCTAACGTCGAAATTTCGCCTTTTTTCCGAAATTTCGACTTCTTTTCAAAATTTTAACCTTTTTGTCGAAATTCCGAGATTAAAGTCGAAATTTCAACTTTGATTCCGAAATTTCGACTTCAAACTCAAAATTTCGTCGTTTTTCTCGAAATTGCGGCTTTTATCTTGTAATTTCGATATTTTTTTTTGGAAATTTCGACTCTATTCTCGAAATTTAGACTTCTATCTCGAAATTTCTACTTTTATCTCGAAATTTCGACTTTAAACTCGAAATGTCGACTTTTTCTCAAAATTTCGACTTTTTTTCTCGAAATTCCAAAATTAAAATGGAAATTTCAACTTTGATTCCAAAATTTCGACTCTAAACTCAAAATTTCGTCTATTTTCTCGAAATTTCGTCTTTACTCTCGAACTTTAGCGAAAAAAGTCAAAATTTTGGTAAATAAATATTTAAATTACAGAACGTACTCTTTTGTCAACTGTCAATATTGTTTTAATGAAATGTGGTCTGTCATCCGTTTAACCTAACCAAAGAGTAGAAAAATATTGAGATTAAATTGTCGAAATCTCGAAATTTCGAAATTAAAGTAGAGATTATGGGATTAAGTAGAAATTTCGGATTAAATCCCGGAATTTCAAGAGAGAGGTCGAAATTTTTGGAAAAAAGTGGAAATTTCGAGAAAAAAGTCGAAATTTCTGGTTTAAAGTCGAAATTCATAAAAAAAATGTCTTAACGATGTCCTTCTACTCGTTCGTAAAACAGTCTAATTTTGAGAAAAAAGATCGATATTTTGAAAAAATGACGAATAAAGAGGACAATAAAATAGTTTTATTAGAATTTCAGTTTAAAACTTTGAATTTTCAATTATGTTTTCCTAAGTTCGTCATTAGATGATTAAAAGTTACAATTAAATTCAAATATTCAAATAAAAAATCCAAGAAACATTTTGGAATTAAAAAAAAAGCTATTCATTTATGACAACCAAATTACTTTCAGGTTTCCCTCTATTAATTGATAATTTTGCTGATGACGAGGGAGTTTTAAACAGTGATAATGTTAATTACACCAAAGAGATAAAGTAGTAAAATTATGCTAATATTTGCCTGCGCCTAAAAATGATAAAAAAAGAGAAGCGATAACAATTATCACGGATGATTATATGATAATAAATTCTTACGATAAGAGCAATGAAAACAGAAAATATTGCGACGCTGATAACATTGGATAATTAGTCTGCTGGGCTCGTCCTTTTAAAAATAGACCAATTACGTAAAACCGCGATAAATTAATTGCAATATTTTCGAAATCGAACCGCTGGCCGCCGACGCACCAATATCCTGGAAGCAAAGTACAATTTTCAGCTTGTTCAACTTTCAGCGCGTTCAGTCGCGACTCCTTCGAAGATATTAGCGCGCTCATATAAATACTTTTCACGGGCGGATTACTCATACAACGCGAGCATAAACACCGTCCACCGCCGGTCATTTTTATTTAAACTTTCAGTCGTTGCACCGCATCCGTTTGGGAAAGTGTTCGCGCCGTTAATTTTCGAATTTTCTAACATGGGCGACCCCACGGTGACTATTAAACAGGGGACTTTAAAAGGGAAAGTGGCGAAGGATTTCCAAGGGGGCAGCTATTACAGCTTTCAGGGGATTCCCTACGCCAAGGCGCCCGTTGGCGAATTGAGATTTAAGGTAAATATACCTCTGCGTCAGTGTTTGTTTTCAATAAGAAAACTAATTATAAATGTTATTTTTTTATTATTTAAGCTTTAGCAGTTTTGTAGAATATTTAAATTTAACTATGTTAGAAATTGGGCTAAATTATTTTTTTTCAATAAGGATTTCAAAGTAAAAAAGAAAATTAATATTATGTCATAAATGCAAAGCAAAACAAAATTGATTTGTTTATTTGTATTATAATATTAACCTATATTTATCAAACTTCGTATTTCTTTCTGAATTTTAATGTAACATTTGAAAATTTTGATTTTTTTCTATAAATTTGTCTTTTCTTTGTTTCTTAAAAATGAGAGCTTTTATCGAAATTTCGATCTTTTTCGTAATTTACTGATTTATTATAAACGTTTCATTCTGTAGAAATTCGTAGAAATTTTCAGTTTTTTTTAAATTATTTTTATAGCCTTTCCTCCAGATTTTTTCTCTGACTAAAAAAATGAAAACTGATTTATTTTTGGACGTTTCACTTGTTTTCTCGATTAGATTCTTCTGAACTTTATTTCGCAAAATTTAGATTTTTTTTCTAATAATTTTTTCATCAAAATATCCAATTTCTTCTCAAAATTATATTAACTTCTCTAATGTTTTAAAATTATTATTATTTAATTTATTCGTTTTTATTTTTTAATTTACAACTGTTATTTTATCAAACCTTACACTACAATACTTAAGCAAACTTAACAATGACAGACGCACCAATTCTTTTAAAATTCTAAGAAAATTTCGAGTTTTTCCTTTAAGCTTGAAAATTTTATTGGCATTTCGTCTTCTCTCTAAAATTTCTTATATAAATTTCTCGAATCAGGCGATTTTAAATAAAGCGTAAACTTACGGTTTTGCGTGATCACACGCGTTACCATCACGCCAACATACTTTAATGTTAGCAGGATATTTTTTTTTGGTGGAATGGACTGGTCCTTGGTTATCTTCAAAAATTGAAATACAAATCTTGTCCCATGAAATGAAGAAAGATTAAAAAACACAACAGAGGTTGCTCTAATACATTTCGATAGCCAAGCTATCATCTTCAGAGAAATACTGAAGATGATAGCTTGGCTATCGAAACGCGTTAGAGCAACCTCTGTTGTGTTTTTTAAACTTTCTTGATTTCAGGGGACAAGATTTGTATTTCAGTTAACACTATGATTTCTAGTTTTCTCGAAATTTCGATTATTCCTAAAAGTCGGTTTTTTTCAATATTCTGTCAATATTTCTTTTTTTAAATTTTGTTTTAATGTAAATTTCGAGTGTTTTCGCAAAAGTTTTTTTATGGAAAAACATTTTCAATTTTCAAAATTTCGAAATTTTATATTTTCTCTAAAAAAGTTTTTGGCGAAATTTTCAGTGCCTTCTAGAAATTTCGATTTCTGTACATTTTTTTGATGGGTATATCTACTATGCTATTAATTTCCGCATATTAAGCGCTATGATTAGTTATATGTTTCTATTTCTTTCCCTAAATTGTGTCATAAAAATCTCAATTTTAAATTTTCTTTAAAAATATCGTTTATTAGTTTGACATTTTATTAACATTTCGACTTTTTTCTAAAATTTGTTGTGTATAAATTTTTCGAATCTCGCGATTTTGGATAGAAAGTAAACTTACGATTCCGCGTAACAATCACGTTACCACCTAGCGTTACCATCACACATTATCAACGTGCTCTAATGATATCAAGTCTTTTCGAAATTGGCACTGACCATTCAAAAAATTGGTTTTTTTTCCGAAATTTTGTCTTCTTCCCTCGAAATTTCATTTTTTTTCTAACATTTTTTAATTTAAATTTGTTTCTTGGCAAAATTTTGATTTTTTTCTATATCCATTTTCAAAATTTCGACTTTATTTCGAAATTTCATATTTTCTCTAAAAAAATTGTTTACTGAAATTTTCGGTGTTTTCTAGAAGTTTCATCTTCTGTAATTATTTTATGAAAATTCTATGATATTAATTCCCTCATTTTAAGCGCTATGATCAGTGACCTGCCAATTATTTTTTACTGTTTCTTCTTTTAAATTTTGTTATAAAAATCACAATTTGGAATTTTCTCTAAAAATATCGCTTATTAACTTGAAACTTTATAGACTTTTCAGCTTTTTTCTAATTTTTTTTTAATAAAATTTCTTGAATCTCGTGATTTTGGATAATGGGTAAACTTATGGTTTCGCATCACCATCATACGTTACCATCTGGCGTTACCAACATTCTGTAATGTTACAGTATGATGTCGAGTTTTTTCATAATTGCGCCTATTCTATATATATATATACTGCTGCAGCGGCTAACTCAGACTCCGGTCCATACACATTCCAACTGGGCGCAGGCCTATATACACGCGTTATACGGGCGTTACATTTCGTCAGTCATTGAGCCTCCACTGCCCAGCGGTTTACTCAGACTCCTAGTGTATCTACAGTTACTGAGCCTCCATTTATTTTTATACGATCACATCCAGCCTCCGAACAGTGTTGCCGAAATGACTTTACCGCGATGATGTAAGCTTTTTAACAGCTTTGGTGTCGATAAAATGCTTAATGCGGGAGATGAATCAATTAATAGCACAGATACACAGAAAACATAACCTTGCGCTAAATTAAATATCCGAGAAGCTGTTGTGGTTAGCTGGTAGCTTTCAAAAGTAACACTGAATCTTTCTAAATGTGTATTTTTAATACTAAAATTTATTTTCAATTCTATTTCAACTTGTTACAACTAGGATCTATTAAACATTTTGCTTAACCCTTGGAATATTGTTATATTGTTTATTTAAATAATTCGATTTGTTGTGGTGACTTCGCTAATTAATTATAAATTATGTGCATAAATTATTACACAGAAGAAAATCGCCGAAAATCACGGTTAACAAATACATTAATAACATTTCGAAACTTTCTCGAAAAACTTCAAGAGCAAAAATTAAGTATTGTGCTGCTGTGTTTAGAACCTGAACCAATTTAAACTGGTGCAAATATGTAAACTATATGGGCATAACAACAATTATCCTAAAAGGATACCTTTAGTGCCTTCGACCTTCCATGTAAATCTAAAGACAAGAATACTGGAAAGTGTTTTCATATTTAAAACTTATTTTGGCTAAGTATACGTGTATTTATTACTATAATTTAAGAATTTAATAAAACATGCATGACAGCTAATTTTGTTTTTTATTTTACTACACCTCATTTCACTCGATGCAGAATATGTACTTTTCAGGGAACTTTACATTGGACGAATAAAAATAATTAGGACGTTTTCAAAAATGAAGTTGCTTGTGTTAATTTTTATTTTTTGATTTCTTGTTACAATTAAAAGATAGTTTTGTGTTAGTTATTACAAGTTTGATGTTTGTTTTTGCTACTAAAATTTGAAAAATGTTCCTACCTTTATTTATATATTTATATAAGATTTAGCAAACACTTAATTGCGATTTTATATCTTCAATTTAATCAATTAAACAGTTTGGGCTATTTGCACTTTATTTTCTGTATAATATAATTTTTGTTGATTGTTTTGAAATTTGAAATTTAAATAGAAGTTTCTCTCAAGGGTTATGTTTTTTCTCTTTTTTATTGCTGACGACAATTTTGTTCATAAAATAGAGCTCGTTTTTTTGGCGATAGAAATTATTAGAGGTTAGGAGTTTCCAGCAGCAAAACTTGGGACAAAAACGTCAATTTTCAGATCGAAGTATTTAAAAACAATGAAAATTTTCAACCTAAACTTTAAATTCATGTACTTGTTACTTGAAAACCAAAACTTCAAACTCAAATTTTTGACTTTCACTTTAAATTTCGGAGATAGAGTTAAACGTTTACTTCGGGTTTTAAAATGTAGAGAGGAACATCCAATTCAAAGTTCAATGTGCAGTTTTGAAAAGAAATGCATCATTCAGAGAAAAAACTCTTGATTTATACAATAAAACTTTAAAAACTCGAAGTTATTACCAAATTTTCAATTTTAGTCACGGAGTTTCAACTTTTAAACCTCGCAAGCAACGTTTCTTATGACGTTTTTGTGTGTACATTACGTAATAAATAGTTCTTATTCTGTAAAGGAAAACTACAAAAGACAAAAAGGGTTTTTAAAATTCTAAATAACTTATTATAAATAGTATTCCGGTCTTTAGATTACTATTTCGAGTAGTATCTTGGAGTAGGTGATGAAGAGATTGGTTTTGGCGCTGAAAGTCATACGTTCAAATCCGACGAGTTCCACTTTTTTTTTTGTTTTTTTATCATTTTTTTTAAATTTTTATGTTTTTGAATGCTTCCCTTTTAATTAATGAATATATAATAAATCCAAATAACAGTCTGCTCACAAAAAAATGTCACAATGACTGCATTGTATGAAATAATTAATACTTTTAACTCTTTAGTTCAAACTGTCATCTAAAACTTGATGTGATTAATAAGTCTAGCTGCTCATTTATTTGTGCAAGTGTAAATATATGTGAGGTTTTATTGCTTGCAAAAAAGATTAAGCTCTTGGTGTGAAACTTAAATGTTGATCACTTTTCTAGAAGTTCATGGATATTACGTTAGCAACAAGTTACACTTATTAATAAACAGCTAGACCTTTATAAACA
Source organism: Dastarcus helophoroides (assembly GCA_028583605.1). Taxonomy (NCBI): domain Eukaryota; kingdom Metazoa; phylum Arthropoda; class Insecta; order Coleoptera; family Bothrideridae; genus Dastarcus; species Dastarcus helophoroides. Next base: position 20,461,170 of record CM053337.1, on the reverse strand, counting down.
CCTCTTTAATATTTTAAGAGAAACTTTACATAGGAGTTCAAATTAAACGAAATCCTGAAATGTTCGGATAATACTGAGTGGTTCATGGAGTAGTTAGCACGATTATACCAACGCATACTGCTGTTTAGATTCATTACATTACTATTAATTTTTAGGTACGCATAAAAAACATCAAAAGTTAATAAATCCGTAAAAAATCAAAAAAGGAAGGAAGCGACACACGTCGGATTCGAACGTATAACCTTTGGCGTTTTAATCGATCCCTTACCAACTAAGCTAGCGTTTTATAAGTTGCAAAATTTTATGAAGGACTAAAACTGTAAAGTGTAAAAAATTATAGATATCTGATATAATTTATGACAATAACAGCGATTTCCAATTTTCATTCAAAAAGTACTTTTTCTAGAAATTCTTAAGTTGCCATCAAATTTTTTAGTGTGAAAATTTAAAATTGGAATGTTATTTATAAACGAAACTGTGATCAAAATAATTAAACATTTTAGTTCTAACGAAAAGTGTTTATTAAACTTGGAAAAAACAATTCAAAATTCGAAATGTCGACGTTATAACTATAAATTTTATCTATTTGGGCTTCAACAGTTTAAAGTAGAAAATGGAAAAAAATCAATATTTAACTTTAACATCAAAATTTGGGATTTAAATCTGAAATTTCAGCTCTTTTATTTACGTTTCAACTGTATCTTTAAATGTCCAGAAAAAAAATCAAAATTTTAAATACAGAATTACAATTTCTAGTTGACATGAGAAATCAACAATTAGCAGCAAATAACTCGAAAAGCTAGTGTTTCAAATTGCGCGCGGTGTTCTTTGCTTGCGCGCTCTGTGCTCTGTCATTCAACATTAATGTTAACCACGGCAAAATGGGGCATTTGTTTAATTAACAAGTCGACGATGCTGAAAAGGGGAAACCTGGCTGGTCATATCAATATTATCCAAACATGGTAGAAATATTGTACATAGTTATTGTTAATACAGTTTATCGATTGAAAGGTATATCAATAACAGTGATGTCAATAACGTGAAAGTGAGCCGTGACCGATATTGACCAATACAAGATCGAAGGAGTACATAATATTTACTAGGCCCCATTTAATATTACCCTACAAGGTTGATAGGATTTTGTGTAGTCACGTACATATTTGTCAGTTAACAATTACGTCAAATGTACCCTCATCTTTTTTTAGTTTTAATTCTTTTAATGTGGAACAAGGAAAACCAAACTCGACAAGCAAGAATGACAAAAGGGATAATTAGACACAGATCTTCTTCAAGGAATTGAAAGTGGCAAAAATTCAGTGCTGTGTTTAAATCAGATGCAATTTCATGTGCAAATTCAAGTGATGTTAAACTTTATCTCGAGCTGCTCTTTTAATGATTCATGTTTAAAAACTCAGGGTATGAAGTGTATTTGTAACTCTAACTTTAGGAATTTAGCAAAACATGCATTGCAGCCGATTTTATTTTCCATGTTATTGAACTTAATTTCGCTCGATGCATATTATATGCATTTTTGGGGGAATTTTACATGTTGCTCGAAAACAAATAACCATCTTTTTTTTAGTTTGAATTAGTTTAATGTGGAACAAGGAAAACCTAACTCAACAAGTAAGAATGACTAAAAGAATATTTAAATACAAATCTTCTTCAAAGAACTGGAAGTGGCAAAAATTTAGTGCTGTGTTTAAATCCGAAGCAATTTCATATGCAAACCCGTGTTGTTAAACTGTATCTCAAGCTGATTGTTTAATGATTTTGTGCTTAAACTAAGTGTATGAAGTGTATTTGTAATTCTAACCCTAAGAATTCGGGAAAGATGCATTGCAGCTGATTTTAGTATCCATGTTATTAAACTTATTTTCACTTTGTGTATATTATATGCATTTTTAAGGAAATTTTACATATCATGCTCAAAAACAAGTATAAATCTGTGAAATAGATGTTCTATAAATAGTTCTTTGCTAGGTGTAAGTGTACCTAGGTGTATACCTTGATAAACTGACTTAATTTTGTTTTGAAAAAATGATCCAGTATTTTACAAGTGTTACAGTTAGCATGTAATTGCGATTTGCATTATTAATTAGATATAAAATTATTATTTGTTGTTAATTTTATTTTAAAATTGGACAGATAAATAAAATTTTATTTTAATTATTGCATTTTATTTTTCTTTTGTAGATTATAAATTATAACTAAAGCTATGAGCTTTACAGATAGCTTTTTATATGTAGTGTTTATTCTAATTTTTTTTTCGAATTTGGTAGTTACATAACTGGTAACATCCTCATTCTATTTTCCTCATATGACAAGATTAACATATCATTGAAACATAATTAGGTAAAGTTGATCGTTGCAATGTTGTTGAATCAGTGATATTTTTAATATTCGTGTAGTGAAACATTGAAATTCAAATAAAAAGAATATACTTTTCTGGCTCCTGATAACACTTTTTTAAATAACAACAACAACAAAAAACATTTTATAACCCCTTCGTCCTCCCAAATATTAATATGGATAACAAACTTGATTCAATTTTCATTATTGGCTTAACAGCTATTTAAAAATTGAAAAACAAATCTTGTCCCCTGAAACCAAGAAAGATTTAAAAACAAAACAAAGGTTGCTCTAACGCGCTTCGACAGCCAAGCTATCATCAGAGAAATACTTACTGATAGCTCGGCTGCCGAAAAGCGTTAGAGCAGCCTTTGTTGTGTTTTTTAATCTTTCTTAATTTCAGGAGACAAGTTTTGCATTTCAATTTTTGAAGATAGCCAAGGACCAGTCTGTTGCACCAAAATTAACAGCTAACATAATCAAATTTTTGGGAAAGGGGGGGGGGACTTTTTTATTCTATAAAGTACAGCTCGTATTTTTGTCGATAGAAATTAGGGCTAACGATGTCGCGGATGTCAGTTTTCCCGCAGCAAAATGCGAAACAGCAATCAAGTTAAAAATAAAATTTATTAACAAGTTCCAAAAATTTCCATGCTGAACTTTAAATTAAAAATTTTTGCTTGAAAATCAAACTCTAAAACCTAAAATTTCGAATTTTATTTCAACATTTCAGAAAAACAGTTTAATGTTTGTTTCCAAATTTAAAATTTTTACATCTACATGTTAAGATTTCGAGTTTTTGCTCAAAATTTCAAATTCAGTCCAAAAATCTCCGGAAAGCTCAACTTTAAAATTTAAATTTCAACTGAAGTTCCAAATCCCAATTTTAAGTTCGTGTAAAATAAAGTTGAACTCTAAACTTAAAAGTTGCACTTTTTCTCGAATTTTGAATGTATACCTATTCTGGAAACTGCTATTTTAATTACGACCTTTACTTCAAAATGTCGACTTTACAACAAAATTTTTACTTTCTCTGAAAATTTTGAAGTTTTCTACAATTTTTTTAGTTTGGAGGTGCAAATGTTCAAAACTGGAGAAATATTTTAATTTAATTATTTTATAAACGCAACTTTGATCAAAATATTCAAAAATTTGAGTTATAATTAACCATAAGTTTGAAAAAAGTGTGAAATGTAAATTAAGCAAAAAATATCTAAATTGTAAATTGATAATGTTAAAATTTCAAGATTAGTGCGGCTTTTTTCAGTAAAGTGTTAAGATTTTGACTTTAAATGTATTGTAGATATTGAGGGAATATCAAAATTTTGAATTTTATTCCATAACCTTAGCTTTTTTTTTTAAATTTTAAGTATAACTTAAAATATTTAGAGGCAAATCAAAATTTTAAATATAAAATTAAAATTACTAGTTTATAAAAGAAATATTTAAAAAAATAAGTCGTGTTACATGAATTAAATATTCAGTAATAAAACAACAGGACGAATATCACATTTACCGTTTAAGTCATTATGAGAGTTTATTAGTTAGGTTTAAAGGTGCAGATTGGAATATATATTCATGAAATTACATTATTAATAAGTAAATAAATATGTAAGATAACATTTCTATCGACACTTGTCAAAATCCAGAAAAGACCAACTGGATAATTTTAGTGGTAAAAAATAGAGGTAGTCACAATTAATAAAATTATCTCATTTTTTTCAATTTTCTTTCTATATGAATAAATAGCAAAAAAACTAAATACCTTTAGATTTATTATATGACACTAAAAATTTAGAAACGTATGTTTGCCAGCTAATTTTCTTCTGTTCGTGTACTTTCATTTATTTCGTGAATAACCATTTCAAGACCTTGATATTTCTGAATTAAAGCTCACTTTTTTTCGCGAATTAAACTAAAGTTAAAAATAATCAATAAAATGAAAATGCGTTAATTTCTAAATGTCTAAATTTATAGTATGAACAGCTATTTTGTATGATATTCTACTAATTAACAAAAGTTATTTGCACGTTTTTCACTTTGTGTAGAATCCAAACTTATGTCTCATTGTAAATTTGAATTAATTTTACACCGCGCCGATTCGATTTACGCGGGCATTTGCAGGAATGAAACAGCGCGGAGGGGTAAACCTAGAGCTAAGTGTACTGAAGTTCTCATTGGTTTGTTCAAGAGAAATGCATTTATTAGAAGCATACGACGTTGCCGATGTTTTGGAGGCTGGGTGAACCGCTGGTTTGAAATTTAGATACGCCTTGGCGATATACGAATCGATCGAAGCGACTCGTAGCGGCAAACGAGTAAACTTGATTTTATACGGCTATCCAAAAACCGGCAAGTTAAGCTCCACCGTTTTTTTATTGCAAACGCATCTAGGACCCATGTAGACCCCTCTGAGCTTGTTAAATGGGCTGGTCACTCAGCGTCCGTATATCGGACGCCGAGTTTCGCCGGACGCTGACTGACATTCAATTTTTACATTGCGGAGGCTGACTTATACCCTATATAAATGTATATATATATATATATATATATATATATATATATATATACGAAATATATACGAAATTCTGTTTTTTAAACTTTTTTTCATGTAAATTTCGAGTATTTTTTCAAAGTTTCGTTTTTTTATAGGAAATCATTTTCAAAATTTCTAGTTTTTTTTGAAATTTGATATTTCCTTAAAAAAATTTTTACCAAAATTTTCAGTGTTTTCTAGAAATTTCGACTTCTGTAAAATTTGTTTACAAAAAAACCTGCTATGATATAATTTCCTCAAATTGAGCACTGATCAATGTTGCATTAATTATGTTTTACTGTTTATCTTTCTAAATATTGTTATAAAATTCTCAATTTCGAATTTTCTTCGAAAGTATCGTCTATTAGTTTAAAATTTTATTGACATTTAAGTCTTTCTTTAAATTTTTTGTATATGAATTTCTCGAATCCCAAGATTTTAGATAGAAAGCAAATTTACGGTTTCGCGTTACCATCACGCGTTACCAACATGCTCTTATGTTAATCCCATGTTGTCCACTTTTCCCGAGATTGCGACTATTTCTATAATTCGGTTTTTATTTTTGAAAATTTGTCGTTTTTCCGCGAAATTTACGAAGGTGTAGGAAGGACACCAATTTAAAAAAAAATTGAAATTGCAAGTTTAAGGTGTAAATTTTGAATTTAATGTCGAAAATTCGATTTTTTTCTTAAAATTTCGAAATTAAAGTCGACACTTCAACTTTAACCCCATATTTCGACTTTTTTCTCTAAATTTCTGCGTAACTTAACCATAGAGTGTAGAAATTTCGACAATAAAGTCGAAATTTCGAGTTTAAAATCAAAATTTCGACCTTAATCTCGAAATTTCTATGCTCTTTGGTTCAATTAGGCAAAATTTCGAGAAAAATAAAAAAAAATAAGTTGGAGCGAAATTTTCCCCAAAAATTACAACCTATCCCTGTTTAAGAAGGCGTAATAGAGAGAAGAATAGAGAAAGAAGAATAGAGAAAGAAGGCCTAATAGAAACACGTCTACATTATGCTCTATTAAAAACTCCTTTAGTTCTAGTATCTTATTCGTAATCCCGTCGCTGTTCCAGGCTACCACTTTCAGGCAGCTGGGTTTCCTTTTTTGTTGAGAGCTAAGCATTTTTAACCGACTAAATTCAACAGTTTTTGCACCCTCTCCATGAAGTGTTTCACTTCACTTGGTGTTGCTTCTGCACTGTTGAATTGTGTTATCATCTCGCATAAGATATTGCTCATTTCGGCTTTCTTTCCGGCGCTTTTTTCGGTTTTCTTCGTCTTCTTTTTCTTCGGTTCCTCTTTTTTGACCTTCTTTGTCAGTTTTAGAGGTCCTTTTAGCTTGCTGGCGTAACTTTCGTCTTCCGTGACCTGCTGTTTAAGTGGTCGTCCTTTTGTTACGCTTGCGTAGCTTGTTTCGTTGTTTGTCTTCTTTTGAACAGTAATCCTACTGTTCTTGATTATTGGTGCTGCGGGACAACCGCGATAGCTCGCTGGGTGAGCTCCATGGCAGTTGACGCATTTCGCTGGCTGCGACTTGGGTTCATCACAGCTGCGTGAATCATGCTTCTGTCCGCAGATGACGCAAAGCGGATCTGCGTGACAGTTTCTTTGACTGTGCCCAAATTGCTGACAATTGTAGCACTTCCCGACATCCTTTCTATTTCTTAGGGCTTCAACTGTGATTTCCAAGCCACAGCATCTGTCCAAGTCGAAGATCTTCTTTTCTTCCCTCTTGGGTTGATCACAGCTGCGTGAATCATGCTTCTGTCCGCAGATGACGCAAAGCGGATCTGCGTGACAGTTTCTTTGACTGTGCCCAAATTGCTGACAATTGTAGCACTGCCCGACATCCTTTCTATTTCTTAGGGCTTCAACTGTGATTTCCAAGCCACAGCATCTGTCCAAGTCGAAGATCTTCTTTTCTTCCCTCTTGGGTTGATCACAGCTGCGTGAATCATGCTTCTGTCCGCAGATGACGCAAAGCGGATCTGCGTGACAGTTTCTTTGACTGTGCCCAAATTGCTGACAATTGTAGCACTGCCCGATATCCTTTCTATTTCTTAGGGCTTCAACTGTGATTTCTAAGCCACAGCATCTGTCCAAGTCGAAGATCTTCTTTTCTTCCCTCTTGGGTTGATCACAGCTGCGTGAATCATGCTTCTGTCCGCAGATGACGCAAAGCGGATCTGCGTGACAGTTTTTTTGACTGTGCCCAAATTGCTGACAATCGTAGCACTGCCCGACATCCTTTCTATTTCTTAGGGCTTCAACTGTGATTTCCAAGCCACAGCATCTGTCCAAGTCGAAGATCTTCTTTTCTTCCCTCTTGGGTTGATCACAGCTGCGTGAATCATGCTTCTGTCCGCAGATGACGCAAAGCGGATCTGCGTGACAGTTTCTTTGACTGTGCCCAAATTGCTGACAATTGTAGCACTGCCCGATATCCTTTCTATTTCTTAGGGCTTCAACTGTGATTTACAAGCCACAGCATCTGTCCAAGTCGAAGATCTTCTTTTCTTCCCTCTTGACTTCTACGAAGACAAGAGGCATAATTGTCTGTTCCTTGTCCCTTTTGTGCATCCTTGACACTTTCAGGGGGTTAAATCCTTGCTTCTCCAAGTCCTACTTGACTTGTTCTTCTTTGAGGGAGGTGGGCTATTCCTCTAATAACCACCTTAAGGTTTCTTTCTTCGGGAAGCGAAAATGTATGATACGAGACTTTCCTCTCGTTTAACATTCTCGCCAAAAATTGAAACACAGAACTTGTCCCCTGAAACCAAGAAAGATTAAAAAACACAACAAAAGTTGCTCTAACGCGTTTCAACAGCCAGCGACAGCGAAGAGAAGGCACAAGATAATGGGATAATTTCACCCATTATCTTAAGAAAACAAGAAGATTGGACAAATGTATCAAAGCTTATGAGGTTAAGCAAGATACAATTTACAAAAGCCAAGGCGATCAGGGACAGCATAAAGGTTTTTCCTGCTCGCGTAGAAGATTACCGTGCCTTGGCGAGAATTGAAACACAGAACTTGTCCCCTGAAACCAAGAAAGATTAAAAAACACAACAAAGGTTGCTCTAACGCGTTTCGGCAGCCAAGCTGTCATCTTCAGAGAGAAATATCAATATTTCTGAAGATTTTCTCTTTTTCTCTTTCTCTCCTGAAAAATAAAAGGATTATCGCTTGTATGGTCAGTTCCGGTTTCCATATTAGAGTAAGTTTCGCAATCCGTGATTGCTACTTCTTGTTAGAGCAAGTGTTTTGAAATTTTTTAAATCTTTCTTGATTTCAGGGGACAAGATTTGTATATTAATTTTCCTGTCAAAAATTATACTTTTTCTAAAAGTTGCTTTATTAAAAATTTAATTTCGAAATGTCAAAACTTTCTCTAAACATATATTTCTGAAAATTCCTTGTTTTCGATTGTTCTTTAAAATCTTCTGATACTTTTAAGTTTTTTCTAAAAAATTATAAATTATTTACATGAAATTGTGTATTTTCTCTAGAAATTTATTATTATTAGAGGAAAACACCAACATTATTAGAGGAATGTTCACGTTATTTTAAATATTTGTTAAAAATTCTACCTTCCTGTTAACAATTTTGAGGTAAAAATTCCTTTCGTTGAGCGATTTTCGATAGGGGGATTGGCGTCACCATCACGCTAATTCTCCAATTTCAATTTCAAGTTCAAGCTTAAAATTTTCTGTTTTTCACGAAAATTTCGGATGTAAATGAGACATTTAAACTTTTTCTGCATAATTTTATTTTCTCGTTTAGTTTCTTAATTTTAAAATTTTGATAATTTTCTTAAATGTTCTAATTAACATTTTTTATTCCTCTATTTTTGAAACTGAAAATGTTCAATTTAAGTTTAAAAATTAAAATCTTTCATAAATTTCGACTTTTTAACGCAATGTTATTGAAGTCATAAATTTGTTAGGAGCGTTGAGCGTTTTTAGATGGGGGAGAAATTATGGTTTCGCGTCACCATCACGCTAATTTGTGCTACCAATAAGCTCTAATGTTATGAATGCGGTTATGAATAAATAAAATAGTGTTTAACAATAGAGAGTATTTTTAGTATAAAAAAATGATGTCCATTTGCAGTAAAACCACAAACTTGGCTTTTTTCGGTGGAACGGACTGGTCCTTGGTTATCTTCAAAAATCGAAATACAAATCTTGTCCCCTGAAACCAAGAAAGATTAGAAAACACAACAAAGGTTGCTCTAACGCGTTTCGATAGCCAAGCTATCATTTTCAGAGAGTAACTGATCTCTCTGAAGATGATAGCTTGGCTGTCGAAACGCCTTGTTGTGTTTTTAATCTTTCTTGGTTTCAAGGGACAAGATTTGTATTTCAAACTTGGCATTTGGCAATAGTCCCTCCTGATTTTTCCAACGGCACTCCCACCCTTACAATTTTATTGAAAATATTACTAGCTTTAAAATGATACCAAATTATATGGAGTTAGTAGACTTTATTTTATTATCTCCAATCGATAAACCTGGCAATTTTAAGTCCTTTTGCCTTGACTTATGTAATGCGGTAAACATTTTTCCGCATAATTTTATTTAAGAATCGATTTTTCTCAAGAACCAAACTGTAATTACAACAAAGAGCAAAAGTTATTGACACGATGACATGCGATGTTGAACGCAACACGTCATTCAGAGAATTTAAACTAACATAAAATTAAAACTCTAGTTGTAGTTAAGAGTAGGTTATTATACACTTCTCAACTACGTCAATTTTGTATGAAGTTGCATTTTCAAAAACTCAAATTAAATATTTAGTTATTTCGGGTCGAGTTTATGACATTAGTTGGTCCAATTTTAATACACCTGTTTAGCAGTGGCGGCTCGTAGGCAAAACTAATGGTGGTCCTGCGACAATGTTTAGCGTCTTAAATTTTTTAAGATTTAGATTTAGATTTAGACTGAAATTTTCGACATTTTCAAAACGTTACTTTTCGAAAACTTTAGATTTCCCGACAATTAGAACTTTTGATAATGTCGCGTTTTTTGAAAGGTTGGATTTCTTTCCAAATTTCGATTGTATTGCAAAATTCAATTTTTACCATTTAAAAATTCTTACTTTTTCTGAAAATATAAATTTTTCCAAATCTGGACGTTTTTTTTTTTAATTTTCGACTTTTTTCTAAATTTCATCTTTGTTTATAATTTTTTTTGGAAAATTATAATTTTTTTATTGAAAATTTCGATTCTTAATATTTTCGACCGGTTTTTATTTAAATGTCAACAATTTTTCAAAATTCCGACCTTTTTTGCAAAGTTTCGATTATTTTGTGATTTTTTTGTTGAAAATTTGGCTACTTTTCCAAATTATTTTAAAATTTCAATATTTTTGAAAATTTTGAAGTTTTATGAAATGTTTGACATTTTTTCAAAATTCGATTTAAAATTTTGACTAACAAAAATTTAAATTTTTTCCAAAATTTTAACTTCTCAATATTTTTTAAAAACCTCGATCTATCTGATAATTTTTACTTGTTTTCAATAGTCCGGTTTCGAAAATTTTGTTTTTTATTGAAAATTGTGCAAATTTCCCAACTATTCAAGATTTAAACTTTTTTAAAATTTCGAATTATTTCGTAAATTCGATAAAAATTCTCAAATCTTTTGCAAATTTTAATATTTTTTTTAATTTCGACTATAAATTTCGACCTTTTCTTTTTGCAAATTTCTTCTTTTCCAAAATTTTGACTTCTTTCGGGCATTTGAAAGACTTTGAAAATTTTTGCCTTGTCAACAAATTGCGACTTTCTTTATTAAAAATTTTAACCTTTACTTCAATCTGCACTTTTTTAAAATTTTCGACTCTTATTTTAATTCCCATTTTGTTGAAAATTTCAGCCACTTTCAAATGTTCGAATTGTTTAAAATTTTAGTCATTTTCCAAAATTTGAAATTTTTGGAAAACTTAAATATTTTTACTATTTTTTAATTTCAACTATTTTCAAAACTTTGACATTTTTCGCAAACTGTCGAACTTTTATTTGAAAATTGTATTTTTTTTTGAGTCAGATATTTCTTAAAACCTTTTATTGAAATTTTTGACTAATATTTCGTAAAATTTCAACTCCATTTCAAAATTTCGACTTTTTTTTTTTTAATTTCTACTCTTTTTGAATACTTGACTTTTTTTAAAAAGTTTGAACTTTTGTAAAAATTTTATTTATACATCTTTTTAAACATTTTCAATTAAATCTTTCACTTAAAAGACTACTATTGAACTATTGAAAATTTCGACTTTTTTCAAAATTTTACAGTTCAATATTTCAATTTTTTGAAAATTACGAATTTTTCGATAATTCTGAGTTTTCTCCAATATTTAAAAAATTCAGCTTATTTGAAAATTTAATTAAAAACTCCGCAATTTATTTTAAATGTCGATATTTTTCCAAAAAAATTCGTCTTTTATTCACATTCCCAAAATTATTGAAAATGTCGACCACTTTAAAAATTAAATTTTTTTTACAGTTCGACTTTTATGATAGTTTTAGCTTTATTTTTTTAAAAGTGGTAATGTTTTTCTTTTAAAATTTACATTTTTTGAGAAAAATTTCGAAATAACACTCGAATTTGAAAAAAATTAAAAACAAAAATCTTTATTTTAAAAATTGGGCAAAGTTTTGAAACAAATTTCAAAAAAAAAACTTGCATTCTATCTACAAATAAATTGCCAAAATTTGAATTTTAATCACAAAAAATTGGCTTGAAGCTGAAATATTTGATTTTAAAAAATTCTGTGGAACTTCAAAATTACTAGAAAAAGTTAATGAATGTTTTTCAACATTTTGAATAATTTTGATTTCTAAACTTTAAGATTCTTCTAAAAATGTTGACTCTCTTTCTCAAAAATGTCAATAATTCGCACTTTAAAAGTCAAAATTATAAGAATATTTTTGACAATTAATTTATTTAAAAAAAAATTGTTTTTCTTTAATTTTGAAAATGTCATTTTTTTGTTGAAAATTCTTGCTTACTAATAAGAAATTTCAACTTTTTTCAATTTCAATTTCAATTTTTTAAAAGTGGTAATGTTTTAAATTTACATTTTTTGAGAAAAATTTCTAAATAACACTCGAATTTAAAACAAATTAACAACAAAAATCTTTATTTTTAAAATTGGGCAAAGTTTTGAAACAAATTTCCAAAAAAAAAACTTGCATTCTATGTACAAATAAATTGTCAAAATTTGAATTTTAATCACAAAAAATTGGCTTGAAGCTGAAATATTTGATTTTAAAAAATTCTCTGGAACTTCAAAATTACTAGAAAAAGTTAATGAATGTTTTTCAACATTTTGAATAATTTTAATTTCTAAATTTTGAGATTCTTCTAAAAATGTTGACTCTCTTTCTCAAAAATTTCAATAATTCGCTCTTTAAAAGTCAAAATTATAAGAATATTTTTGACAATTTATTTCAAAAAGAAAAATGTTTTTCTTTAATTTTGAAAATGTCATTTTTCTGTTGGAAATTCTCGCTTACTAATAAGAAGTTTTAACTTTTTCTAGTAATATGATATGCTTTTGCTTGAAATTTTGGGTTTAATTTTTAAATTTCGATCTTTTTTTTATCGAAATTTGAATTTTAAATTCGAACTTGAGAATTTCAAGAATACATTTAACATTTCTAGAAAAATTGGAAATTCCGATTTAGAATTTTCTTTGGCCCTACAGTAGTAGTAATTTTTTAGAGAAATATCAAATTGTTAAAAAGGTTGAAATTTACAAGGTTTATTTTTTCTTGAAATTTCAATATTGTTTCCAAAGTTTTCTTATTTTTATGCAGATTTGAAGTTTATTTTCCCTAAATTTATACTTAATAGATTTTAGATTCTTATCAAAATTACAAAATAAAATGAACTTAAAAAATATTAGGATTTCGTTAGAAAACTTTTATTAAATTTCCAAAACAAATTAGAGAGAAATCAAAATTTCTACGAGAAAAAATATTTTAAAGACAAAATCTCCAGGAAAAGTCCAAATTTCAAAAAAATTCTTTGTGTAAAATGTTTAGAGACAAACATAAATTGCATAGGGGAAAAAAAGCAACATTTTTTAGAAAAAAATCGAAATTTGAAAAAAAAATCGAAATTTGAAAAAAAATTTGAAATATCTGTACAGAAAAGTCGAAATTTTTTATTTTTTCCAAAATGTTGAAATTTTTATAGAGCGTTCATGGTTTTTCCAAACATTTTTTGTCAAAACTACAAAATAAAACGAACTTTAATTTGTCAAAGTGTCTTGAAAAAACCTAACATTTTCAAAACAAATTGAAGGAACACAAAGAAAAATCTGGAAAAGTTGGAATTTCTAGCAGAAATTTTAAGAACAACACTTTCAGAAGAAATGGAAATTTCGAGAAAATTTCTTTTCATAAAATATTTAGGAAAAATGGAAACTTTTCAGAAAAAATCAAAATTTCCTAAAAAATTTGAAATATTTGAAAAAAACTCAAAATGTTTATACAAAATGAGATTTGAGGTAAAAATTTAAAGATACCGTGTTAACTTATTTTTTTAGAGAATTAGTAAAATTCGAGAGGAGTTCGATTTAGATTTTTCTTGAAATTGTAATTATTTTCTCAAAATGATGACATTTTCAAAGAAATTTGAGTTTTTTTCTTAACATTTTAATTCCTCCTTGAAATTATGATTTCTTTCTCAAAACTTTTACAAAAATTAGTTTTTGAAAATGTTATTTTGATCAAAATTAAAAATAAAATAGGTTTTTAAATTTCGTAGCTTCGTGAAAGAAACCTAAAATTTCTATAAAAAGAAATGAGAGAAAACTTAAAATTTTTACAAACAATTGCATAATGTAAAGAGTTAAAAAATTTTGAGAAAAAAACTCGTAAGCGAACTTGGGGGTGCTGCAGTTCCACAGTGCCTGTACGCCAGCCACCACTGCGTTTAGTTATCTATAATCAGCTGTATAGAAATAAATGAAATATAAATAATAAAGAAAAACATCAATAGAGTATATTCTACTATTTCTGAAGATAAAACATTATCATTAGGTTTTACAATTGTATGGAAATGACGAGTCGCATTAGGTTTAATGTGGCAATACACACGTCAGGAATTACTATCAGATTTTAGTTTTTTTTTTGGTAAATTACCCGTGTAATTTAAGTTATCAAAATGTGTTTTACCTAATGACATAATTACACTTTTGTTTATTTATATCTATCGGTTGCCTACAAACGACCTCGTCTGCGTAGGTCTTGAATATATTGTCTCTTTTTTAGTATTCATTTAAAAAAAATAATCAGTTATAGTATTTTTACTTTTAGTGATTACGTAAAAATAATTATGTCTACTTTTGACAATTATTTAAGCGAATTATCTCAATTTTACTTTAGACTGTAACACAGTGTTATATTTTACCAAAATGTTATTTTTATTTTCGATTTTTTATTTGGTGGAACGGACTGGCCCTTGGTTATCTTCAAAAATTGAAATACAAATCTTGTCCCCTGAAACCAAGAAAGATTAAAAAACACAACGAAGGTTGATCTAAAGAGCTCTACGAGCAACCTATGTTGTGTTTTTTAATTTTTTTGGTTTCAGTAGACAAGATTTGAAGATAACCAATGACCAGTCCATTTCACAAAAAAATAATAATTAATAATAATTATTTCACTTATTATAATAAAAATTGTTTATCTCTGTGATAAAAAATTTTATTATTTGGTCTGCATTGGGACATCCAAATAAAAACGTAATTTGCTGACCAAATGACGTGCTTTATGGCGACTTACTATTAATATAATGAGATGAGAATACGTTTCAATTAGGTGTAATCAAGTAATTGGATGGATGACATTGTACGGTGTAATGAACATGAAACGGAAATGAAAACTGGTGGCCGTGATTTAACGTCAACCATAATTTTACAACCAATATAAAAAAATTGAATGAAATTTATAAAATATCGATCAAAAAACGTGTCAGTTGATCCAGCTTCAGTTGTTTGGAAATAAATAAAAAAAGGTCTTTATTCTTAAAAATCAATCTGAACGGTAGGAGTGTCAGTATTAATGTTATTTTAACATTTCTTTAATCATCTACTCTGATTTTTTTCTGCTAATTATTAAAAGCAAAGATGATGGATTCTCTTCGTGCAAAAAATTCCGGATGTAAACTACCCTCCCATTCGGATGTCCAGGTGGAGGGTGTACGAGGGAATCCAAAATCGATGAAAAATTTTAATGTACCACGGGCCAAGTTTTTTCCAAAAAATTCATTTAAAATTCAATTCCGTAACATTCGGGGTCTAAACTCAAATCTAAACTCAGTTCATCAACAACTTCAAAATGAAAGACCCCATGTGCTGTCTCTGACAAAAACCCAAGTCTCCCCATCCATCAATACATTCCATTTGCTTTGCCTTAACTACGATTTGCACACAAAATTTCGACACAAGAGGGGAATTTGTGCTTTTACGCGAAGCGACCTGTTCTGTCAACGAGAAAAAGCACTGAAATCTGCTGATCATAATGTGATTTGGCTGGAAATCTGCTCCAGAAGCGAAGTAATATTCATTTGTTCACTTTATTTATCTCCAAACGATCCCTCATAAAGACAGCTCTTCTCCTTTCTCTCCGTAACTTTTGATCATCTACAGACGAATTATCCAAACGCTGAGGTTGTCTTTCTCGGTGACTTCAACCTACACAGCATCCCCTGGTTAAGGTTTTCTTCCCGAACTGACGACGCGAGAAGTGGGTTCCTCAACTAATTGCGATAATCCACAAGTGATGGCGAAAACCTCTGCCATTCTTCCCGAACTGACGACGCGGGAAGAATGGCAGGGGCTTTCGCCATCATTTGTGGATTATCGCAATTAGTTGAGGAACCCACAAGAATTCCTGATGTAGATACCCATCAACCTAATCTACTCGACCTATTTCTTACAAATTAACCAAATTCGTATAAAATCTCTGTGACATCACCGCTTGGAAATTCGGACCACAAGCTTGAAGCAGCCTCTCGCTCGCTTCATATACCTCCTCCTTCCCAGACGCAATCCCGTAGGGTTTGGCACTTTAACTCGGCAAACTGGGAAGAATTGCATCTTTCCCATGGCAGTAAGTCTGCTTTAACTCAGACAACTCTTCCTTAGTAGCCGAATCCTTCACGGAAACTATCCTGATTGGTATCATGGTATGATTGGTATGGCTCAATGCCCCACTCCCAAAAGAAGTCCGCCTCTAGTAAATCTTGGTACAGTAAAAAATGTGCTTGGGCTGTCTCCTGCAAAAATCGCGCATAACGTCGTTGGCGAAATAATCCCTCCGTAGAAACTCGGACCATATTTGTAGATGCACGAAATTTACAGGTTATTGACAAAGCAAAAGCTGATTTCGATCGTAAAATGCGTCAGAGGGTTATCAACTATCCGAACGGTTCCAGGCCTTTTGGGGATTTGCAAAATCCATTGGAAAAAATTTTACATCTTCAAATTTTCCACCTTTACTCGATGAAAATAGCAATATTGCTGCTACCTCCAAGGAAAAGGTATGTTAGCCTTAATGTTTGCTGAAAATTACAATCTTGATTCTCGAAACGCAGAACCTCCTATTCTTCCTAAGATTGGCACATTGATGCGGCTGAAGTTGTTTTCGGACAACGCACAATCAGGAGGATTCTCTTTGAGCTGGCGACACCTCGAAAGCTTCCAGCCTTGATGGTATTCCCACTATTGTTCTTAAGAAGTGCGCCCCAGAGTTGACTCCTGTCCTAAGCAAATTGTTCACACTCTCTTACAAACAAAGGTGTATTCCCTAACATCTGGAAATCTGCTAGGGTGCAGTTTGTCCCTAAAAAGGGAAAAAGAAATCTGGCTAACAACTATCGCCCTATATTTTTGTTACCCGTTATATCCAAAGTGATGGAAAGGGTTATTAACATCAAGATTCTCAAATATCTAGAGGAAAATCGAATCATCTTCGACAGGCAATGCGGTTTTAGGCAACAACGTTCCACTGGCGATCTACTGGCATATGTTACTCATATCTGTAACTCAGCTATGGAAAAACATGGTGAGGCTAGGATTGTGGCATTGGATATTTTAAATGTTTTCGACAGAGTCTGGCACCGATTTCTTCTCTCCAAATTAACATCTTATATAATATTTACAGAAAATCCAAATCTCTATACCACCTTAATTTATTGAAACAATTAAGAAGAGAAATTAAATATGAATGTCGAATTGAATTTCAGCAGTTTATCCAGAATTCTGAAAATACTTTACAGGCTCATCCCAAAAATTTATGGTCATTCATTAACCAAAAAAGGAAAGGCGCTACCATGCCTGACTCATGTTTTATGATGATAGGATACTGACAGCTGAGCTAATGGTTTTGCGGATTATTTTTCTTCAACCTTTGCGCAAGGACCCAGTCATTCTTGTGATAGTGGGTGTGTTGATTTTGGTACAATCCGGTGTGAGTACTGTCTCCAAAAAATCGCTGTCCATATCTCAATGTTTGATGTCGAGATAGCTGACAATCTTAATCTAAGCTTGAATACAATATGTGAAGTAGATATCTTAAAAGCTGTTAAACGTATTAAACCTAATAATGTTACTGGGACCGATAATTTACCGGCTTTTTTGATTGTCGATTGCATCAATTTCCTGATCTTACCATCGAAACATATTTTTAATCTAATTTTAAATTCTTGTTTGGTTCCCACCCAATGGAAAACTTTATACATCATACCCATACACAAATCTGGCGATGGAACGGATATAAAAAATTATAGACCAGTGGCATTGATGTCGAATGTCGCTAAACTTTTCGAGTGTGTTATATATGATGCATTAAATCATCCAAGTCTTTCTAATTTAACAGCAGAACAACATGGATACGTAATCGGCAAATCGACTACTACAAACTTAATGGAATTTACGCAATATGTATCGAATGCTCTCGATAAGCGATTACAAGTTGATGCGATATACACAGATTTGTCGAAAGCATTCGATAAAATTCATCATTGTATACTGTTAAAGAAATTGCGTCTATTTGGTTTAAGTAGCTCGTTAGTTAATTTATTAAAATCGACTATAACCAATAAACAACAAATTATGTCATACGGTGGATGTAGATCTAACCCTTACTTTCCAACCAGCGGAGTAGGACAAGGTTCCAACCTTGGTCCATTATTGTTTAATATCTTCTTTAATGATGTAGTTGTAGGTTCAAACTGTAAAACTTTTATATACGCGGATGACTTAAACATTGCTAAAATAATAACCAACGTAAATGATTGCTCTATTTTGCAGGATGATTTAGATTCTCTGCAAAATTGGCGTGACTGCAATGGACTGGCACTCAATAAAAAGAAATGTAAAATATTAACCTTCTCCAGGATTCAGAATCCTATAAATTGTCATTATTTGATTGAGGGCCAAGTTATTGACAGATGCACCCAAATGACTGATTTGGGAGTTATTAGGGATGGGCAGCTCACATTTATATCTCATATTTTACAAGTTTGGAAGCAAGCCACAAAAGTATTAGGTTTTGTATTTAGAAATACGAGAGGCTTCACAAGCATTCACTCTATAAAAGCGTTATATTATTCGCTAGTAAGGTTTAAACTCGAGTACTGTTGTCAGATCTGGAGTCCTTAATTACAACAATCTGCTGGAAGGAATTAATAGGAAATTTACAAAATATGTATTTCTTAAAATGTATGGAAATTATCCACAGCGGAACTGTGATTATTGGTGGCTGCTAAATATGGTCAATGAAGTACCTTTAACCAGCCGCAGAAATATGCACTGCTTAATACTTTTTCAAAGAATTGTTACTGGTAAAATAAGGTCCGAGGATTTGTTGCGACAAATTGACTTTCATGTTCCGCGACCTAACTCACTTTATCCCATGACATTTTATCATATTATCCCATCCACTTTGCACCATTATAACAGCCCATCGTTTCGATGCATTCGCTTGTCTAATAGCCTTCCGCAAAATATAGATATATTTTTTTGACAATTTAAGTTCTCCGCCTATAAAAAGACAGTTACTTAGAGTTACGTAGTATTGTTATTCAATAAATTAATATTAATTCTTTACACCAAATTATTGGATTCCTTTTATTTTATTTTTATTTGTTATTTTTATTTGTGTTATTTTTATTCACTAGGATTCTTTCATTTGTTATACATTTTTTTTATGTAATACCATTAAAATTATTAGGTTCTTATTTTTATGATGCTTTATTTTAAGTATGTAGGTATTTTTCCACTATAGACTTAAGTCTGTTGGAATGAGTAAATAAATATATATATATATATATATATATATATATAAATAATCAATTCCCTTATACTGTAAGGTGTCGGGATTGGTATTCTCTATTTCATTCACAAAATTTTTTCCATTCCTTTTTGCTTAGCGCTAAAATTTTTGCTTCGTTTAGGTTTAATTGTCTCTTTCTGATTAATTTATCAATGGTGTCACCCCACCTTTTTTTAAGTCTGCCTCTACGTCTCCGGTTCAATGTTCTTGCTTCCCATATTTTCTTTACTTGCATGTTATCTTTCATCCTTTGTATATGTCATCCTTTGTATATGTTATCCTTTGTATATGTTTTTCTTCGACAATTTCTAATACAGGCTTAGCATCCAGTTCTTCCCTCACTTTTTGATTTCTTATTCGATCTCTTCTACTTATTCCCTTTATCGCTCTTAAGAACTTCATCTCGACTGCTTGTATCCGGTTTTTCATTCTCTCCGTTAAAACCCAGGTTTCACTTCCAAATAGTAGTATAGGCTGGAAAATAGTCTTGTATACCAACATTTTCGTATTTGTGGATATTTCTTTCTTCTTGACTATGGTTGCACACATACTGTAATATGCTTTAAGTGCTTTCTCTATGCGTTCATTGATGTCCCTATCCTGATTTCCTTTATTATCTATTCTTACTCCTAAATATTTGAATTCTTGGACCTGCTGTATATCCTTATTTTCCAATCGTATATTTATTTTTTTATTTTCATCTTCTGTTATCGCCATTACTTTTGTTTTATTGACATTTATTTTCATTTGTTTAGATTCTAGAGCTCCTTTCCATATTTCTAAGTTAGTTTGTAGGTATTCGGGTGAATTGGCCATTATTACTATATCATCTGCAAATGCACATGCTTTTATACAGACTTTTTGTATATTGTAGTATCCTGCTTGTAGGCCTGTCGTTTTAGTACATGTTTGTTTGATTATGTCATCTACCAGGATAATGAATAGTAATGGGCTAAGTACTCCTCCCTGTCGTAAACCATCTCTTGTGTAGAAAGTGGAAGACTGCATATTTCGCCTCCTGACGTAATTTGCATTTTCCTCATATATGCTTTTTATTCCAGCAATTAATTTTCGGCTGACTCCTCGTTGTTCCAAACTTATTCATATTTCTTTTCTGGGTGCTCTGTCAAAAGCCTTTTCAAGATCAATGAACGCTAGATATGCCTCTCTCCGTTGTCTTAATATTTTATCCGTAAGTTGTTTCATCGTGAATATATGGTCCTGTATACTATGGCCTCTTCTAAATCCACTTTGGGATACACTTAATTGCGTTTCTATGACTAAACGGAGCCTGTTTGCTAACACCCTTTCATATATCTTTGCTACCGTGCTCAATAAAGTTATACCTCGATAATTTTGGCATTGTTTTCTATCTTTTTTTTTACATATGGGCATAATAACACCTATTCCCCAATCTTTAGGTATTTTTCCTTTTATCCATGCCTTATTACAAATGTTGTACAATAGTTTTACACCTTACACCTTCCTTCCCCATGTGTTTAATCATATCTGGTGTTATTCCATCATGCCCGGGTGCTTTTCCACATTTTGTTGCCCTGATTGCTTCTTCAACTTTCTCTATCGTAAGTACTTCATTTTCTTCATCTGCTATTGTGTCATTTGTTGTTACTTCTTTGCCTTCATGTGTCTCTGTTTCCAGTGGATTTAATAGTTCGTAAAAGTATTCTTTCCATCTGTTCATAATTAAATTCTCATCTTGTAGCAATGCGCCTTCTTTGCTTGTTATAGCCGTCTATTTCTTTTCTCTTCCTTTTCTTGTTGACTTCACTTCTTTATAAAATAGCTTGCGATCTCCTTTATTTGTATCCTCCATTTTTTCCCAAAACATTCCCATGCCTTCTGTTTAGCTTCCAAAAACCATTTTTTTTTTACTTTGGTTCTTTTCTCCTTATACAAAGTGTATTTTTGTGCGATGTTATTATTTAAGTACTCTTTCCACGCTTGTTTCTTTAATTTAACTTCATTTTTGATTTCATCGTTCCACCACGCAGTTAACTTTTTATTGGCGTTAGTTGTAATCGTGCCACATGCTTGTTTAGCTGCTTCTATTACTACCTCCTTAAATATTTGCCATATGTCTTAAATATCTTTTTGTTCAATCCCCTTTTCTATATTACTTACTTTTCCCTCAATAATTTGGTGATAATTGTTTGCTATATCTTTTTCTCTTAATCTGTATGTTTTAATATTTTCTTTTTTTACTGGTGCAGTTTCGTGTCGTTCGTTGTCACTCCTACACTTCTTCTTTTTCCCAATTTTTGCTACAACCAGGTAATGATCACTAAATATTTCCGCACTTCTTTTGACTCTTACATCAGTGATCGATTTCCTATTATTTCTTTGCACAAGTACGTAGTCAATTATGGATCTTTCTTTTCTGTTTTCCGCTATTCTTGTAAATTTATGTATATCCTGGTGTTCATAAAACGTATTTGTTATTATGAGATCGTTCAATATGCAATATTCTATCATTCTTAACCCATTGTTGTTTATTTTTGTTTCCTCACAGTTTCCAATCACATTTACATTTCTATTCTCTTTTTTACCCACCCTACTGTTAAAATCTCCCATTACGATAATTTTACCCTTACCTGTCTCCGTGGCCAATGTTAGTTCCTCCCAGAATTGATCTTTATTACACGCTAAATCATCTTCATTTGGTCCAGACACTATTATTATGCATATTCGTTCCCCATATATATCATCAAATTCTATTTTTAGTATTTTTTCAGAAATGCCTTCCCAATTTAGTATATTATCTACTAATCCTTTCTCTATCATGCACCCAACCCCTGCCGCAGCATTTTTATTTTGTTCTACTCCACTGTATATTAAAAGGTGTCCATTTTCTAGCACTAGTTCCCCTTGTCCCTTCTTCTTCGTTTCTGTTATTGTTAATATTTGGATCCCTGTCATTTCAAATTCTTCTATTAGTTCCTCCTCTTTTCCCCTTAGTCCTCTAAGATTCCATGTTCCCACTTTCCAAATTTCTTTTCCTGTTATTTCCTTTTTATTTATTTTTTCTATTGTTGTGTTTTTATGTGTTTTCGTATCCATTTTCATTGCCTTATTCGTCATCATACGATTTATCTCTTTAGATTTATTGCTCAGTTTTTTTGAATTTGTATTTTCCAATTTTTCCTTGATTTTGTTCCATTTCCAAGTTTCTCCATCAACTATTATCTTGTTATATCCCATTTTGATATGCTTACCCATGCGTTTCTCCTCTTCTGCTTTAGTTTTTAGTTGTTTCTGCTTCTCCCTTTCTTTATGCGTCAAGTCTTCATTTATGAAAATTTTTTCATTAATTTTTCTAAGCTTTGATTTGTTTTTCATAATCTGTTTCTTTTCATGTTCATTTTGTAGTTTCACAAGATATATATTTCTACCAATGTTGTAAGTTTCTTCAACTTTGGTTTGTATTTCTAATTTTTCTTTAAAGAAATTTTCCATTTCTGTAATTAAAATTGCATTGTCGTTTGTATTTACTGTTAGACCGTTGACAATTAGGTTATTTTTCCTTTTATCTTTTTCGATCCACTCCAAATTATTGCTTATTATTTTTATATCCCTTTTCATTTTCTCGTTTTCTTTTATAATTCTCTCGTTTTCTTCTCTTAGTTTGGTGTTTTCGATTTGGATTTTTTTAATGTCGTTATTGTATTTTTTCTGTTCATTTTTTATTTCTTGCATTTCTTCTCTTATATCCTGCATCCTACTTAGTATAAGGTCAAGCTTATCCTCGTTATCAATTGTTTTTGTTTTTATTGGCGTTCTGGACATTTTTTTTTGTTCTCGCTAAGGTTTCTTCTTGTACCCTTTTTCTCTTGCCTCCTTCGTCTGTGGAGGACTCCTTCATGTCGGCGTCTCTCATATAATTGTTGTCCATGTTTATTTCTAATCTGATTACTATATGTTGTGATGCGTGTCTTTTCCACGAAAGAAATCGTTCCCTGGACTATCTTCTCGAAGGTTACGGTTTCTTATCTCTTATCAGAACTAATACAAATAAATAAATAAATCTTATGGTCTTCCTCCTGAACTCTGTCATTTGATATCCAATTTTCTCGCTCACAGATCTCTTCAGGTCATCGTCGATGGCATCTCATCCGAGACATTTTCGATTAACGCAGGAGTGCCTCAGGGGTCTGTTATGTCTCCTACTCTATTTCTGTTACACATAAACGATCTCTTAGCTTCAACTTTTAATCCTATATGCAGCTACACAGATGGTAGTAACTTTGTGTCATCTTTTTTCTCCGATAAACCATTAGCTATCGCTGCTTCAGGTCGACTAAGGGAACAGCAGATACAGACGATTAATCGGGATCTCGAGATTATTCTGGAATGGGGTAAGAACAATTTGGTCGACTTCAACGCTTCAAACAATCAGGCCGTGGTTTTCTCTAAGAAAACACCAAGGGATAATGCAACAAACATACTAATGGACGGTAAAATGCTTCCGATGGGATCTAATCTATCTATCCTAGGAGTGAATGTGAGCACTAACTTCTCTTGGGACGATCATGTGCGCGTCATTGCCAAACCCGCCTCTCAGAAGCTATGCTTTCTTTTTAAAATTAAAAAGTACTTCACATCTTATTAGTTATTAACACTTACAAAGCTCAAGTTAGGCCAACACTAACCAATAGGACCAATTGGAGTTTAGCCCCAAAACACGCTTTAGCTCTCTTCGATTCAATTTAAAGGAGAGCGATTCGCCTAATTGATGACGAAAATCTGACCGATTCTCTCGAAACACTAGAGCACAGGCGTATGGTTGGTGACTTGTCTCTTTTCTACAAGTATTATCACGGAAGATGCTAGCTGGAACTGATAGGATTGATCCCCCCAAGGGCAAGGTTCTTGAGGAATACTAGACAGTCAGAAACAACAAATTCCTGTGCGGTCCAGCTTGACAGAGTGAGGACTTCTGTCTATGGAGACTCTTTTTTCTATAGAACTTCCAAGTTATGGAACTTGTTACCGAAAGGAATTTTCCCCAAAAATTACAACCTATCCTCGTTTAAGAAGGCGGTTCATCGCCATCTATCCTTGTTTCCGCATCTTACTCGCAGTACTTTGAAAGCATAATGAGTTTTTCCTTTGCGAGTGGATTAAACTTAAAAAAAAAAATCCAGTTTAGATTTAGATTTTTAGTAATGACAGTGGACAATATTCTGAAACAGTTTTTTTGAAAACGACTATCTGATATTTGAATTCTTAAGAGCAATAAGAGTTTAAGAAGGTAGGAGTGCCGCCAAGGAAATTTTGTAAGATCGTGTTTATTTAATTTCCATCGAAGTTTAATCAGGACACATAGAACATCAAATTCCCCCCTTAATTGTTTTTCCATAACAGTGTTCCGCTTAACACTAAGCTATCAGCATGGGTAAAAACCACATCGAGACGATTTTCACCGTAGGATTTGCATGATTCCAAAAGAGTGGAATTTCTATCTTGCACGCACGATTGAATAAATAAATAAATACTTTTTCATATTAGTATGGATTTATGTATAATCTACACAAGCTATAAGCTAGGGCCCCCACTTTCTTAACGTTAGAGCAACATTTGTGGTATCTTTTAATCTTTCTTGGTTTCAGGGAACAAGATTTGTATTTCAATTATTGACTACAACGTCTGGACATTGAGGGCCCCATACCTCGAATAGCTTAGAGCCGTATCAAGTCTAAATCCTGCCCTGCTTCATTTACTCTTCTTTTCATTTTACTAAAAATTCAGCACCAACTGTCTGAATAAACCAATTGGTTACACTTGATTTCGAAGTTGACCAGAGTTGTCGAACACAAATAATTTATACTGCTAGCTGTTAGCAAAACAACGTGCTTCAAAATATTTGCATTGTGTTGTCAACCTTGAACGACACCCGAATTAAGTTTTTATATTGTCGTGTTATTATTATAAATAATATACACATAGTTTTACTTGTACGTAAGCCGTTGCTTTGTTATTTCTGAATATTTTTATAGGAAATATTTGGTGAAGTTTTCTTATTGATTAGTTCAGGGATGAACAACTTTTTTTTACAGCGGGCTAATTACAAGGCTATAAATTTTGCCCGGGCTGCATGTGAGAAAAATATGAATGCTGGGGCGCTTGCACCCCCTGATTTATGCATCAAACTGAAAATTTGTATATATTCAATTAAAGGACTTTCCAATTCTTCAGAATTCATCCTTTCCTTGAAACATTTTTTCGAAATTTCTACCTTTTTCTCAAACTTTGTATATTTTTTTACAAAATTTGACTTTTTCTTCTAAAACTTTGCATTTATTCATAAAATTTGTCTTCTTTTATCAAACATGACCGTCAAAATTTTGAATTTAAAAGTTCCTCGTTTTTTTTTCTGAAATTTCATTTCTCGAAATTCGACATTTCCTGAAAATTTCGCCTTTTTTTGATTCTGAAAATTTCAGCTTGTTTATTAAAATTTGCCTTTTTTACAAAATCTGCTCGATTTTTTGACAAAAAGATATATTTTTTAGAAATTTAAAATTTTTGTGAAAGGACAAAAATTTTTTTGTAAATTTCAACTCTTCTTTAATCCAAATTTCTGGTAGTTTCAACTTGTTTATCAAAATTTCGATCTGTTATCACAATATTTGACATTTTCTGATGCCTGTTGATGCAAGGTAGGGAGCCTGTCTTTCTCCGACTCGTCCAGAGAGTCCAGAGAAAATAAATATTCGATTTGTCTCTTAAAATTTACTCTTTTCCTGAATTTCGAAGTTTCACTAAGATTAAATGCTTTTTCTCAAAATTGAGATGTTTTTTGCAAAATTTCTCTTACAATATTGTCTTTTTCTCCGAGTTTTGACTATTTTCTATTGACTTTTTTTTTAATTTGACTTTCCTTGGAACAATTTTTTGTCCATTTCAAAGTTTTCTCGAATTGTTTTTTTCAAATTCCGATATTTTTCTGAACGATTACTAAAAATTTCGATCTTTTATATTCTGTTTTTTTTAGAAATCCTGACTGGTTTCCTAAAATTCGACTTTTTCAGGAAATCTTGATTTTTATCCCAATATCCGATATGTAATATTTCAATAATTTTTTTTTGTATATTTGTATTATTTTCAAAATTTCTAATTTTTATAAAATAGTCTTTTACCTAATATTCGCCTGTTCCTCAAAATTTGTCTTTTTCGAAATTTTGATTTTGTTTTCAAAATTTTACTTTTAGGACTTTTTCAAAAATGGTTTATTTATTTCAAAATTTTGTCATTTTCTTGAATATTTGTCTTTTTCAATAAACTACGACTTTTAGATCAAATGGTATTATGGTTCTGAAAAGGTTCACTTTTCAGTTGTTGCGAAAAATTTTTGAGAATTTCGAGAAAAAGATTTCTTGTAAATTCAACATCTTTACTGAATTTTGAATTTTGAGAACAATGTTTTTGAATCTTACGATTTTTCTTTCTCAGAGTTGGACTTTTTTTGAAAATTGCGTCTTTTCTCAAAATTAGATCTTTGAAAATGTTGATTTTTTTTTAATTTTGCACATTTCTCGAGTTTTTGAGAAAGATTAGGTTTTTATATTCAATATGATTTATTGAAAATTTCAACTTTTTAAATTTTCCTCTTAAAATTGGAGCGTCTTTTGGAAAAGTGGAATATTTCCTAGAAAGTTCAATATTTTTTTGTAATTTGTAACGTAATTTTCAAAAATCCTGAATTTTTTCGAAGTCTTTGTTTTTTCTGATTTTTTTAAAAGTTTTATTTCCGATAATTTCAACTTGTCCAAAATTCATGGTATTCTCCAAATTTTGACTTTTAACTCAAAATTTAATTTTATCTGTTTCTGGACATTTTCAATTAAAATGGAATTTTTTCCAAAGATTTAGACTTTTTCAAAAAATTCGTTTATTTTGTTTATAAATTGGATCGAAATTTTAATATAAATCTAAACAATCTGACAAGAATATTTTTAGGAAATTTTGAAAGAAAGATTTCTTGAAAATTTTTAAAAATATGACAAAATTGAAATAAAATAAAAATTCTGAAATCATTATTTTTAAAACTTGCATGTTTTTATCTGAATTCGACTTCTTCTGGAAATTACAATTCTTTTTACAAAAATTCCTTTTTGAAAATTTCATCTCTTTTACATTTCCACTTTGTGGAAATTTCGACATTACTTAAAGTTCTCTAAAAGGTTTTTTCTTAAGATTGGGCTTTTTTCAAAA
Organism: Dastarcus helophoroides; assembly: GCA_028583605.1. Taxonomy (NCBI): domain Eukaryota; kingdom Metazoa; phylum Arthropoda; class Insecta; order Coleoptera; family Bothrideridae; genus Dastarcus; species Dastarcus helophoroides. The sequence continues at coordinate 20,433,691 of CM053337.1, read as the reverse complement.
TTTTAACTTTAATTTGAAAATGTCGTGTCCCCAATTCTGTAGTTTTTAAGTAAAAATACACATTACTAAGCCAGAAGGTTTTCTTTTTTACCCCCTTGAGTTTTTTAGAAGGATTATTGTTGCCCTCCCTCTCTTTAAAGAAAATTTCGCCTACGCTCATGTCCAAGATATTTCATGAATCGTGGAAATTTATGTTCTTTTTTTATTCTTCAAATTGTTTGACATTTTTTTTTCCAAAATTTTTACGTAAAACTGTAGAGCTTAGGCGGGCCGCATGTGGCCCGCGGGCCACGTCTTGCTCATCCCTGGATTGGTTGGATTATTAAACTGCTTGAAAATTATCTAAAAAAGCAGGGAATCAAAAATCTTGCTTCTGTTTTTATTTTTATTTACAGTAGAGACCAGTGGCGGCTCGTAGCCAAAACTAATGGGGGTGCTGCGACAATGTTAAGCGTTTTATTTAAAAATGTGATTTCGATATTTTCAAAACGTTACTTTTCGAAAATTTTAGATTTCTTTGAAAACTTGACAATGAAAACTTTTAATAATGTCGCGTTTTTTGAAAGGTTGGATTGTTTTTCCAAATTTCGACTGTATTGCAAAATTTAGATTTTTTCTTGTAATCTCGACCTTATTTTATTTTGAAGTATTGATTTTTTTGAAAAACTTATACTCTTGTAAAAATTTCCGTATTTTCCCTAATATTTGGATTTTTCGATGTTCTGTCTTTCTTCTTGTAATTTTTTTTTAAATTAATTATTACATTTTTTAAAATTTTTACCATTTGAAAATTCCTACTTTTTATGAAAATGTAAATTTTTCCAAAACTGGATTTTTGACTTTTTAAATATTTGACTTGCTCCTAATTTCATCTTTGTTAATGTTATTTTTTTAAAACTTATAATTTTTTTATTGAAAATTTCGATTTTTAATAATTCCGACTGGTTTTTATTTAAAGGTCAACTATTTTTCAAAATTTCGACTTTTTTGCAAAGTTTTGATTATTTTTTGATATTTTTGTTAAACATTTCGTTACTTCTTAATTTTCGAAATTCTTTCAAAATTTCGATATTTTTGAAAATCTTAAAATTTTATGACCTAAAATTTCAACTTTTTAAAAAAATGTTCCACTTTGATTCAAAATTAAAACTACCAAAAATTTAAACTTTTTCCAAAATTTTAATTTTTCAATATTTCGAGTTTTGAAAACCTCGATCTATCTGATAATTTTCACCTATTTTCAATATTCCGGTTTCAAAAAATTTGGTTTTTATTGAAAATTTAAGTGCAAATTTCACAACTATTTAAAATTTAAGCTTTTTTAAAATTTCGAATTATTTCGTAAATTCGATAAAAATTCCCAAATTTTTTGCAAATTTTGATATTTTTTTAATTACGACTATAAACTTCGATTTTTTTCTTTTGAAAATTTCTTCTTTTGCAAAATTTTGACTTCTTTTAGAAATTAGAAAGATTTTGAAAATTTTTGCCTTGTCAACAAATTCCGACTTTCTTCATTAAAAATTGTAACCTTTTCTTAAATCTGCACTTTTTGGAAATTTTCAACCTTTTATTTTGATTCCCACTTTGTTGCAAATTCCAACCTTCTTTAAATGTTTGAATTTGTCAAACTTTTAAAATTTAAAAAAAAAATAAATTTTTGACAAACTCAAAAATTTTGACTATTTTTTTACACTATTTTCAAAATTTTGACATTTTTTGTAAACGGTCAATCCTTTATTTGAAAATTGTGATTTTTTTTAAGTCAGACATTTCCTAAAATCTTTTATTGACATTTTCGAGTAATATTTGGTAAAATTTCGATTCCATTTCAAAACTTCGAATTTTTGTCAAAATTTCAACTCTTTTTGAAAACTTGACTATTTTTAAAAAAAATCTATTTTTTTTAAATTTTGTTTATGCATTTTTTTAAACATTTGCAATCAAATCTTCGATTTTAAAAAAAAGATTGTTTTCAAACTTAAACTATTAAAATTTTCGACTTTTTTTCGAAATTTTACCTTTTCCTTTATTTGAAAATTGTAATTTTTTTCAAGTCAGACATTTCCTAAAATATTTTATTGACATTTTCGACTAATATTTCGTAAAATTTCGATTCCATTTCAAGACTTCGATTTTTTTTTTCAAATTTCGTCTCTTTTTGAAAACTTGACTTTTTTTAAAAAAGTTCTATTTTCTAAAAAAATTTTATTTATACATTTTTTTAAACATTTCCAATTAAATCTTCGACTTAAAAGAAAAGATTGTTTTTCAAACTTGAACTATTGAAATTTTCGACTTTTTTTCAAAACTTTAACTTTTCAAAATTTAAACTTTTTCGATAATTATGAATTTTTTGGTAATTTTGAGTTTTCTCCAATATTCAAAAAATTCAGCTTTTTTGAAAATTTAATTAAAAACTCTGCAATTTATTTTAAATATCCATATTTTTCCAAAAATTCGTCTTTTATTCACATTCCCAAAATTATTCAAAATGTCAACCATTTTAAAAATGAAACATTTTTTTTCAAATCCTTGGTTTCTTTTGAAAATTTGACTTTGTATTAAAATTTCAAAATATTTGCCTTATTTTTTTAAAAAAAATCGCATTTTCTGATACCTTTCGCTTTATTTTTTAAACGTGGTAATATTTTTCTTTTTAAATATAAATTTTTCAGGAAAAATTTCGAAATAACACTTAAATTTGAAAATATTAATAACAAAATTTTGTATTTTTAAAATTGTGCAAAGTTTTAAAACAAATTTCCAAAAATTTTCAAATAAATTGGCAAAATTTGATATTTAATCACAAAAAATTGGCTTCAAGCTGAAATATTTGATTTTTGAAATTTCTCTGAAACTTCAAAATTACTAGAAAAAAATTAAATTAGAACAGTAAATTGTTAATGAATTTTTTTCAACATTTTGATTAATTTTAATTTCGAAATTTTAAGACTCTTCTAAAATTGTTGACTCATTTTCTCAAAAATTTCAAGAGTTTCCACTTTAAAAGTCAAAATTATAAAAATATTTTTGACAATTAGTTTATTGCAAAAAAAATTTTTTATTTAATTTCTAAAATGTTTTTTTTTCGAAAAATATGGTTTACAGATAACAACTTTTTCTAGAAACGTGATCTGCATTTTCTTGAAAATTTGAGTTTAGTCTTTAAATTTCGTTTATTTTTATCAAAATTTAAATTCTTAATTCGAACTTGGGAATTTCAAGAATAAATTTAACATTTTTAGGAAAATTGGAAATTCCGATTCAGAATTCTCTTTGGTTCTACAACAGTAGCAATTTGTTAGAGAAATATCAAATTGTAAAAAAAGTTGAAATGTATAAGTTTCATTTTTTCTTGAAATTTTAATATTTTTTCCAAAGTTTTCTTATTTTTATGCAAATTTGAAGTTTATTTTCCCTAAATTTATACCTCATAACTTTCAATTTCTTATCAAAATTACAAAATAAAATGAATTTTAAAATATCAAAATTTTGTTAAACATTTTTTAATTTTCAAAACAAATTAGAGAGAAATCAAAATTACAAAAAAAAAGAAATATTTTAAAGAGAAAATCTCCAGGGAAAGTTGAAATTTCAAAGAAAACTTCTTTGAATAAAATGTTTAGAGAAAAACACAAATTTCATAGAAAAAAAAGCAAAATTTCTTAGAGAAAAAAATCGAAATTTGAAAAAAAATTTGAAATATCTTTGCAAAAAGTCGATTTTTTTTGTTTTTTACAAAATGTTAAAATTTTTATAGAGCTTTTAGGGTTTTTTTCCAAACATTTGTTGTCAAAACGACAAAATGAAATGAACTTTAAATTGTTAAAGGGTCGTAAAAAAATTTAACATTTTTGAAGCAAATTAGAGGAACACAAAGAAAAATCGGGAGAAGTTATAATTTCTAGAAGACATTTTAATAACGACACTTTCAGGAAAAATGGAAATTTGAAGAAAATTTCAGTTTATAAAATTTTTAGGAAAAGTGACAACTTTGCAGAAAATATCAAAATTTCCTAAAAAAATCGAAATATCTGAAAACAACTCAATATTTTTATACAAAATGAGATTTGAGGGAAAAATTTGAAGATACCGCACCGCATTAACCTATTTTTTAGAGGAATGGTAAAATACGAGATGAGTTGGATTTAGATTTTTTCTTAAAATTGTAATTATTTTCTTAAATGCTGACATTTTCAAAGAAATTTGAGTTTTTTTCTTAACATTTTAATTCCTGCTCGAAATATTGATTTCTTTCTCAAAACTTTAACAAAAATTAGTTTATGAAAAGGTGATTTTGGTCAAAATTAAAAATAAAATAGGTTTTTAAATGTCGTAACTTCGCGAAACATACCTAAAATTTCTTTAAAAACAATACAGAGAAAATTTAAAATTTCTACAACAAATTGTGAAATGAAAAGGGTTCAGAAAATCTTGAGAAAAAACTCGTAAGCGAAACTGGGGGTGCTGCAGTTCCACAGTGCCTATACGCCAGCCGCCACTGGCAGAGATACTAATGTGGCCCCCGAAGCAATTTTTCTTTTAAATATTTTCCATTATTTCCACTTAAACCGCAACAAATTGAACCTAACTCTTTTGGGTAAACCACACTATATTTTTTGTTAATTTTAGAAATTAATACAAAATCATCTTGACTTGTACCATTAAATATTTATTCTGTACAAAGTAATAGTAATTTTAATTTAACGTCGCCTTGATATTCTAAGAAATTGAATTAAATCAAAGAATTGAAGCGTGAAGTGCTTACTCAAGACTTTATATTAAAAAAAAAAACTAATTAATGGAGAAAATAAAAAGAAATGAATGAACGTCGTCATCGGGGCCGGCCCAAGCAAATTCAGTGTCATTGTCAATAATATTATTGCTACCAAGGGCGCACCCATAAAATTGCTAAGGGTAAGTTTCCACCTGAAATTAGATTTCGAAATTTGCAGAAAAAAACGTTAGTAAAAATTGTATCTTATAAAAAATACAATAAATTGAAATACAAATCTGGTCCCCCGAAACCAAGAAAGGTTAAAAACATAACAAAGGTTGCTTTAGCGTGTTTCGACAGCAAAGCTATCATCTTCAGAGAGATCTTGTATCTCTCTGATTTCAGGGGACAAGATTTGTATTTCAATTTTTAAAGATAACCAAAAACCAGTCCGTTCCACCAAAAAAAATAAATAAAAAAAATACGATGTTTAAACTTGAAATGTTAGCAATAAAATAAAAATGAAAAGTATACACCTAAAACGACGACAGAAATATCCAAATTTCATTAAAAAAAACTTTAAATTCGTAGAAAAAAACCGAGTTTCATCAAAATTTCCAGTTTTTCTTACAATTTGGTGTACAGAACCATGATGAACGCTCCTTAAACTCCTTAAACTTTAATGTACATTAAAAAGCACCATTAAATAAACAAATGTACTTTAAAACATACCACGTAAAATAAATCATTTTATATATTATTTAACCTTGCATTGAATTAGCCATTTTCAGATTATTTCGCCATATTATTTGACCTTCTAATTTTAAGTAGCATAAAAAACCAGAACGATTTTTTTTTACAATTTAATTGCAAATTTTCTACCATATAACTAGAAAAATTGGATCGTAATTAATTAAATACGGCGAATATGAATGTCTTAAAAAATAATAATAAATTGAAGCTTTCACGAAAAGAGATGAATTGCGTATTTTTTTTCTGCCAGAATATTCAACTTTTAATATTCGACAGGGCCGGATATAGGCTTGATAACGCGCTGAGGTGTGGGACTCTTTATAAGTCCAAATATTACATATCAGTGCTAAATATGGATTTTTGAGGGCCCCCAAGACGGTGACGGCTCAAAACTACAGCTTGTGTAGCTTCTATGTATGAGGGTAAATCAAATATGAACCAGAATTTCTATCATGTCGCCATGAGGGCGTCGGGAGTGTGCGCCTACTCCTAGACATGTTAGGTGGTCACTTCCTGCGCTCAAGCGAATTCCATTCTCGCCGTTCGTCAGTTGTAAATGCAGTGATTGAACAAGAGGTTCATCCGCACGTTGCGCAGCGCATTATTATTAAATTTCTTGCCGTTGAAAGTGTAAAGCTCGTCGAAATTCTTCGTAGAATCGAAGCACAGTTTGGGGATACTTGCTTAAAGAAAACTCAAGTGTATGAATGGCACAAAACATTTTTGGAAGGACGAGCTCAAGTTAAAAATGAACCCCATGCCGGTCGTCCTCAGACCAATGGACTGCGGACAAGATTAACGCTGTTCAACGCCTTTTGGAAGGTGATCGCCGTTTAACTGTGGGTGAAATTGCAGCTCAGATTGAATGCAGCAAGGAAAACGTGCATATCGGCCGAAGATGCGCTAATTTTCGTCAGAAATGTGAGTTTGCTTCACGACAATGCTCGCCCCTACTTAACCAATCAGACACATTAAAAATTAGAGGAAATGCATTGGGCAACATTAGAACACCCTCCTTACAATCCAGACTTATCACTTATCACCGTGCGATTATCATGTGTTTGGGCCACTGAAAGACGCTCAAGGAAGTTAGCGATTCCCTCATGAGCTGCTGTTGAGACATTTGTGGGCAATTGGCTGCAAACACGCCTCCCTTCTTTTTATGATGATGGCATTAAAAAACTCCCAATCTGTTGGGAAAAATGCATAACAAAACCAGGAGATTATATAGAAAAATAGTAAACAACTTTCATATATGTATCTTGAAACCAATAAATTTTTAAAAACAAATTCCGGTTCATATTTGATTTACCCTCGTAAATCCAGCACTGATACTAGATCGTAATTTAAAAAACAAATTTTACCTACTAAACTTTTGAAATAAAACATTACTCTTAAAGCATAGAAATATGGTCCCAATTCGTGTTTATTGAAATTTTGTTTTTTTTAGGCTCCCCAACCGCCGGATCCTTGGCCGGGAATCTTCGACGCCACCAAGGAAGGGCCGGAATGTCCATCGGCCCATTTAATGTTCCTAAACTACGTGGGAAAAGAAGATAATTGTTTAAATTTGTGTGTTTACACCAAAGAAGTAAGTGAATTACATGAAAGCGGTTTCGCGTGTTTAACAAAACGCATTATGGTTAATATATCTATTAATTGACCATGACATGGTTACAAAACAGCGGAGTACTTTTAAGTTCATTTAACATGAGTTGCATGCTTTATTGCTAAATAGTGTTAACGATCAAAATCATTATTCAAAACAAAAAAAAATACATAATCGCACTGACTCTAATATTGACGCAAATGATGTAAAAATAACAATCGATAGTTAGGTGAACAACATCGTAATATAATAATTGCTCGGCCATTTACCAGGAAAGAACTTTTTACATAAACCGGAATTGTTCTCTCAACAGAAAGTAGCATTATTTAACATAATTTGAAAATTGATGATGCGTGTGGCAATGAAATAAAATTGACTTGTACATATTTTAATATAGCAAGATCTAAGAGCAGAAGCTTAAACTATTTGGAGGGCTAGTCTTGGCACTATTTCACAGTTAAACAGTTAAAAATCAGTGCGAAATTTGTGCAATTTATATCGATGTAAATTAAAATTCTTTAGAAAAATCGAAGTTTCACTTCTCCTGTGATAGCTAAATTCTCTTTGAAAATTTCAATTTTTGCTTAAAATTTAATTTTTTTGCCTCAAAAATTTTAATTTTTTTGTAAATTTCGGCTTTTTCTCCGATAATGACGAATTTCATCCTGAATTGTATTTTCTTTGCTTTATTTTTCAAAAATTCGTTGTCGTTCTTTTATCTCAAATTATAGCTTTTCTTCAAATTTCGATTCTTTATCGGTCCCAAAATTTCCATTTTCTTCTCAAATTTTGACTTTTTATAAAATTTGAACTTTTTTCCAAATTTTAATTGTTTCATTGTTTCCAAATTACGATTTTTTTTTTTAAATTTGGGCTCTCTCAAAATTACGATGTTTTCTCTCAAATTGTTTACTTTTCGAAATTCTTATTATTATCTGGAGACAATTTTCTTTTCTAAAGTTCGAAGTTTTTCCGAAAATATCTTTTTCCTGAAAATTTCGATCTATTTTCCAAAAGTGCTATTTTTTTGCTCAAAATTTTTATTATTTGATTGTTTCCAAATAACGACTCTTTTTCAAAATTTAGACTTTCATTTGAATGTCAATTTTCCTTAAAATCTTAAAATTTCTCTCAAAATTTCGGCTTCTTCATAAAATTTTGGTTGAACGGACTGGTCCTTGGTTATCTTTAAAAATTGAAATACAAATCTTGTCCCCTGAAACCAAGAAAGATTTGTATTTCAATTTTCTTCATAAAAATTTTGGCATTCTAGAACGTTGAACTTTTTTTTCAAAGTTAGGACTTCTAAATTTTCAATGTCTCAAAATTACGACGTTTTCTCTCAAATTGTTTACTTTCCAAATTCTTATTTTTATCTAGAGACAATTTTCTTTTCTAAAGTTCGAAGATTTTGCGAAAATATCTTTTTCCTGAAAATTTCGATCTATTTTCCAAAAGTGCTATTTTTTTGCTCAAAATTTTTATTATTTGATTGTTTCCAAATAACGACTCTTTTTCAAAATTTAGACTTTCATTTGAATGTCAATTTTCCTTAAAATCTTAAAATTTCTCTCAAAATTTCAGGCTTCTTCATAAAATTTTGGTGGAACGGACTGGTCCTTGGTTATCTTAAAAATTGAAATACAAATCTTGTCCCCTGAAACCAAGAAAGATTTGTATTTCAATTTTCTTCATAAAAATTTTGGCATTCTAGAAAGTTGGACTTTTTTTTCAAAGTTAGGACTTCGAAATTTTGACTGTCTCAAAATTACGACGTTTTCTCTCAAATTGTTTACTTTTCAAAATTCTTTCTTTTATCTAGAGACAATTTTCTTTTCTAAAGTTCGAAGTTTTTCCGAAAATATCTTTTTCCTAAAATTTTCGACCTATTTTCCAAAAGTGCTATCTTTTCTCTCGAAATTTTTATTGTTTGATTGTTTTCAAATAACGACTCTTTTTCAAAATTAAGACTTTCATTTGAATGTCAATTTTCCTTAAAACTTTAAAGTTTCTCTCAAAATTTCAGCTTCTTCATAAAATTTTGGTGGAACGGACTGGTCCTTGGTTATCTTAAAAAATAGAAATACAAATCTTGTCCCCTAAAACCAAGAAAGATTTGTAATTCAATTTTCTTCATAAAAATTTTGGCATTCTAGAATGTTGGACTTTTTTTTCAAAGTTAGGACTTCTAAATTTTCACTGTCTCAAAATTACGACGTTTTCCCTCCAATTGTTTACTTTTCAAAATTCTGGAGACAATTTCCTTTTCTAAAGTGCAAAGTTTTTCCGAAAATATCTTTTTCCTAAAAATCTTGACCTATTAATCCAAAAGGGCTATTTTTTCGCTCGAAATTTTTATTGTTTGATTGTTTCCAAATTACGATTGTTTTTCAAAATTAAGACTTTCATTTGAATGTCAATTTTCTTTAAAATTTTAAAGCTTCTCTCAAAATTTCAGCTTCTTTATAAAATTTTGGTGGAACGGACTAGTCCTTGGTTATCTTCAAAAATTGAAATACAAATCTTGTCCCCTGAAACCAAGAAAGATTTGTTATTGAATTTTCTTTACAAAAATTTTAGCATTCTAGAAAGTTGGACTTTTTTTTCAACAAGTTAAGACCTTCGAAAATTAGTGACTGTCTCAAAATTAAGACGTTTTCTCTCAAATTGGTTTACTTGGTTCGAAAATTCGTGTTTCTTCAAAATACATTGACTTTTTCTTAAGATTTTTCATTTTTTCCCATATAGTTTATTTCCCGTAAAATTTTATTTTTTTCTTAAATCCTTACATTTTCCAAAATTTTGACTTTGTCCCCCTAAATTTTCCAATTTTCTTTTAATTTTAACTCTTTTTCGTTGAAAACTTTTATATCAAATCACAATTTATCTTAAAATTCCATTTTTGAAATTTCAACTTTTTTGTAAAAATGTCGATCTCTGAAAATGTTGATTTCTTTTCTGAAAATTAGAATTTCGAAATTTCGATTCTTAAAATCTCGACGTTCGTCTCAAACTATTAACATTTCGGAAATTAACTTTTCATTTTGAATTCAATTTTTTTCTCTTGTTTAAATTTTTTTTGCTCAAAATTTTAGGTTTTTCTCAAATTCTCTAATTTTTCCAAAATTTTGACTTTTTCCCCCTAAATTTTCCAAAGTTTACTTTAATTTCAACTCTTTTTCGTTGAAACTTTTATGTCAATCACAATTTCTCTTAAAATTCCATTTATGAAATTTCGACCTTTTTGTAAAAATGTCGATCTTCTGAAAATGTTGATTTTTTTCTCAAATTAAATTGACTTCGTTCCTCAAACATATTGACATTTCCCGGAAATCTTAACTTTCGTTGTTGAAATTTCGATTTTTTTCCTTAGTTTGAATTTTTTGCTCAAAATTTTTTTTTTTCAGATTCTCTACATTTTTCCTGAAATTTTGTCTTTTTTTTCCCCTAAATTTCCATTTTTATTTTAATTTCAACTCCTTTTCGTTGCAATTGTCATATCAAATCCTAATTTCTCTTAAAATACCATTTTTTTTAATTTCAATCTTTTTGTAAACATGTCAATCTTCTGAAAATTTCGATTCCTTTCTCAAAATTAGAAACTCCGAAATTTCGATTCTTAAAATCTCGACTCCGTTCCTCAAACTATTGACACTTTCGGAAATATTAACTTTTATTTTGAAATTTTAATTGTTTGTCTCTGTTTGAATTTTTTTGCTGAAAATTTAATTTTTTTCTTCAAATTCTCTACATTTTTCTGAACATTTTTGACTTTTTTCCCCTAAATTTCCATTCTTATTTTAATTTCAGCTTTTTTTTTGTTTGATGAAACTTTCATAACAAATCTCAATTTCTTTTAAAATTTAATTTATTTTTTAATCTCGACCTTCTTATAAAAATGTCAACTTTCTGAAAATTTGATTCTTTTCTCAAATAAGAACTTCGAAATTTCGATTCTTAAAAGCTCGATTTCGTTCCTCAAAATATTGACACTCGGAAATCTTAACTTCATTTTGAAAATTTTGATTTTTTTCTCTTTTGTTTGAATTTTTTTACTCAAAATTTTTATTTTTTTTTTTCTCAAATTCTCTATATTTATCCAAAATTTTGACCTTGTCCCCCTAAATTTCCATCTTTTATTTTAATTTGAACTCTTTTTCGTTGAATACTTTATATCAAATCTCAATTTCTGTTAAAATTCCATTTTTGAAATTTTAGACCTTTTTTATAAAAATGTCGATCTTCTGAAAATTTTAATTCTTTGAAAAAAAATTTGATTCTTTTCCTCAAAATTAGAACTTCGAAATTTCGATTCTTACAATCTCAATCAATTTCGTTTCTCAAAATATTGACACTTTCGGAAATCTTAACTTTTATTTTGAAATTTTAATTTTTTTCTCTTCGTTTGATTTTTTTGGTGAAAATTTTAATTTTTTTCTCAAATTATCTACATTTTACCAAAATTTTAAATTTTTTCCTCTGGGTTTCCATTTTTATTTTAATTCAACTCTTTTTCGTTGCGTTGTTTTCTCAATTTCTCTTAAAATTCCATTTATGAAATTTCGACCTTTTTGTAAAGATGTCGATCTTCTGAAAATGTTGATTCTTTTCTCAAATTAGAACTTCGAAATTTCGATTCTTAAAACCTCGACTTGGTTCCTCAAAATATTGACTCTATCGAAAATCCTAACTTTCATTTTGAAATTTCGAATTTTTTTCTCTTAGTTTAAATTTTTTTTTGCTCAAAATTTTAATTTTTTTCCTCAAATTCTCCACATTTTCCGAAATTTTAACTTTTTCCCCCCGAATTTCCATTTTTATTTTAATTTTAACTCTTTTTCGTCGAAACATTCATATCAATCTAAATTTCTCTTAAAATTCCATTTTTTTTTAAATTGCGACATTTTTGTAAAAATGTCAATCATCTGAAAATTTGGATTTTTTTCTTAAAATTAGAACTTCGAAATTTCGATTCTAAAAATCTCGACTTTGTTCCTCAAACTATTGTCACTTTCGGAAACCTTAACTTTCATTTTGAAATTTCGATTTTTTTCTCTTAGTTTGAATTTTTTGCTCAAAATTTTATTTGTTTTCTGAACTTTTACACAATTTTCCGAAATTTTGACTTTTGCCCCCTAAATTTTCATTTTTATTTTAATTTGAACTCTTTTTTTGTTGCAACTGTCATAGGAAATATCTATTTATCTTAAAATTTCATTTTTTTTTTAAATTTCGGCCTTTTTATAAAAATATCAATCTTGATAGATTTGATCGTTTCTCAAAATTAGAACTTTGAAATTTGGATTCTTAAAATCTTCACTCCGTTCCTCAAAATATTGACACTTCTGGAAATCTTAACTTTTGTTTTGGAATTTCGATTTTTTTTCTCTTAGTTTGAATTTTTTACTCAAAATTTTAATTTTGTTCCCAAATTCTCTACATTTTTTCAAAACTTTGACTTTGTCCCCCTAAATTTTCAATTTTTATTTTAATTTTAACTCTTTTTCGTTGAAATTTTCACATCAAATCTAAATTTCTCTTAAAATTCCATTTTTTTTTAAATTTCGACCTTTTTGTAAAAATGTCAATATCCTGAAAATTTTGATTCTTTTCTCAAAATTAGAACTTCGAAATTTCGATTCTTGCCTTGATTTCGTTCCTCAAAATATTGATACTTCCGGAAATCTTAACTTTCGTTTTGAAATTTCGATCTTTTCTCTCTTAGTTTGAATTGTTTGCTCAAAATTTTAGTTTTTTTTTTAAATTCTCTACATTTTTTCAAAATTTTGACTTTTTTCTCCCGAATTTCCATTTTTATTTTAATTTCAATTCTTTTTCGTTGAAACCTTCACAACAAATCTCAATTTCTCTTAAAATTCCATTTTTTTGTTGAAATCTCAACCGTTTTGTAAAAATGTCGATCTTTTAAAAATGTTGGTTTTTTTTAATATTAGAACTTCGAAATTTCGATTCTTAAAATTTCGACTTCGTTCCCCAGAATATTGACATTTTAGGAAATCTTAACTTTCATTTTGGACTTTCGATTTTTTTTCTCTTATTATAATATATAATTTTATGCTCAAAATTTTGATTTATTTTTCAAATTCTCTTCATTTTCCAAAATTTTGACTTTTTCCCCCTAAATTTCCATTTTTATTTTAATTTCAACTCTCTTTCGTCGAAACTTTCATATCAAATCTCAATTTCTCTTAAAATTCCATTTTTTTGAATTTTCGACCGTTTTGTAAAAATGTCGATCTTCCAAAAATTTTATTCTTTTCTCAAAATTAGAACTTCGAAAATTAGTTTCTTAGAATTTCGACTTTGTCTTCAAAATAAAATAATAAATAATAAAATCTTATCTTTCATTATGAATTTCGATTTTTTTTCTCGAAAGTTCTAAATTTTTCCCAAAGTGTCTTTTTTTTGTCTAAGTTACGACGTATTTTGTAAAATTTCGATTTTTTACCAAAATATATCGACACTTCTCAAAAATTTCTACTTCTTTCAAAATTTCGATTTTTTTCTCTCTCTGTTGCTCAAAATTTTTATTTTTTTTAAGTTGTTTTAAAATCTCTACATTTTCCAAAAATTGTCTTTTTTCTCAAAATTTCGTTTTTTTTTCCTTTAAAATTTCAACTTTTTTCTCAAAATTTCGACCTTGTATGAAAATATTGATTTTTTTTCCCCAAAATCAATTTTTTTTTTGAGACAATAGGAACTTTTTGAAAGGTTAACTATTTCAACAGTTTTTCTTCAAATATTTGATTATTTTTCGGGATTCAACTTATATGATGATTATTCTTCATGGGAGACGTCATGAGGTGACGATTTTTCGTCTGTATCTACCCTTAATTCTCAATTTACCCCCCGAATTAAAAGGAAAATTAAGTTGCAAGCCAGACAAATGAGTATGTAACTGCACTTATTCAAATCGTTCCAACCTGAAGCAATAATCGCCACAGCATAATTAACAATTCTTTCATCGCTGCTGCTTAATCCTGGTAAAATGTCAAGATGTAAATACCCAAGCTTTCTTAACAAATTGGGATCAAATAATGTTTAAGTAGATTTATTGATATTAAACGAAATATGCGTCTGTTGTAAACAACCTAAACTAGACGCAGTTAACACAATAACTTAATTATTTTTAGCTTTTTCATTTTAAATTTTCGACTATTTTCTCCAAACATCTAAAGTGGCTCGTTTATGCAATCAACGACCATTTTTCTAGGTTTCATTTTTGAAAAAGAACGGCTTTTAACCGTTCCACTGATTGAACTAATTCAATTCCAAACTACATTTAACAATAAAGGCAACAAAAAAATCTGACTTTATTCTCGAGTTGACTTTATTCTCGAATTATGAATTAATACGATAATTATAAGAAATTGAAAGAAAATAAAAATTTGAAGTTTTAATTCTGAATTGTGAAATCACTAAAAAACAGCCAATTTCGAAAAGAAACCTGAAAAATTAATGTTTATGAACATTTCAGTTCACAATATTTTGAACCTAAACCCAAATATTCGGACTTTTATTCTCGAAAGTTCCCCCAAATAAAAACTTGTCCAGCATACATCCCCATAATTTCATAACATAGCCAACAAGCAATCTTCTCATTTAATCGAGGTACGTTGTTCAGGTTTTCTAAGCTTTGAAGACGAATCCCTAGGAGTCCCCGGTAACGCAGCCTTAAAAGATATGGTAATGGCCTTGAAATGGGTCCGTGACAACATAGAAAAATTCAACGGGAATCCCGGTAACGTGACGATATATGGAGAGAGTGCGGGATCTGCTTCCGTCCATTATTTAACCCTATCGCCGATGGCGAAAGGCCTTTTTCACAAGGCGATTATGCAGAGCGGCTCGGCCCTGAATTGCTGGGCCCAAGGGAAGAAGAACGGTAAGGAGTTCGCCAAATTTTTGCACATCGAGGAGACGGACGAAGCGACGATATTGAAGAAGATGAGGGAGCTACCAGCTCAGAAGCTAGTCAATGGACAAATGAAGATTTCTGACGTAAGAAACACTTAAAATATGATAACGAAGCATTTCCTCCTAGTATTTAACTTTAAATTGGGGTTTTTAATATTTTTTTTAATTTTGATTTTAAAATTAAAGTTTCATGTTGTCGAGGTGGATTTTTTTTGTTGATAAAATATCTTTTTTTATGTGACTTAAATGTTGGCCCTCATGGTAGGTCCCCATATAGGGTACACCTACCCTGATAGGTATATAGAAAATTCTAGGGGGTGCTCCGCCACATTTCTTCATTTTTTTTAGTCAACAATCTTTTTTTTTGGTGGAACGGACTGGTCCTTGGTTATCTTCAAAAATTGAAATACAGAACTTGTCCCCTGAAACCAATAAAGATTAAAAAACACAACAAAGGTTGCCCTAACGCGTTTCTAACTGTCATCTTCAGAGAGAAGCTTTAATCTTTCTTGGTTTCAGGGGACAAGTTCTGTATTTCAATTTTTGAAGACAAATTGTCAGCGAATGTTTGGAAATGTTATTTTATTAAAGAAAAAACCGAATTGTGAAATTTTTTCACAAGTTTTATCGGTCTACAGACCAAAAAATGTTGACACAACCTAATCTAAGTGATAGGGTCACAAATTAAAAAAAATAATTACTCATTGTTCCAGGTGATGCAAGCTGGCACTATACGATTGTGTGCCCCAGTTTTGGAAAAAGGTACACACGAGCCAGCTTTCATAACGAAGACCCCACTGGAGATTATGAAATCCGGAGAGTACAATAAAGTGTCCATGATCTTCGGAGTCACTTCCAACGAAGGACTTCTCTATGAAGTAGTTAAAAAGACGAGAACCGTCAAAAAAACCAATGATTACGAAGCGGAAATCCCTCACGATTTAAACCTGAAAGCTAAAAGCGAAGAGTCCAAATTGGTGGCCAACAAAATCAAGAAGTTCTACGGACTTGAGGAACACAACCCCCAACGGGATGTAAATATTATAGACGTAAGTATTATGTAGAGAAAACTTCCCCAAAATTTGGGGGCAATACCTACAATATCTGCAAAAACAATCAACATTTCAAAAATTGAAATACAAACCTTGTCCTCTTAAACCAAGTTTTTTGTTTTTTCCAAAATCTTGAAATTTTTATAGAGTTTTCATGGTTTTTTTCAAATATTTTTTGTCAAAACTACAAAATAAAATAAATTTTAAATTGGTAAATTCCCCAAAAACTTGGGGGAAATACCTAAAATATCTGCAAAAACAATCAATATTTCAAAAATTGAAATACAAATCTTGTCCTCTGAAACAAGAAAGATTAGAAAACACAACAAATGTTACTCTAACTCGTTTTGATATCCAAGCTATCTTATTCAGAGAGATAATCGTCTCTGAAGATGATAGCTTGGCTGTCGAAACTCGTTAAAGCAATCTTTGTTGTATTTTTTAATCCTTCTTGGTTTTATGGGACAAGATTTGCATTTCCATTTTTGGCAATCTATAAAGAAAACAAATTTTGAAAGGAAAACGAGAATTTTTAGAAAAGTATTAATTTGAAAACTCCAAACTATATTTGCTAATCTTTTTTGGTTTCAGGGGACAAGATTTGTATTTTAATTTTTAAAAATAACCAAGAACTAGTCCGTTGCACCAAAAACAATCAACATTTCCAAAAAAAAATAGGAACTAGATTTTAAAAATTGTTGACAAAGTAGAATTTTTTTGTGGGACTGATCGTTGATTACCTTCAAAAATTGAAATACAAATCTTGTCCCTTGAAACCAAGAAAGATTAGAAAACACAACAAAGTTTGCTGTAACACGTTTCGATAGCCAAGCTATTATCTTCAGAGAGATATCTCTCTGAAGATGATAGCTTGGCTGTCGAAACGCCTTAGAGCAACATTTGTTGTATTTTTTAATCCTTCTTGGTTTCATGGGACAAGATTTGTATTTCAATTTTTGGCAATCTATAAAGAAAACCAATTTTGAAAGGAAAATGAGAATTTTTAGAAAAGTATTAATTTGAAAACTTAAAACTATATTTGCTAATCTTTTTTGGTTTCAGGGGGCAAGATTTGTATTTCAATTTTTGAAGATAACCAAGGACTAGTTCGTTGCACCAAAAACAATCAACATTTCCTAAAAAATAGGAACTAGATTTTAAAAATTGTTGACAAAGTTGAATTTTTTTTGTGGGACTGATCGTTGATTACCTTCAAAAATTGAAATACAAATCTTGTCCCTTGAAACCAAGAAAGATTAACCCTTTGACCGCATTCGACGTATAAGAACGTCATGCATTAATTTGGCCAAAGTCGCACATGACGTTCTGATACGTCGGTGAAAATGAGACAATATTTAACAATTTTATTCTTGGTTATTTCAAAGTAATTTGTATCAGTTGCAACGGAGAAAATAATTTCATTATCAAAATGTTCTATACTGATCCATAATGTCACAAATTAGCGACATATTTTTTGAAAGTGATAGCGAAAGTTTAATTGAAAAAAGTGATTTAGGTCAATCTGACGAAGAATTTTTTAGTGATTACAGTGGCTTTCAAAGTGAAGATGATGATAACTATAACGAACTTAACAATGATAGTGGTGATGATAGTGAGATAAAACCAAGATGCAAAAGACGTACAAGATACTTATCAAGCAGTGATAGTGAATCTTCTCCTGAAGATTTAGATCAATGGATTTGGGAATAAAAAGACAATCTAGCTAATGTAAAATGGTTTCATAAAGTGCCTGGAATAAATCCTTTGTATCTGCGAAGGCTAGGTGCTAATCCTAAACCTTTGGATATCTTGAATGAAGTCCTAAATGAAGATTTTTGAAATAGCATAGTGGAAGAGACAAATACATATGCCAAGCACACTTCCCTGAATATATTTCACCAACCAAATGCAAGAAACACCCTCAAAAAAGATGCCGTGTTTGTTTTAAGAAGCAAATTAGAAAAGACACCACCTGGCAGTGCAAAGAATGCAAAGTACCACTGCATTTGCCCACCTGTTTTGAAGAATACCATACTCTTCAAAATTATTATTAAAATTTACTTTTTATTATAACTTGAATTTGTTTGTTCCTAAATTTTTCTTTTTTTTGCAATACTAAATACTTAAAGTTACCCCAATATCATACATATATTAAAATATCATGAAATAAATAACTTCTTGCATAAAATATGCTGTTCTTACAAATTACTCTATACCCCAAAAATTAAATGTGCTCCAAACGCAAAAAATTATTCGAATAAATGTGACCCAAAGGGTTAAAAAACATAACAAAGTTTGCTGTAACGCGTTTTGATAGCCAAGATATCTTCTTCAGAGAGATATCTCTCTGAAGATGATAGCTTGGCTCTCGAAACGCATTAAAGCAATCTTTGTTGTGTTTTTTAATCCTTCTTGGTTTCATGGGACAAGATTTGTATTTCAAATTTTGGCAATCTATAAAGAAAACAAATTTTAAAAGGAAAATGAGAATTTTTTGAAAAGTATTAATTTGAAAACTCAAAACTATATTTGCTAATCTTTTTTGATTTCAGGGGACAAGATTTGTATTTCAATTTTTGAAGATAACCAAGGACCAGTTCGTTGCACCAAAAACAATCAACATTTCCTAAAAAATAGGAACTAGATTTCAAAAATTGTTGACAAAGTAGAATTTTTTTGTGGGACTGACCGTTGGTTACCTTCAAAATTGAAATACAAATCTTGTCCTTTAAAACCAAGAAAGATTAAAAAACACAACAAAGTTTGCTGTAAAGCGTTTTGATAGCCAAGCTATCTTCTTCAGAGAGATATCTCTCTGAAGATGATAGCTTGGCTGTCGAAACGCATTAGGGCAATCTTTTTTGCAAATTTTGCTTCGACCTTTTTGAAACTTGCTACTTTTTTTTTTTGAAAACCTTCATTCTTTTTGAAAATTTTCAATGTTTACATTAAAATTTCGAAATGTTTCACAATTTTGACTTCTGTTTTCAAATCTTCGTACTTTTTTCTGAAATTTTAACTTTTTTTTAAAATTGCTTTTTACAAATTTTGACCTTTTTTTTAAGATCTATCCATATTTCCAAATTTTAACTTCTTCGAAAATTTGAAACATTTTTAAAAATTTTTTAAAGCAATTTTTTTATTCCAAGTATTTATAAAATTCCTTGATTTATTCAGTTTTTTATTTTTTTTTTTATTTTGACTTCTTTCGAAAGCGTTTTTTAAATTTTTTGACCATTTTCAATATTTCGATTTTTTAAATTTACACGAGTTTTTTTCATAATTTCGACTCATTTTTTTTTATTTTAACTTTTTATAAATATTTCGTCATTTTTTAAAACATTTTCCTAATTTCTTGTTTTTCAAATGTTAACTTGTCTTGGAAAATTTGGCTTTCTTAAATATTGCGACACTTTTTAAAAGTTTATCTATTTTACAAAATGTTGAAAGCTTTTCCGGTTATTTGTTTTTTAAAAATTTAGATTTTTTAAATTGCGTATTTTTTTTTAAAAGAAAGCGGAAATTCTCCACAGAACTAAAATTTTGACAACTGTCTGAAGGTTTCATGAAAAGTTAAAAGTTAAAAAATTAAGGATAACAAAAAAACAATATTTAAATAAATGCCCCAATTTTAAAAAAGTTAAAGTTTAAAAAATAGTGTGAAATTTAAAAAATATTCGAATTTATGTAGAAGCGTCGAGATTTAAAAAAAATGAAGGATTTACAGTGAAATCTCCCAAACACCCAAATTTTCGGAAAGCCTAAATTCCGACAAAAAGGTCAAAATTATCGAAAATTTTGAAATTTTTGTTCATTAAACTTTGAGAAAAAAGTTAAAAAGTCACAAATCTTAAAAGAAAATTAATTTAAAAAACCTATCGAGGTTTTCAAAAAGAAGTAAGATTTTCAAAAAGACCAAAATGTTGGAAAAGATCGACATTTTGAAAAAAAATTTAAATTTTGAAAATAAATCAAAAAATGTAAGACAATGCAACGAAAATTTTGCAAAAAAATTCAAAATTTCAAAAAGAATCAATAAAAAAAATCGTTCCTTTCAAAATTTAAAGAAAGTGCAGATTTTTAATAATCAAAATTTGGAAACCGACGAAATTTCGAAAAACTTCTAAATTTTCTTAAGAAATTAGGATCCAAAAATCAAAATTTGGAAGAATTGTGTTAACATTTTGAATAGATACTGTTAAAGTCGATATTTCAAAAAATTCAAGAATTTTGATACAATGAACAAATTTTCAAAAAAAAACTTTAAAAAAGTTAAAATTTTGAAAAATAAAGTGGAAATTTGTTGTGTTTTTTAATCCTTCTTGGTTTCATGGAACAAGATTTGTATTTCAAATTTTGGCAATCTATAAAGAAAACAAACTTTGAAAGGAAAATGAGAATTTTTAGAAAAGTATTAATTTGAAAACTCAAAACTATATTTGCTAATCTTTTTTGATTTCAGGGGACAAGATTTGTATTTCAAGTTTTGAAGATAACCAAGGACCAGTCCCTTACACCAAAAAAAAAAAATCAACACTTCCAAAAAAATAACAGATTTTAAAAATTGTTGACAAAGTAGATTTCTTTGTTGTGGGACTGATCCTTGGTTATCTTCAAAAATTGAAATACAAATCTTGTCCCTTGGAACCAAGAAAGATTAGAAAACACACCAATGGTTGCTCTAAAGCGTTTCGATAGCCAAGCTATCACCTTCAGAAAGATACTGAGAGAAATTTTTATTTGGACACGAGCCAATAGCTGTGAAACCCTTTTATTTGCGTAACTGCTTTGGTAATGAATAAAGCAGTTACGAAAATTAAATCGAAATTTTTAGAATTTTAATTAAAAAGAGACTCAAAATTTCGGAAAAATTTTAAGCTCGAATGGTCAGTTCCAAATCTTATTAATTATCGCATGTTCCAGTTGAAGACAGACCACCACTTCTACCACGGTGTCTACAGAACCGTCCGGCTGATGATGCAAACGAATCAAGAGCCGATCTACTTCTACAGGTTCTCCGTCGAAGACGAATTTAACTTCTTTAAGAAGTTTGCCACCTCCAAAGCCATAGTCATCTACTTCGCCTGCCAATACTTCATGAAAGTAGCAGGCGATAAAACATCCTTTAAAAATTTCTTAACCAAGATGGGGAACAGCGTTGGTTTCAAGAGGGTGGCCGGCGCTTGCCACGCTGACGATTTGGGTTATATGTTCACCACGTTTTATTCACCGAAGGTAGTGAAAGGTAGCAACGTGGAGACACACATTCGACGATTTGTGAAGATGTGGACCAATTTTGCAAAATATGGGAATCCGACTTATGATAGCGATTTTTTGAAGGTGGATTGGCCCCCACTGGAAAATTCAACTTATCAGTTACTGGATATTGCATCTGAATTGAACCTGATCGATGATCCCTATGAAGACAGAATCAAATTTTGGGATGATATTTATTCCAATTACTGTATAGTTAACGGTTGAGTTATTTTATTAGTAAAATAGATTAAATTTATTTTTTATATTTATCAGATTATTATATTTATATTTTAATTTAATGCAGTATTTTGATAGAACTTTTTAAGAAATAAAGTTTTTTATCTAACCATTAAGAATTTTCCACAATAAGGTCTTACGTGTCAAAAGTAGGATTGCCAGATTGCCAGCATTCGATTACCAAAAAGATGTGGCTGTTTAACTAAATAAGCCTCTTTTTAAGACAGTTTGGGGCTACAAGAAGAGTTTCCTCACACGCTCAGTAATAAGTTCCTTTAAAGAGCTCTTACAGTCAACACTTTTTAGAGTCTGACATCGGGAAATATTGTCAGAAAGTTAGTATTATGTTAACATAAAGATTTCTCATGCTAAAGACATCTATCAAAATTATCTTATAGGTATCTGCTCGTATCTGTTCGTAATCTGACGACTAAGAAGAGTTATCTAAATTTCTGTGGCTCTTAAAGTTATCCTCATAATGATATGCTTAAGATATCTTTCTTATTTAGGTGCTTTACGAGTCAGTTAATAATTTTTGTACTTGTATCTTTTGACGACCAAAAGAAAGTTCACAATTCATATTTTTTTAATATTTTTCGTATTTAACCTTCGCAAATATTTCTAGACAACCAAAAATAAAGGTCCACACTTTATAATTCCTAATCCATATTTATCAGCTCTCTAAATTATCAAAAAAATCCGGGTTTGGTCATCTTTCATTTCAAAAACGAACAATTAGCTTCATGACCAGAGTCTGAATGAACTCCAAATATTTTGGTAGCCTTCGACAAAAGCCAGTGTTTGATCTTGATATTATGGTGTCCCAGGCAAAAACCAATTTGCGGGCCCCCGATCCCTTATTGACTTGCTGAGAATGAAATGATTCACTAATATTATATTGTCTATTTTTTGGAATCAACAAAAAAACAAAGACATACAAATGACTGCAAGAAGAATGCAACCTGGACTGCAGCATGCATCCTATTATGAATCAACGGATGTCTTTCCTGTGATTTCTAAGTACTGCCACCTATTGGTCCATAGAAAAAGTATGAACAATTCCAACTAGTGTATTGTATGTAGAATGCAACCTCGACTAAGTATACAACCCTCTATGCATGTATAGTGGATTATAGGTAGCCAAACTACTAACGCGGACTAAAGCACTGAACTAAACACTGTGGCTTGTGATTAAGTCCAAAGAAGGTTTCACCTCTTTACCACATCGGCAATTAATTAAATAATTACGCGATACGTATTTCGCCAGCAGAACTGGCATTTTCAAGCGCACTAATACTGATACTGAGTCGATTTGAATCTCAATGCAGATGACGTCGATGCATCTTTTGCTAATCTTTTTAGATTAGTGCGCTTGAAAATGCCAGTTCTGCTGGCGAAATACGTATCGCGTAATTATTTAATTAATTGCCGATGTGGTAAAGGGGTGAAAACTTCTTTGGACTTACTAACGCAGAGTTTCTTTTAAAATTTCAATACTTTTAGAAACTTTTTTGAGGCATTTAATTCTTTGTACTTTTCTAATAAGTCTCTGTTTAAATAGAGACTTCTTTTGAAAATTTTCAGAACAATGAAAATCTTGAATAACCAAATCAAAATATTTCCAAAAAAACTTCGATTACGAGTCGAAATTTTAAAGAAAAAAACTAAATCCTCTAAACTTAAACCTGGAATCTTAAGCAGAAACGTCATTTATAAAAAATGCAGATTTCGAGTTTATGCTTGAATTTTCACCTTTAATCACAAAATTTCATTTTAATTTTTTCACAAAGTTATCGTTTAACCAACCAAAGATATCGTTTAATGCTTCAAACTACTAAATTCTAGATTGAAGTGACTTTTTTTTAGAAGAAAGGCCAACATTTGGGGTTAAACCCGAAACTTTGGAAAGTCTCTTTCTAATTCAAGATTTTTTCTTGAAAATGTTGACTTTCGGCACAAAATATCAAATTGGAATTTTATAAAAAAACAGCGAATTTTTAATTTGACATATTTTGCGCTTAAATCGCCCAATTTAAAATAAAATTGCTGATTTTGAAAAGAAGTCAATATTTTAAAAAGAAAATCGAGTTTAAAAATTAGGTTTTACGAAAAAAGTTTCGTGAAATATACGAGGAAATTCTGAGAATGGATGTTCAAATAAAAAATGTTTGAAAACCAGTGGTAACTTCTAGAAAGAAAGCGAAAGTTCTAGAAAATAATAATATTAACAACATTTTTTTATACAAGAAGAATGCAACCTAGACTACAAATGCATGCAGCCCTCCAGGCGTGTATAGAGAGCAACCGCTTCGCTAGGTGGCAGTGTTTCAACTGTTGGTAGTTCAGCTACCTATGATTCACTATACACGTCTGGAGGGCTGCATGAATTTGTAGTCTAGGTTGCATTCTACTTGCATACGACATTGTTAGCGATGGCCATAGTTTCTCTATGGACCAATAGGTGATAGTGCTAAGAGTCACTCGCTTGACGCCTGTGAATGTTTTAGTACTTACTTGTCGGAACATTTGTTAGCATTCGAGTTCGATATAACAAACTGACGAGATCTAACAGGATCAAAACCGGTATTTGGTTTCCAAACTTCAGATCTAATAAATGTTCAAACCTATTGGTCTGTGCATTAGAATCCTTGTCTTCTGGGAACTTTCCTAGAGAGCAACCGCTTCGCTAGGTGGCAAGTGTTTCAACTGTTGGTAGTTCAGCTACCTATAATTCACTATCCACGCCTGGAGGGCTGCATGAATTTGTAGTCTAGGTTGCATTCTACTTGCATACGACATTGTTGACGATGGCCATAGTTTCTCTATGGACCAATAGGTGGTAGTACTAAGAGTCACTCGCTTGACGCCTGTGAATGTTTTAGTACTTACTTGTCGGAACATTTGTTAGCCTTCGAGTTGAATATACCAAACTCGCGAGATCTAACAAGATCAAAACCGCTATTTGGTTTCCAAACTTCGAATCTAATAAATGTTCTCAAACCTATTCGTCTGTGCATTTTATAGAACATTTTTTAAAGAGAAATTGAATGTTTGTGAAATAATTGGAAAAATAACTCCAACTCCAACAACTCCCAATATTTACCTTTTTCTAAACTAATGTAAACAATTTTGGAAAAGAACCAAAATTTCGATTTTTTGCAATTTTTGCTTCGACCTTTTTTGAAACTTGCTACTTTTCTTTTGAAAACCTTCATTCTTTTTGAAAGTTTTTAATGTTTACATTAAAATTTCGAAATGTTTTACAATTTTGACTTCTGTTTTCAAATCTTCGCACTTTTTTCTGAAATTTTAACTTTTTTTTTTAAATTGCTTTTTACAAATTTTGACCTTTTTTTTAAGATTTAACCATATTTCCAAATTTTAACTTCTTCGAAAATTTGAAACATTTTTAAAAAAATTTTTAAAACATTTTTTTTATTGCAAGTATTTATAAAAATTCCTTGATTTATTCAGTTTTTTATTTTTTTTTAATTTTGACTTATTTCGAAAGCGTTTTTTTAAATTTTTTGACCATTTTCAATATTTCGATTTTTTTAAATTTACACGAGTTTTTTTCATAATTTCGACTGATTTTTTTTATTTTAACTTTTTATAAATATTTCGTCATTTTTCAAAACATTTTCCTAATTTCTTGTTTTTGAAATGTTAACTTTTTTTGGAAAATTTGGCTTTCTTAAATATTGCGACACTTTTTAAAAGTTTATCTATTTTACAAAATGTTGAAAGCTTTTCCGGTTTTTTGTTTTTTAAAAATTTAGATTTTTTAAATTGCGTGGTTTTTTTAAAAGTGGAAATTCTCCACAGAACTAAAATTTTGACAACTGTCTGAAGGTTTCATGAAAAGTTAAAAGTTGTAAGAGGGAGCTACTGGACCCGTGAATAATACTAGAGATTTTTATGAAGATTTATTAACTTGAACACACACATCTTATGACAACCACTCGCATAGACTTGTCTGATCACTCTGTGTAAAAACGCGGGAGCTGCTAGTGACAGTCGGGGCTGCCATCTGTCATCGAGATTGACCGCCAAATTCAAATTTGAATTTTATCGTCCTACAAAGTTAAAAAAATTAAGGATTACAAAAAAACAATATTTAAATAAATGCCCCAATTTTAAAAAAGTTAAAGTTTAAAAAATAGTCTGAAATTTAAAAAATATTCGAATTTATGTAGAAATGTCGAGATTTAAAAAAAATGAAGGATTTACAGTGAAATCTCCCAAACACCCAAATTTTCGGAAAGCTTCAATTCCGAAAAAAAGGTCAAAATTATCGAAAATTTTGAAATTTTTGTTGATTAAACTTTGAGAAAAAAGTTAAAAAGTCACAAATCTTAAAAAGAAAATTAATTTAAAAAACCTATCGAGGTTTTCAAAAAGAAGTAAGATTCTCAGAAAGACCAAAATGTTGGAAAAGATCGACATTTTGAAAAAAATTTAAATTTTGAAAATAAATCAAAAAATTTAAGACGATGCAACGAAAATTTTGCAAAAAAATTCAAAATTTCATAAAGAATCAATAAAAAAAAATCGTTCCTTTCAAAATTTAAAGAAAGTATAGATTTTTAATAATCAAAATTTTGGAAACCGACGAAATTTCGAAAAACTTCTAAATTTTCTTAAGAAATTAGGATTCAAAAAATCAAACTTTGGAAGAATTGTGTTAACATTTTGAATAGATACTGTTAAAGTCGATATTTCAAAAAATTCAAGAATTTTGATACAATGAACAAATTTTCAAAAAAAAAAACTTTAAAAAAGTTAAAATTTTGAAAAATAAAGTGAAAATTTGGAAAAAATGTCAACATTTTCAAAAAGTCAAGATTTTGAAGAATTTTGTCAACATTTTGAAAAAATACTGTTAAGAGTTAACCTTTTTTAAAAAATTCAAGAAATTTAATAAAATGAAGGAATGCTCAAAAAAAACCTTTAAAAAAGTAAAATTTTGAAAAATAAAGTGGAAATTTGAAAAAAAATGTCAAAATTTTCAAAAAACCAATGTTTTCAAAAGGTGTCAAAATTTTCGGAATTAATATCTACATTTTTAAAAGACCAGTTTAAAAAAAACATCTTATTTTTAAAGAGAGAGATTTAGGAATAGTCGAAATTTAGAAAGTCGGAAATCTTAAAACCTCAAGTTTTGACCAGAAGTCGAAATTTTGAAAAATTATAATTTTTCAAAATAATGGACATTTTGAAAAACCTTCGGTGACAAGCTTTCCAAAAAATCTCCAATTTTTGAAAAGGAAACCAAGAAATTTTTAAAAATGTAAAATTTTGAAAAGATTTGATATTTTGGGTAGTTAAAAATTGTGTTACAAAAAATGTTTAAGTGAAAGTTTTAAAAAAGTCAAAATTTTATTAAAAAATTCAAAATTGCAAATAAAATCGGAATTATAGAATAATTTATTAAAAAAACTCGACATTTTGATTTCTCGAGAGAAACTGAAATTTCAGAAATTTTAAATTAAAGAAATTGACATGTTTAAAAAGTCAAATTTTTCAACGATGTGAACTGTTCGATACGTTGAATATCAGTAAAGAAAATCGAAATTTTCAGTAAAGTGAAGTAAGGCGACAAAATTTTGAAAAAAAAATGAAATTTTCGAAAAAGTATGAAGTTTGAAAATAGGCAAAATTTTAAAAGTCAAAAATTTGTAGAGGCGACATTTTAAAAGTAGAAATTTTAAACGTCGAAGCTTTAAAAATACTAAATTTAAAAAGGCAGATATTTATAAAAAGCGACATTTAAAAAAATCGATTTATTTAAACAAATTAAATAAAGTAATAGCTTTATTCTTCATGGTAGACCCTTATTGACCGGAAATATTATGTTTTTTTCAATTTATTTAACATTTCTTCGGCCCAGTTTGGAAATATTTAAATTTTTATGGTTTGTTGACAATTTTCTAAACAATTTTTGAAATGCGACTACGTGATATTTAAATTTATTGAAAACGTCACTTCATGACAGTTTACAAATTAAGAGGTTAGTTTATTTTACATAGAATAGGAATAATGAAAAATAGGAGACCAAAAATTAGATGTGGAAAAAATAAAAATTTTGTTTTTTTTTGATAAATTAGGAAAATATAAAAAAATACATAAAAAAGGTTGTAGCACTGGACATCGATGTTTCGCTCTCATTTGAGCTCGTCAGCAGTGCATAACATAGTAGGGGAACAATGAGGAAGAAATACTTAAAAATAAAAATTTTTTTAAAATATAAAAAGAGAAAAATAAAGAAATTTTAACATGAATAGACGTTTCATCATCAATTTACTGTGTTAAAAATTTTTACTGTGTTAAAAATTTAAATATTTGAAGCCCGATCCACAAGAAACAACTACTCCGAGGGCTAATACCCCTTCCGGCATTGAACTACACTTGTGGGTCGAACTTACATGCTCTTGGTGACTACTGTTCCTAACCGCTGAAATCTATTCAGCTTGGTAGTTAGAAGCACTCACCATAGCTGTGAAATACTGAATGAGATCGCGTGACATATGAGCTAGTAAGTGATAAATGTAATTAATTGTATTCGTTTTTGCACCCATGAAAAATGTTTTTATTGAGAAAAACAGAAACAAGTCAAATCCCTCCATCACGAAAACCTATCTAAGCCACTGCTGTCTACAATCTAAAAATTTTTATTTTTTACGTCATCTTTAAAACTGAAAGTCCATCCTTTTACCAAACAATCTGAAAAAAAATTGGTTTGCGAAATATTAAACATTCTCAAAAAATTAGTTAAAAACAGAGATCAATAAAAAACGTGTACTTACAAGAAAGAAAAGTCCAAATTCTGAGAAAAGCAATGTTTTTCCAATTTTAAAGGGTTCAAATTTCCAGAAAAAAATTCTATTGAAACAATTCTATTGGAACAATTTTTAGAAAAAAGCTGAAATTGTGGAAAAAAGTCGAAATCTTGATTAGACTCAATTTTTTTTTATAAAACAGACAACAACTTAATAGAAAAGTTATATTTCGAAAAAGTGTCGAAATTCGCAGTTATGTAAGGCTGCGGGGCCCCTCCGCATGTTACGCTACAGGAAAATATTAAACAAGGTTATCTCCGTTCGATATTATTACATAAAACCATAAAGTTGTTTGATATACTTAATTCGAGTTTCGAGTAAATCGCGAGAATGACTCGCATCAAAATATCGATAGAAGAAGGCGTTCTAGAGGGATTAATTTGCGAAAATAAGGGTTGTGATGCAGTGTACTACAGTTTTCAGGGTATACCATACGCCAAACCACCCATTGGACCACTTAGATTTAAAGTAAGTAAACCAAACAAGCAGACAAATGGATTGTTTTTAATAACGAGACTTTGAACTTGACACACAACTTTGGGATATGCGCTCACCAGTAGCGTAGAAACATTCTTCCCAAAATACATGAATAAAAAAATAAGTAAAAATTGTTTGAAATTTCACCGAGAACAAGAATGTTGGACTTTTTACCTTTAGAGTTTCGATTTAAAATTTGAAAAAAAAAAATAAGTTTTAATTTCAAATTTGGAGAAAAGTTGACATATCTGAAATGCAAATGTCGATTTTAGTCTTGAGAATTTTCCGCTCTAAACTCGATGTCTAAAGACTCTTCCTAGTATTAACTTTTTAACATTTTTGAAATCTTGACATTTTGATTTTTGAAAATAATATTCAATGAAGTGACCCTAATTAGAATAAAAAATAATTATTATTATTATTATAATTAATGTGTAAACACTTTATTTTTAAACTTTTCAACAAATAAATATTATGAAATTATTTCTGCCTTAAACTCCACCATAAGTTTTAAGTTAATTCATGACTCGACAAAATAATGTATTGTTATCGGTTCGAATTGATTACACGTGATGGATTATACCCAATTTATTACTGAACTCAACTCGGATCACCACAATTGACAATTAACTCACTTATTATTGACTTCTATTAACTCACTAATTACACAGATTCTGACTGACTCGAGGGAAAGCTGACCGCCTTTTATAGTTTTGGCCCCCGGCTTCTAGAACTTTTCGTCAGATAAGGCTTATCGTTCCCGAAATTTCTGGAACGCCTATCTGCCATTTGTTTCGTTATCGCGGCCGCTTTCCCCTTATCAAATCCTTCTAGAAACATTTTTTATTTACTAAATTATACAATTCTATTCTAAATTCTATTCCATCTATTTACATTGCGTTACAGTATCTTCAAGTTAACATTCTAAGCGAACTTTTAAAGGCAGTTGTCTTAAGTTTCAAAACCTTCTAGTGCACAGACCAATGGCCTTGAACATTTATTAGATTCAAAGTTTGGAAACCAAAGACCGTTTTCGTCTTGTTAGATCTCGTCAATTTGCTATATTCAACTCGAATGTCACCAAATCTTCCAGCAAGTAAGTACTATATTCGATATCGAAATCGGTCTTTGGTTTCCAAACTTCGAATTTAATAAATATTTTAGCAAATGCGCTATGCATTAAAATCCGTGTCTTCTGAGACCTTCCTAGAGAGCGAGCGCTTTGCTAGGTGTTTGTGTTTCAACTGGTGGTAGTTCAACTACCTATGGTTCACTATACACACCTAAAGGCTGCATAACTGTAATCCGGGTTGCATTTAAGACCTTCGTTAAAGATGAAAAGCTTCTTCTTGACTACCAGATATGATTTTGGTGGAACAGGCTGGTCCTTGATTATCTTCAAAAAATGAAATATATATATTGTCCCTTGACGCCAAGCAAGATTAAAAAACTCTAACGGGTTTCGATAGCCAAGCTATCATCTTCTGAAAGTTACTGATATGATAGAGATACAAACTTCTTCATAACTTTACTAAAACGAGTACAAGTTTGACAAATTCTTTTGCAATTGTCACTGACATTTACTATACTTAACAAAATTTAATGTAACAAACGATTTTAGGCTCCACAACCAATAGAGCCTTGGCAAGGAGTTAAGGATGCCACCAGGGATGGCAATAAATGTTATGCGCGCGATATGGTCTTCAAAACAGAGAAAGAGGGATCAGAAGACTGTCTATATTTAAATGTCTACACACCAAAAGTAAGTCTTCGTTTTGTCCTCAGTTAGATAAGTAAACAAAGAAAATTCTAGCTTATAAACAAGAAAAACCAAACTGGCGCCCCCAAGGCTGTAATGGTGTTTATACACGGGGGCGGATTTACGCAAGGATCCAATATCAAAGACATATACGGTCCAGATTACCTTGTGAGGGAGAATGTTGTGTTGGTGACTCTTAATTACAGATTAGGAATGTTAGGTATCGATTTTTTTAACAATTTTGCTAACTAAAGGACAAATAATTGTAGAGTGGAAATACCAAGGGGCTAAGTACCAAATGAGTTTGAAGTTATTACAGAAAAACGTTCTGTTATGATGTATTACTTAAGTTAATTAATTAATTGATTTAATTTAGTAGTCAAACAAGAAGCTCTTGGCGCCTTTGTTGGAATATTGACGAGACTATTTAGTGTCTACTTAAGGTAAAAACTAAAAAAGGAATTTTTTACCACTTACCCCCTTTGGTATTTCCACTGTAAAATTGATAACGGTTGCCCAATTGTGGTATATTTCAGGATTTTTAAGTCTAGAGGATCCAGATCTGGGAATCCCTGGTAACGCCGGCATCAAAGACGCTATAATGGCCTTGAAATGGGTCCAGAGGAACATAGGGTACTTTGGGGGTGATCCTAACAACGTCACAGTATTTGGCGAGAGTGCTGGAAGTGTCATTACTCACTATTTAGTATTAAGTCCATTAGCAAAAGGTAAGAAAGTCTTTCAACTCCAGGTCTAATATAAATTTGTTACTTTACACGTGACACTTTTGAAATTGCTTGAACGCGCATCAATAACTTGGTTTGAAAGAAAAGAGAACGAAAATAGAGCTTAAATGGGTAGTATTTATGGACCATGAGATCTGGGTTTCTATGAGAGACAACGGATGGAGCCTTCCATTCTGAAGATGTTTATGAACAAAGTTCAGATTTGAGTTTAACCCCAGAACCAAATTTTGAATGAATTACTTGAATAAAATTTGGCCAGGGGCACAAAATTATCTAGAGCTCGCCATCTTGGACCCCTAACATACCCTCCACCGAGACATCTGAATGGGAGGGTACTTTATACTCGGAATATTTTGCACGAGGAGCATCCATCACTTTGTTTTTAATGAACTCAAAGAAGAAGTCAAAGAGATCAAAAAAAGATAAAGAGAAGGACAGGATGGTAACAACAGGAACCGACTCTCGCGTCAGAAGCAGAAACATAATCACTTCACTGCTTCCTAATGATACGTGGGGTGATACTGCCCTGGACGACCGAAATCTCGACTAGATGA
Organism: Dastarcus helophoroides; assembly: GCA_028583605.1. Lineage (NCBI taxonomy): Eukaryota > Metazoa > Arthropoda > Insecta > Coleoptera > Bothrideridae > Dastarcus > Dastarcus helophoroides. Next base: position 20,401,751 of record CM053337.1, on the reverse strand, counting down.
AGGTGTACATTTCGAGAAAAGGTTCCGTTTTTCAAAACCATCAAATTTATATTTAAAAACCAAATATCGAGTTTAAAGGTCAACATTTCATTTTAAAAAGAGACCAAAAATTAAAAAAGTTAATCCAGACTTTTAAAAAAATTCAGAATTCTTCAGCTGGCATTATGAAACATTTCAGGTCTTTTTCACAAGGCAATCATGCAAAGCGGCTGCGCGTTAAACGAATGGGGTAGAGTCGATAAACGATCGTTGGATTTGGCCAAAAGCCTTGGAAAATCTATCACCGATGAACGAGAGATCCTAGATCTCCTTCAGAACGTCCCTGTGGAAGTGCTACACGATGCTGAGGAAAAACTCCCTGATGTAAAACAACGTTCGTCATTTCTACAAATGGAAATTGAACCATTCTTTTCAGGTTTGGGACATCAGCATAAAAAGACCAATCGGTCCAGTCATAGAGCACTACAGTTCGAAGGACCCCAAAGCTATTCCCGATGATCCCGTGGATATTATAAAATCGGGGGAATACAATCACGTGCCGATCCTGTGCGGGTATAACAATAGAGAAGGCATGCTTCTGGTGGCATCGAAAACTCATCTACCTGAGATACTAATCGAGGATTTTGAAAAGTGCATCCCCTTTAGCATGCACATTGAGAAGGGATCCGAACTATCGAAGAAAATAGCCGAACAAATCCGAAGGTTTTATTTTGGGTCAAAGAGGCCAACTTCTGAGATGATCGACGAATATTATAAGGTAAACTTACAGAGCAATAATTGGATTTTGGAGTCAGTGATCATTAGGATCTATTCAATTGAGCAACGTAAGGCTCTATTTTGACTCCCCTAATTCAGTTTTCTTTTATCTTAATGGGGACACTTCTTCCTTATTAGTTGCATTTGGCCTAATGGATATTTTTTCTCTTTGGTTAACTGGTCAATTCAATTGGTCGCCAATATCAATTGAGGCGTTTTGTGCAATAGTGGCCTAAGTGAATCCATGGAAATACAGTAAAAATCAACAAAGAAAAGTCTGATTTGTAATACATAAAGTGAATATTGTAACGCAATGTAAATAGATGGAATAGAATTTAGAATAGAATTGTAGAATTGAGTACATAAGAAAAGTTTCTAGAATGATCTGATAAGGGGAAAGCGACCGCGATAACGAAGCAAACGGCAGATAAGCGTTCCCGAAATTTCGGCAAACGATAAGCCTTATCTGCCGGATTGTTGTGGAACCTGGATGCCAAAACTCTATAAGACGGTCAGCTTTCCCTCGAGTCAGTCAGTTAGAGTCAGTGTAATTAGTAAGTTAGTAGAAGTCAATAATAAGTGAGTTTGCAAAAAGAATGCAACCTAGACTACAAATTCATGCAGCCCTCTAGGCGTGTATAGTGAATCATAGGTAGCTTAACTACCAACAGTTGAAACACTGCCACCTAGCAAAGAGGTTGCTCTCTAGAAGAGTTCCCAGAAGACAAGGATTCTATAATGCATGAATTTGTAGTCTAGGTTGCATTCTACTTGCATACGACATTGTTGACGATGGCCATAGTTTCTCTATGGACCAATAGGTGATAGTGCTAAGAGTCACTCGCTTGACGCCTGTGAATGTTTTAGTACTTACTTGTCGGAACATTTGTTAGCATTCGAGTTGGATATACCAAACTGACGAGATCTAACAAGATCAAAACCGGTATTTGGCTTCCAAACTTCGAATCTAATAAATGGTCAAACCTATTGGTCTGAATAGGTTTGAACATTTATTAGATTCGAAGTTTGGAAACCAAATACCGGTTTCGATCTTGTTAGAGAATTGGATATACCAAATTGACGAGATCTAACAAGATCGAAACCGGTATTTGGTTTCCAAACTTCGAATCTAATAAATGTTCAAATCTATTGGTCTGTGCATTATAGAATAAGTGAGTTAATTGTTCAGTTGTGGTGATCCAAGTTTAGTTTAGTAATAAAGTGGGTATTATTTTCAATTCACGTGTGAATCAATTCGAACCGATAAAGCCCGTAACAATATAAAATACTGCTGCTATTTGCTAAGTAGTAAAAGCATTGAACATGAGTTTGCATTGCACTGTCAATGGTTGCACTTACAGATATCAATGTTCTAAATAAAATAAACTTAAAATCAGGATATATCTAAATATGTTGGTTAGGCCACTTTTGCACTAAATGCCTCAACTCAGCTGAGCAACATAGTACTTCTATAAAAATCCTATCCCCTGAAACCAAGAAAGATATTTTTGAAGATAACCAAGGACCAGTCCGTTTCACCAATAGTACTTCTACTATCTTTTAACTCAGGGCACTTGTTTCTTAAAATTCTAAGCTCAGTTAAAAATTTAAAATGCAAATCTTGTCCCCTGAAACCAAGAAGGATTAAAAACACAACAGAGATTGCTCTAACGCGCTTCGATAACCAATCTATCATCTTCATATGTCAGTATGTCTCTGAAGATGATAGCTTGGCTATCGAAACGCGTTAGTGCAACCTCTGTTGTGTTTTTAAATATTTCTTGTTTTTAGGGAACAAGATTTGTATTTCAATTTTTGAAGATAACCAAGGACCAGTCCTTGCACCAAAATTAGTTCAATTAATCATAAAGATTACTGCAACAGAGAAACTTAAACGAAAAGTATCCCAAGCTAAACTGAAAACAAGGAGTTTCGCATTTACCTGATTGGTTTATCTTTTGGACACTTATTCCTTAAACTAATCAATTCTACTGATCATGAAGATCAGCTCAACAGAACTAAAGTGTCCCAAACTAATTTGAAAATGAATGATATTATAAGTTCCACATTCAGCTGCATAGTTGAGCTCAGTCCAACTGAACCATTTAAGCTCGCTTTCTATTTTTGTTCATTTGTTTTTATTAATTCATTAAATGCAAGTGGGAACTATACCATACGGCGTCTCTTGCACCCAAATTTTCACCTTTTTCTATTTTGCCAATCGTCGTTTCTCATACACCTGTCCTGCATTGCTTCAGTTATTTCTTTGTTTCATGTGAATTTCGGCCTTCCTCTTTTTTACCCTGTATGGGGTTTCCAATGAAATATTTTTAAAGTTCATTTGTGTTTGGCTAAATGTATTCTTTCTTCCCTTAGCTGGTTTAATTGAGCTGATCATTGATGATCAGCTGAGCTGGTATTCATACCAGCTCAGCTGACGTAGCAACGTAGTACTTCGTAATTTTTCATTCAGCTTAAGACAGTTCTGGATTCTGGATTCTGGATTCGTTGTGGGTTGCTTAAAAATTTAGGCCAGCACTTAGGCCACCCTTTCCGGGCCCATTGTGCTATTACCGTGATTGAGGTGTCCTTGGTCATTCATTCAGCCACCCAACCTTGTTGAGAAACTGAAGAACGTCCCTTGAATGCGCCTCTCTCAAACTGGCCACACTAGGCCAGAAGTCCCCCAGCGTGGATCTTCTGATTGATGTTAGTGCCGGGCAGTGACACATCACGTGCTCGACACTCTCATCTTCTTCTAAGCACCCTCTGCAGCTCAGGTCGTTTATGATTTCCATTCTTTGGAGGTGTTTGTTTAATCGACAGTGACCTGTCCATATCCCTACAAGTTTCCTGAGATTATTCCTTGAGAGTTGTAGGCATAGTTTTGCCCTTTCCCTGCACGGCATTCTAATGAATGCGTGAGTTTGTCGGCATGTTGTTATTGATGCCCATAAGGCTTTGTGTTTACGATAAGTTTCTTCGTTAAGTAGGGATCTTACGGTTGATCTTGCCAGGGGAAGGGTTGGTTCTGGTCCAACTAATTGTCCCTCCGAACCCTTCCTCGCTAGTTTGTCAGCGCGTTCGTTTCCCTTTTTCTCAGAATGTCCTTTGATCCATACTAGATCAATTGCATTCTCTTGTGATAGACGTTCTAGAGCTAGGTGGCAATTCCATACCACAGTTATTCCTAAAACTTCTAAGTTGAGCTAATGATAAAGATCAACTAAACTAAGAAACTTCACTAAGAAGTCTCACATTCAGTTGCTTAGTTGAACTTAATTTAACTGATGAACTCAAGCTCGTTTTTTACTGTTACTCATTTCTACTTTTACTACTTTGCTTTCATGGATATACTTTTTGTTTCTTCTGTTAGCTGTTAGCTCAACTAAGCAACATAGTATTTCCACTATCAGTCATTCTTATTTAGTTTTGGACATTTATTCTTTAAGCTTCCTAGTTGAGCTGATCAGAAAAGTCAATTTAGAACTACTTAAAAAGTTTTCCATAGCTCAACTGAGCAACATGGTATTTCCATTATTGTTCATTTTTATTTAGTTTTGGACACTTATTCTCTAAGCTTCCTAGCTGAACTGATCAGAAAGCTCAGTTTAGAGCTACTTAAGAAGTATCCCAAACTAAATTGAAAAAGAATAGTAAAAGTCCACATTCAGGTACCAATCATCGTTTAACTTCCTTGGTCAATTAAGCAACTTAAGGTTGTTCATTTTCCATTTAGCTTAATGGGGACACATTCTTCTTCAACGACATCCACAGAATGGCAAGACTTCATGTCCAAACGTCCACCAAACCTCTTTACTTCTACAGAATGAGCATAGAAACCAACCTAAATCTGTACAAGAGAGTAGCAGGAATTAAAGAACCAGGTAAGCGTTTTTTGTTTTTTTTTTTTCGAATAACCAGGTGTCCACAGGTGCTTGCCACGCTGACGATTTGGGGTACTTATTCTGTAACATCATCAATGACAACATAGAGCCTAACAGTTTGGAAGATTTATCGGTTAGAAGATTTTGCAAGTTGTGGACGAATTTCGCCAAATTCGGTGATCCTACTCCGAATTTGGATGACAAAGTGATTACAGTTAAATGGAAACCGGTGTCGACGAACAACTTTCAATATTTGGAAATCAACAAGGAGCTTTACATGGACAGGGATCCGGATAATGACCGAATTGAATTTTGGAAAGACATTTATACTTTGGCTAATTCAAAGTGCAAGTTTTAATTGATGAACCGGATTACAGTTGATTAACATACAGGAACTAAAGTGACATAAAAATTCATGTGAACTGTGGAGGTTATATGCTAAACTATTACACAACTTCCTTGTTGCATTTGACTAAAATATATTCATTTCATTTAAATGAATTGTGTAGTTTAAATTGAATAGTTCCTTAATAATAATTTATTTTTCTAATATCTGAAACCTACTAACACCAGATTGGAATCGCAATCTGCCATATCAATGACATGCGTTGCGATTTGCTTCACGCCTTCTCAATCAAGATGTTAAATCAAATCAGTTGTAAAATCTTTAATGGTTCTTACCAATGACATAAATATGTCATTGGTTCTTACCAACATTTAACTTATTTATCACTCAACGATTTAACGTTAAGCGAAATGGGAAAATTTGCAGATTAGTGTTGTATGACTTGTCCACTTAGCAACTTCTTTATGTTTTTTTCGATGTTGCTGAACTTTTTCTGTGTTGTATTTTCCAAATCAAGAAGCTTGCTGTTGACTTTTTCTTTTACTTCCCCAATTTCTTCCCTAACTTCGCCAATCTCTTCTTGCATTTCTTCTCGCATTCCTGTAATTTGTTCTTTCACTTCTTTCTTTATTTCTTTTCTCATTTCGGTAATTTGTTCTTTCACTTCTTCTTTCATTTTTGCAACGTCTACTTCCATTTTTTCAGTTATATTTGCTAGTAGACTATGCAATTCTTGTTTTTCTGCATTCCTTTTCTGATCTTCTTCTTCTTTTTCTTGTCGTCTTCGTTCTTCATCTTGTCGTCTTCGTTCTTCCTCCTGTTCTTTTTCTTGTCGTCTTCGTTCTTCCTCTTGTTCTTTTTCTTGTCGTCTTTGTTCTTTCTTCTGTTCTTTTTCTTGTCGTCTTCGTTCTTCCTCCTGTTCTTTTTCTTGTTTTTTCCGTTCTTCCTCCTGTTCTTTTTCTTGTCGTCTTCGTTTTTCCTCCTGTTCTTTTCTTGTCGTCTTTGTTCTTTCTCCTGCTATTTTTCTTCTCGTCTTCGTTTTTCATCTTGTCGTCTTCGTTCTTCCTCCTGTTCTTTTTCTTGTCGTCTTCGTTCTTCCTCCTGTTCTTTTTCTTGTCGTCTTCTTTCTTCATCTTGTCGCCTTCGTTCTTCATCGTGTTCTTTAAACATTGCGAATAACGCTTGCATTTGTTGTTCCATTTTGGCCGATTTTAATCTCGTATCCATAAAGCGTAGTAGAATGTTCAAGATTTTACTTGACGCGCCTCGTATAAACTATTTAACAGTTTAAAACGTCCGAGATAAAGTCAACTACGGCACCTGGCACGAATTTTTTTCGAGTAATAAAGTAAAATCCACGAATAATCCCACTTCTGACACCAGATGTTACGGTCTTATCGGTTCGAATAGATTACCACGTGTGAATTCCACCACTTTATTACCAAATTAACTCGGCACACTTCGACTGAACAGTAAACTCACTACTTATTTACTAATTGCTAACCCACTAACTACACTGACCTCTAACTGACTCTCTCGAGGGAAAGCTGACCGCCTTTTATAGTTTTAGCCTCCGGCTTCTAGAACTTTTCGGCAGATAAGGCTTATCCTTGGCCGAAATTTCTGGAAAGCTTATCTGCCATTTGTTTCGTTATCGCGACCCGCTTTCCCCTTATCAGATCCTTCTAGAAACTTTTTTTATTTACTAAATTCTACAATTCTATTCTAAATCCTGTTTCATCTATTTACATTGCGTTACAATATCTTGAGATTTTCTTTTCTTTCGAAATGTTGACTTTCTTTGAAGTTTTAATTTGTTTAAATTACAGATTTTGAAATTTTGCTCATAATCGTTGGTTTGAACTCAGAGAAGTTGAACATAAAAAATTTTAAATTTAGGGCATTAATAAAATTTTTAAATATTGTACTCACAATAAAAAAATTAAAATTCCACTCGTAGTTTAAAATTTTGATATTTTTAACCAGAAATAGATTTCGAGAATGAAAATTACAAGAGAAATGGTGGAAAAATTCTAAAAAAAATACCCAATTATAACTTGTAATTTCAAATTTTTAGGAAAAAGTCCAAATTTCTGTCTTAAAATCGTTTTAAAGATTGTGATTTCTCACTGAAAGTTTGTAAAAAAATCTATTTTTTTTCAAATTTTGTTTCTAGTCCACATTTCGACTTTGTTTCAAAAATTTTGCGTTTTTAAACTTGACTGGAAATTTTGACTTTTTTTATTATTTTGGAATTTGGCCTTTTCTTAAAAGGTTCGACTCTAAAAAATTTTAGGGTTTTTCAAATTTCGACATTTTTGAAAAGTTCGACTTTTTGAAAATTTCGACATTTCGAAATATCAACTTTAACTTAAAAATTTCCACTTTTTTTCAAAAATTTCTGGTTTGAATTAAAATTTAAATAAAAAATTAAAAATTTTGGGATTAAAATCGAAACAATTTGAAAATCTAATAAGCATTTGTAGGACAATTATATTTAGAGATTTAAATCAACATTTTAAAAGAACTACTCGAAAGACTCCTATATTAAATTCAATTTGTAATTTGTATTCAATAAATTCATAAAGTTCTTAAGAAAAACGTGAACTTCGATTTTTATAAAAGTGCAATTTGAACCTTTTTTACAAGTATAGTATGCGTTTTTATTTGGCTTTTTGTTTTTCGCCGGTCACTCTTTTAATACTTCGCAAAGAAATTACAGAAATATCATAAGTGTAATATATTCCCCTTGAGATTTTCTTTCTTTCGAAATGTTGACTTTCTTTGAAAGTTTAATTTCTTCTTTAGAAGCAAACGTGAGAAATTTTTATCTGGGCATTGATAAAATTCTGAAATATTGGACTCACAAAAAAAAATTAAAATTCCACACGTATTTTAAAATTTTGATAATTTAAATCAGCAATAGATTTCGAGAATGAAATTTATAAGAGGAATGGTGGGAAATTCTAAAAAAATACCCAATTATAACTTTGTAATTTCAAATTTTAGGAAAAAATCCAAATTTCTGTCTTAAAATCGTTTTAAAAGAATTGTTGTTTCTCACTGAAGTTTGTAAAAAAAAGCTTTTTTTTTCAAATTTTGTTTCTAGTCACATTTCGACTTTTTTCAAATTTTGCGTTTTTTAAACTTGACTGGAAAATTTTGACTTTTTTTGATTATTTTGGAATTTTTGGCCTTTTCTTAACAGGTTCGACTCAAAAATTTTAGGTTTTTCAAATTTCGACATTTTTGAAAAGTTCGACTTTTTGAAAATTTCGACATTTCGAAATATCAATTTAACTTAAAAATTTCCACTTTTTTTTTTTCAAAATTTCTGGTTTGAATTAAAATTTAAATAAAAAATTAAAATTTTTTGGGATTAAAATCGAAACAATTTGAAAATCTAATAAGCATTTGTAGGACAATTATATTTAGAGATTTTAAAATCAACTTTTAAAAGAACTACTCGAAAGACTCAATATATTAAATAAATTTTTGTAATTTGTATCAATAAATTCATAAAGTTCTTAAGAAAAACGTGAACTTCGATTTTTATAAAAGTGCAATTTGAAACTTTTTTAAAAAGTATAGTATGCAGTTTTATTGGCTTTTTTTTCGCCGGTCACTCTTTTAATACTTCGCAAAGAAATTACAGAGATATGATAAGTGTAGTATATCTTGAGATTTTCTTTCTTTCGAAATGTTGACTTTCTTTGAAAGTTTAATTTCTTCTTTAGAAGCTAACGTGAATAAACCATGTTAGTGGTTATCAATCTGTGGCCATTGATAAAATTCTGAAATATTGGACTCACAAAAAAAAATTAAAATTCCACACGTATTTTAAAATTTTGATAATTTAAATCAGCAATAGATTTCGAGAATGAAATTTATAAGAGGAATGGTGGGAAATTCTAAAAAAATACCCAATTATAACTTTGTAATTTCAAATTTTAGGAAAAAATCCAAATTTCTGTCTTAACATGGATATTTTAGGAAAAAATTTGTGATTTTCACTGAAAGATGGTAAATGGGAAATGAAAAAGAGAAGGTGAATATCGGGGCATGGGAGAGGCCGAGGTATCGATCAATTTCAATGTGGAGAAAAATTTTAGCTCAAATTGGATTTGAGGAGAACTGCGAGTTTGAGATCAGAAGTGGTAAGAAAAAAATTTGTGTTAGAAAAAATAAAAGTAATTGGAAATAAATCTAGGAACAACTTACGATTTTCAAGGTTGAAATGTTTAGAAAGAAGTCGAATATAATAAAATAATAAATCAAAAAAAAAATAGTTGAACTTAAGTAGCAAAGCCTGGATATGGATATCTTATGTGATATCATCTTATATTTATAAACGAATGCAATTAGTGGTCTATCCAAAGTATCTGCTATGTCGATTAAATATCGAAAATCGGAAATTAAATTGAGAAAAGTTGCAATTTTATTGCCGTCTCAAAAGTTTGGTTTCATTTTGAAATTTTTTGTTCAAAGCTATGATAATAGACATTCTACATTTTTTCTCGAAAGTTTGACTTTAAAATTTAAAATAACAAATATTTTTTCAAAATTTTAGGAAAAAATCCAAATTTCTGTCTTAAAATCGTTTTAAAGATTGTGATTTCTCACTGAAAGTTTGTAAAAATCTATTTTTTTTCAAATTTTGTTTCTAGTCACATTTCGACTTTTTTCAAATTTTGCGTTTTTTAAACTGACTGGAAATTTTGACTTTTTTTATATTTTGGACTTTTGGCCTTTTCTTAAAGCGTTCGACTCTAAAAATTTTAGGGTTTTTCAAATTTCGACATTTTTGAAAAGTTCGACTTTTTGAAAATTTCGACATTTCGAAAAAAAATATCACTTAATTAAAAATTCCCCTTTTTTTCAAAATTTCTGGTTTGAATTAAAATTTAAATAAAAAATTAAAAATTTTGGGATTAAAATCGAAACAATTTGAAAATCTAATAAGCATTTGTAGGACAATTATATTTAGAGATTTAAATCAACATTTTAAAAGAACTACTCGAAAGACTCAATATATTAAATAAATTTGTAATTTGTATTCAATAAATTCATAAAGTTCTTAAGAAAAACGTGAACTTCGATTTTTTATAAAAGTGCAATTTGAAACTTTTTTAAAAAGTATAGTATGCAGTTTTATTGGCTTTTTTTTCGCCGGTCACTCTTTTAATACTTCGCAAAGAAATTACAGAGAATATCATAAGTGTAGTATATCTTGAGATTTTCTTTTCTTTCGAAATGTTGACTTTCTTTGAAAGTTTAATTTCTTCTTTAGAAGCTAAACGTGAAAAATTTTTAATCTGGGGCATTGATAAAATTCTGAAATATTGGACTCACAAAAAAAAATTAAAATTCCACACGTATTTTAAAATTTTGATAATTTAAATCAGCAATAGATTTCGAGAATGAAATTTATAAGAGGAATGGTGGGAAATTCTAAAAAAATACCCAATTATAACTAGTAATTTCTAATTTTTAGGAAAAAATCCAAATTTCTGTCTTAACATGGATATTTTAGGAAAAAATTTGTGATTTTCACTGAAAGATTGTAAAAAATCCATGTCGATCAATTTCAATGTGGAGAAAAATTTTAGCTAAAATTGGATTGAGGAGAAAATGCGAGTTTGAGATCAGAAGTGTGAAGAAAAAAATTTGTGTTAGAAAAAATAAAAGTAATTGGAAATAAATCTAGAAACAACTTACGATTTTCAAGGTTGAAATGTTTAGAAAGAAGTCGAAATAATAATAAAATAATAAATCAAAAAAAAATAGATTACTTAAGTAGCAAAGCCATGGATATGGATATATTATGGATATACATCTAATATTTATACGAATGAATATTAGTGGTATATCCAAAGTATATGCTATGTCGATTAAATATCGAAAATCGGAAATTTAAATTGAGAAAAAGTTGCAATTTAATATTGCCTCTCAAAAGTTTGGTTTCATTTTGAAATTTTTTGTTCAAAGCTATGATAATAGAACATTCTACATTTTTTCTCGAAAGTTTGACTTTAAAATTTAAAATAACAAGATTTTTACAAAAATTTTAGGAAAAAATCACAATCTTGATTTTAACATCGATTTTTTATGAAAATTAAATAACTTGGGTGTACTCGAAGTTTTAGAAAACGACCGAAATTTGAAGAGAAACAAAATAAAAAAATTCAGTTTTAAAATTAAAGAGCAATAGGTCCAACTTTGAAGCTTCAACGCGGGATTTCCAGGCAAAATGTTAGGATCAAGCTCGAAACTTTGAGAAAGGAAAATTAAAAAATCCCAGAAAGACGAAACTTTGACTTTTAACGCCAAAATGTTAAAATTTTGACCAAAACGAAATTTTTGAAATTTTTTAGTGGGTCACTAAAGGGTAACATAAAAATAACTGGTATTTCTCTGAAGATGATAGCTTGGGTGTCGAAACGCGTTAGAGCAATCTTTGTTTTGTTTTTTAATTTTTCTTGATTTCAGGGGACAAGATTTGTATTTCAATTTTTCGAGACATTTTATTTTATAATTTCTTTTTTTGTTTCATTGAAATGTAACCTTCTCCTCAATCTTTCGTCTTTAAGCTTAAAATTTTATTTACTCGCGAATACAAATCTTGTATTTGTATTTTAATTTTTGAAGATAACCAAGGACCGGTCCTTTCTACCAAAACTGGTCCCCGACAAAAAAAGTTTGGGTAATGCTGATGTAAATTCGTCTTATGACGACTGACTACGTCTGAATGCATTATTGTGCATTTGGGGCAACGTTTCTATAATTAAAAGGTTGAAATTAAAGTAAATAGACCTTCGTCTATTAGCATTTTCATTTTTAATGTTGAATAATTGGCTATAACAATAGTTCCGCTTTTACATAAAAAAACGTTTATGTGGAAGAACGTTCCTACTTATGCCGGCTATAAATTCAAGTTCAAAGACATCACAGAACATTTAGAAAAGTGGCCGTTGTAGTTTTACATTCAATAATGCCATTTAGTTATTAACTTTTGTTTATTTCGTAATAAATTATCGAGTTTGTACATTGATAGTAAGTAAAACAAGAAATTTCGTGCTGAAGTGTTTTTGCATCAAGCAGGGTATTTGTATTTTAATTCAGAAGGAATAAACAAGATAAGGGTTGTTACTCAAAATAAGCTTTACATAGCAAGCCACGAGTTAAAAATTTCCATAATTTTTTAATGTAAGACAATGTTTCAACATTAATTATTATTTAATTATTATAAGAAGTAAAGCTTTGTCAGAGGAATCTATTCAAGAGAGTTTTAAGAGAACTCATTAAAAGATAATTTTTTTAGAAATCTTATTTAAATTCTAAGCCAAAATTCTAGGGTACTTCCTGGTAAGAAAAAATAAATTACTTTTGTAAATCGCCAAGTCAAAAATTGTTAAAACATTGTAAAGTATTGATACTGCCATTACTGGCACTCGTTTACTCATCTACATGAGTACCAGCTTAAATATTTTTGAGTTTCAGGTTCATCCAAAAAAAAACAATGACGAGCGTTACTGTTAAAGTAAACGAAGGGCTTCTTCACGGGTGCTTCTACATCAACAAACAAAGCGACGTTAAATATTATAGTTTTCAGGGAATACCATACGCCCGCCCTCCGCTAGAAGAGCTTAGATTCAAGGTAAAGCATTTCAGAATATGCCTCATTTTTGATTATTTTTCTAGAAACTAGTTATCCATCAATGGCGAGATAACTATTTGTTTCATAACTATTATACTTTATTAACGAATAAAAAGCAACAGATATTAAAAATTCCACAATGTTTCGATAAATATTTGCTAACACCGGACCAGTTTTCGCATTATTGCATCATCGGCGATCATACCAGCAATTTTTTTAGCAGTTGTTATGCTAACAAGTTCTATAGATAAGAGACTCCTACGAAATTCCGTTTAAACCGAATTTTCGTACAAAGTTTCAATTAGAGGTGTCTTCAGAAGATCAAGTTGCTCGTTCATAAATATATCAACTATTTGTTTTTTAAAATTATCATCTGGATTTGGATTTGAGGTGGATTGCCTAGAAATTAGGCCAGCACTTAGCTGCCACCACTAGGGTTCCATTTGCGGGCCCATTGTGCTATCCCATGATTGAGGCGTCCTTGGTCATTTATTCAGCCACCCAACTTTGTTAAGAAACTGAAGAACGTCTCTTAGACGCACCTCTCTCAAACTAGCCACCCTAGAGCAGAAGTCCCCCAGCGTGGATCCTCTGATTGATGCTAGTGCCGGGCAGTGACACATCTTATCTTCTTCTAAACACTCTTTACAACTCGGGTCGTTTATAATTCCCATTCTGTGAAGGTTTATCTTGTCGATTGTTGTTTATTTACTAATTGGTATTCGCCTAAATAATAGATCCTGTAAAATTTATGGGTAAGAGACTCCTACCAAATTCCGTTTAAACCGAATTTTTGTACAACGTTTTAATTAGAGGTGTCTTCAGAAGATCAAATCGCTCGTTCATAAGTATGTCAACTGTTTGTTTTTTATCTTTATTATCTGGATTTGGATTTGAGGTGGATTGCCTACAAATTAGGCCAGCACTTAGCTGCCACCACTAGGGTTCCATTTGCGGGCCCATTGTGCTATCGCATGATTGGGGCGTCCTTGGTCATTCATTCAGCTACCCAACTTTGTTAAGAAACTGAAGAACGTCTCTTAGACGCACCTATCTCAAACTAGCCACCCTAGAGCAGAAGTCCCCCAGCGTGGATCCTCTGATTGATGCTAGTGCCGGGCAGTGACACATCTTATCTTCTTCTGAACACTCTTTACAACTAGGGTCGTTTATAATTCCCATTCTGTCAAGGTTTATCTTGTCGATTGTTGTTTATTTACTAATTGGTATTCGCCTAAATAATAGATCCTGTAAAATTTATGGGTGAGAGACTCCTACGAAATTCCGTTTAAACCGAATTTTCGTACAAAGTTTTAATTAGAGGTGTCTTCAGAAGATCAAATCGCTCGTTCATAAGTATGTCAACTGTTTGTTTTTTATCTTTATTATCTGGATTTGGATTTGAGGTGGATTGCCTACAAATTAGGCCAGCACTTAGCTGCCACCACTAGGGTTCCATTTGCGGGCCCATTGTGCTATCGCATGATTGGGGCGTCCTTGGTCATTCATTCAGCTACCCAACTTTGTTAAGAAACTGAAGAACGTCTCTTAGACGCACCTATCTCAAACTAGCCACCCTAGAGCAGAAGTCCCCCAGCGTGGATCCTCTGATTGATGCTAGTGCCGGGCAGTGACACATCTTATCTTCTTCTGAACACTCTTTACAACTAGGGTCGTTTATAATTCCCATTCTGTCAAGGTTTATCTTGTCGATTGTTGTTTATTTACTAATTGTTATTCGCCTAAATAATAGATCCTGTAAAATTTATGGGTGAGAGACTCCTACGAAATTCCGTTTAAACCGAATTTTCGTACAAAGTTTTAATTAGAGGTGTCTTCAGAAGATCAAATTGCTCGTTCATAAGTATGTCAACTATTTGTTTTTTATCTTTATTATCTGGATTTGGATTTGAGGTGGATTGCCTACAAATTAGGCCAGCACTTAGCTGCCACCACTAGGGTTCCATTTGCGGGCCCATTGTGCTATCGCATGATTGGAGCGTCCTTGGTCATTCATTCAGCTACCCAACTTTGTTAAGAAACTGAAGAACGTTCCTTAGACGCGTCTCTCTCAATCTAGCCACACTAGAGCAGAAGTCCCCCAGCGTGGATCCTCTGATTGATGCTAGTGCGGCAGTGACACATCTTATCTTCTTCTGAACACTCTTTACAACTCGGGTCGTTTATAATTCCCATTCTGTGAAGGTTTATCTTGTCGATTGTTGTTTATTTACTAATTGGTATTCGCCTAAATAATAGATCCTGTAAAATTTATGGGTGAGAGACTCCTACGAGATTCCGTTTAAACCGAATTTTCGTACAAAGTTTTAATTAAAGGTGTCTCCAGAAGATCAAATTGCTCGTTCATAAGTATGTCAACTATTTGTTTTTTATCTTTATTATCTGGATCTGGATTTGAGGTGGATTGCCTACAAATTAGGCCAGCACTTAGCTGCCCCCACTAGGGTTCCATTTGCGGGCCCATTGTGCTATCCCATGATTGAGGCGTCCTTGGTCATTCATTCAGCCACCCAACTTTGTTAGGAAACTGAAGAACGTCTCTTAGACGCACCTCTCTCAAACTAGCCACCCTAGAGCAGAAGTCCCCCAGCGTGGATCCTCTGATTGATGCTAGTGCCGGGCAGTGACACATCTTATCTTCTTCTAAACACTCTTTACAACTCGGGTCGTTTATAATTCCCATTCTGTGAAGGTTTATCTTGTCGATTGTTGTTTATTTACTAATTGGTATTCGCCTAAATAATAGATCCTGTAAAATTTATGGGTGAGAGACTCCTACGAAATTCCGTTTAAACCGAATTTTCGTACAAAGTTTTAATTAGAGGTGTCTTCAGAAGATCAAATTGCTCGTTCATAAGTATGTCAACTATTTGTTTTTTATCTTTATTATCTGGATTTGGATTTGAGGTGGATTGCCTACAAATTAGGCCAGCACTTAGCTGCCACCACTAGGGTTCCATTTGCGGGCCCATTGTGCTATCGCATGATTGGGGCGTCCTTGGTCATCCATTCAGCCACCCAACTTTGTTAAGAAACTGAAGAACGTCTCTTAGACGCACCTATCTCAAACTAGCCACCCTAGAGCAGAAGTCCCCCAGCGTGGATCCTCTGATTGATGCTAGTGCCGGGCAGTGACACATCTTATCTTCTTCTAAACACTCTCTACAACTCGGGTCGTTTATAATTCCCATTCTGTGAAGGTTTATCTTGTCGATTGTTGTTTATTTACTAATTGGTATTCGCCTAAATAATAGATCCTGTAACATTTAAAGAGAATCCTCCGGTTCTGAAAAAGATGATTGCGGAATCAGTACAACATCTGTGAACAAAAGCATAAAATGGGGGAAGTTCCCAAAAGCAGTTAACATAGAATTTTCTAGATATTCTCTGTATATACTTTGCGAAATAGTAGTAGCCTAATTTGCCTCTACAAATGCAAACAAGAATCAGTGTGTAAGTTTGAATTGATAGGCCGCTGGATTTAGAACACTGCTGATTTGATCTTAACTATTTATTTTTAACTATAATAATTGTGGTGGCATTGCTTGCCCCGAATATGCTGCATGAAATTCTTACAACGATCTTGCGGCTGTTACAAGTTGCCGTCTGCTTATCTTAATACCTTTTTTGTTGCATTAATTGACGCAGAAGCAATGCCAATTGGATAACGTGTTTCGAATTCTAACATACGCCGCCCACCTTGAAATGCCTACATTTCAAAATCTTAAATCAAGAATAAATACAAACATATACCCAAAAGAGAAAAAAAAACAATGATTGATGCACTAAACTATAGGCATTCTAAGGATTACAAAATGTTTATGTGTCTATCTTGGAATCCGTCAAACTCGGATTTGGAATGTCCTCATCGAGAGGGAGTTTACAAATTTTTCTTAAGGCGGTGGTCTGGTACTCTTAAAACGTCGAAATTCTTCGCTTGCCATTTTACAAACTACGTCAATACTATCACTTAGAATTAAATGAAATTTGGTAATAATGTTTAGAAATGTTGGGGAATTCGGGCTTTAGAAGCAGATTTTTGATTTTTGTCTTAGTATTCCCACAAATAGGCGTACAGTTTGTCTCTTTTTTGCCTGTTTTTATAAACAAATATCTCGAAAACTAAACGGAATTTGAAAAAAGTACTTCCAAAGCGCGAATTCGACATCCTTGCTTCATAAGTTCTCCAAATTTGAAAACAAAATATTAAAAAATAAAGGCACCGTTTATAAAATGGGAGAGCGGTGTTTGGCATAAAAATTGCGCTTAGATTTCGGTTGCCCTCACCCTGATGAGGCAGGGTACGGAGACGGACGTGATGCGGAGCAGAGAAATTTTTGCCCCTTCTCCAATACGTTATCAACGAACGAAGTATCTTCGGCTTCCACTGCTCATATTTCTTTATCTAAGCTCGGCAGCAGGCACGTAGCCAGGATTTTCGTTCGGGGGGGGGGTCCAACTCCCCCCCCCCACTCTTCAGAAAATATAAGAACATACATCAATTACTTTTACGTATTCGTTTCTTTTATTTTATTTTATTTTTTTTCATTTTGTTAATTAGTAAAAGTGAAGAATAAAATCTAGTGACCTTAACATTATATAAATTTGACAAATAAAAACGTAAAACTTACCAAAGAAAAATTTCCTAATATCTATTTTGAGTTTACGTATTTAACTTATCACCGATCAAGAATCGACTTTTTTTTGAAGTAAAAATTACAAGAGAGTAGAAAGAACATCAATTTGAAAAAAAATTATCACGGAATGTTGACTTTTTCTTCTTTAAATCCCGAGATTAAAGTCAAAATTTCGACTTTAATGTGAAAATTTCAAAAAAAAAAACGTCGAAATTTGGTGTTTAAAGTCGAAATTTCTAAAAAAAGTTGAAATTTCAATTTTTAAATCGAAAATCTTACAAAGGCGTAGAAAGGACATCGATTTAAAAAAAATGTTGTGTTTAGAAATTTCGACTTTTTTCTCAAACTTCGACTTTTTTTCTCAAATTTAGACTTTTTTCTCAAAATTTCGACTCTTTTTGGAAATTTTGACTTTTTTCTGGAAATTTCCACTTTTTCGAAATGTTACAAAGGCGTAGAAAAGACATCGATTAAAAAAATGTCATTTTAAGAAATTTCAACTTTTTTTTCTCAAATTTCGATTTTAAGCTCGAAATTTCGACTTTTTTCTCGAAATTTAGATTTTTTCTTAAATTTCGAGTTTATTTCTCAAAATTTCGACTTTCTTCTCGAAATTTTGACTTTTTTCTCAAAATTTGATTTTTTTCTCGAAATTTTGCCTCTTTCTCGAAATTTCGTTTTTTTTTTTCTCAAATTTCGACTTCTCTCTCGAAATTTTGGCCTTAATATCGAAATTTCGACATTTCTCTCAAAATTTCGATTTTATACTCAAAATTTCGACCTTTTTTATCGAAATTTCGACTTTTTTCGCAAATCTCGACTTTTTTTCTCGAAATTTCGTCTTTTTGCTCGAAATATTCTACTTTTTCTCGAAATTTCGACGTTCTCAAATTTCGAATTTTTGCTCGAAATATTTCGAAATTTAGATTTTTTGTCGAAATTTTGACGTTATTCTCAAATTTCGACTTTTTCGTCGAAATTTCGGCCTTAATCTGAAAAGTTCGACTTTTTTCTCGAAATTTCGTTTTTTTTCTGAATTTTAGACTTTTTTTCTCAAATATCGACTTTTTTCTCGAAATTTTAACCTTAATATCGAAATTTCGACATTTTTCTCGAAATTTAGGCTTTAAACTCAAAATGTCGACTATTTTTCTAGAAATTTCGACTTTTTTCTCAAATTTCGACTTTTTTCTCGCAATTTCGACTTACGTTTTTCTCAAACTTCGACTTTTTTTCTAGAAAATTCGACTTTTTCTCGAAATTTCGACTGTTTTCTCGAAATTTCGACCTTAATCTGAAAAGTTCGACTTTTTTCTCAAATATCGACTTTTTTCTCAAAATTTTGACCTTAATATAGAAATTTCGACATTTCTCTCAAAATTTGGACTTTATACTCAAAATTTTGACCTTTTTTTATCGAAATTTTGACCTTTCTTTATCAAAATTCCATTTTTTTTTTCGCAAAGTTCGACTTTTTTCGCAAAGTTCGACTTTTTTCTCGAAATTTCGTTTTTTTTTCTCAAATATCGACTTTTTTCTCAAAATTTTGACCTTAATATAGAAATTTCGACATTTCTCTCAAAATTTCGACTTTATACTCAAAATTTCGACCTTTTTTATCGAAATTTTGAACTTTCTTTATCAAAATTTCGATTTTTTTCGCAAAGTTCGACTTCTTTCTCGAAATTTCGTTTTTTTTTCTCAATTTTAGACTTTTTTCTCAAATATCGACTTTTTTCTCGAAATTTTAACCTTAATATCGAAATTTCAACATTTTTCTCGAAATTTCGGCTTTAAACTCAAAATGTCTACTATTTTTCTAGAAATTTCGACTTTTTTCTCAAGTTTCGACTTTTTTCTCGGAATTTCGACTTACGTTTTTCTCAAACTTCGACTTTTTTCTCGAAATTTCTATCTTTTTCTCGAAATTTCGATTTTTTTTTCAAATTCCGACTTTTTTTTCGAAATTTTCATCTTAATCACGAAGTTTCGATTTTTTTGTCGAATTTTCAACTTTCATCTCGAAATTTCTAAAAAAAAAGATCACATTTGCTAACTAAAAATAGCAATTATTGAACGCACCCTACTACAAACTGTTAAGATTGTTGGGAAAAAGGAGTGGTGGGACGCAACTGTCATTTGCCTAATTTGATCATAGTGTAGAAATTTTGACTTATTCGAAAAAAATGTCGATATTAAAGTCGAAATTTCGACATTAGTCTCGGAATTTTAAGAAGAAAGTAGAAATGTCAAGAAAAAAGTCGAATTTTTGAAAAAAAAGACGAAATTTCGAGTGTTAAGTCGAAATTTCGAGTTTAAAGTTGAAATTTCAAGAAAAAAATCGAAGTTTAAAAAAAACCGAATTTTTGACAAAAAAAGTCGAAATCCCTAAACATTTTTTTTAATAATCAGTGTTCTTTTTACGCTTTTGTAAAATGTCGAAATTGCTAAATATAATTTTTTTAATCAATGCCTTCCTATGCTTTTGTAAAATGTCGACTTTAAACTCAAAATTTCGACTTTTTTCTCGAAAATTCTACTCCATGCATATATATGTCAAGAATGTAGAAATTTGAGATAATAAAAAATTGAAATTACTGAACGTAGCCTACTGCTAAGTGTCAATATTAAATTGTAAAAGGGTTGGTGCATGTATTGGGAAGGCTTGAGCTCATTGCCAATTTTTATTAAAATGTCTACATGGCTATTTTGCTTATCAAAAGCTCAATAGTTGGCAATTTCGAAAATTATTTACTTGCTTAAATATACAATCAGTCGTTTTTCTACTGATATTTCAATTCGTATCATCATTGGGGAATATTCATTTCGAGGAGGGTCCGGACCCCTTGGACCCCCCCCCCTGGCTACGTGCCTGCACGGCAGATATATCATAATAATAATAAACAACATTAAAACATGTGTTCTACCGGAGTTTGAATGTAAAATGAATTGTTTAGAATTTGTAGCTTAAAATCATTTACTGAATATTTAGTGGTTTTTGTTTTGATATATTTAGAAGAATTTTTTTCTCTTCTAATTAACATTTTTATATTACTCTTTGGAAAAATATAAATTGTTTAAATAAATAAATGCTATGACAGATTTAAGCAAAAAAAAAAAGAAAAATTGATTTTATATCATTTAAATTGGAAATGTTATATTCTGCTAGCATCACTTATAATCGAAAATCGACCAATTATATCTGCAAAGAACGAAATTGTTTTTCACAAAATTAATTAATAGGTATTAAGATGCAGATATTTAGTCCTTATCTTGACGATAGGAGAAAATGCGTGGGAAAATAAAAATTTCAGCTCTGAAAATTTTGAATTTCTCGAAAATTTTGGCTTTTTTCAAAATTTCGATAGTGTTCTGAAAATCTACTTTTTTTTAAAAATCTCAACTTTTTTCACAATTTCGACATTTTGAAACTTTGGACTGTTTTTGAAAATTACGAATTTTTTTGAGGAATATGATTTTTATGATAATTTCGACTTTTCCTTATTTAGTTTTGAAAATTTCGACCACTCACTAAATATTTCGACTCTTCTTAAGAATTCCTATTTTTTGATGCATATTCTCAGCTTTTTTCAAAATCTCTAGTTTTTATTGAAGAATTTGACATTTTTAATTTGTATTTTTTTAATGACTTCGACTTGGACATTTTAAAATTTCCACTTAATTCAAATTCTCATTAAAAAAAAAATAAAATTTTGACTTAATTAGAAAATTGTAACCATTTCGAAATTTTCCCTTTTTCTAAAATAGTGCTACTTTTCGAATTTCCTAAATTTGTCAAAATTTCAACTTTTTCATCAAATTTTTATTTTGTTGTAGATCTCGACTTCCTTTAAAAATTTTGCTTTTTTTGACAATTTCGACATTTTAAAAGGGTGTACAAACGAATAATTCCGACAAGGTCAACATTTTCGAAAATGCGAATTATTAGAAAAAAAGTCGAAATTATTAGAAAACCGAAACAAAAATGGTAACATTCCAAAACTCACGAATTAAAAAAAAAGCAAAAATTTTGTGGAAATTTAGAAAAAAAGTTGTCCCAAAGTCAAATTTTTCGAAAAAAGTTGGAATTTTGAGAGTAAAACCGAAGTGCCAACAAAGAAGAATTTTCAGAGAAAATTCGCAATATCGAGAAAAGACTGTGCTTCCGTATCTTTGTACAAAAGTTTATGTTAATTTTAAAGGAATTAACAGGAAACAAAAGGGTAAAAGGAAGCATTTTTAAGTCACCTATTTCTAACTATGTACTTCACCTGCTTAGAGAACTGAAAGAAGGAATACGTGTCAAAGGATTTTTTTATAAGTTTGCACTTCGGTAGCCCAATTTCAAGCTTTTCTCTCGAAATTTTGAATTTAAAGTTTAAACTATTCGAAGTTTCCCAGAGATTTTGAAATTTTATGGAAAACCTCTACAAGAATATCGAATATCCTCTGTAATTTATTTGCGAAGTATTCATATTTTTTATTCAGTTTATTGGCTTTTTCTTCGCCGAATATCGAATATTTCAATTTAAAATCAAAGTTTTGTAACTAATGGGAACTCGAGCACTTCCTTTCATAAATCTCATTTTTTAAAAATCTGTTGTTATTTTTCAATAATTTCAGTTCAAATATAAAATCGTTCTTTGTATCATAATGCAAAGAGAACAGTTAGAATTTTTTTAAAAATTTTGACTATTTTTTCAAAATTTCCAATTTAGATCTGAAATTGTTTTTTTTATTTGGAATTACAATTCTAGAAGGAAAAATTAAATTTTTAGCTTTTACTTTCCAGTCAAAATAAAAATAACAAAAAAAAAACGTATTTTTTAAATTTTAAAGTAAACTAACATTTCAGATAAAAGTCGAAAAAAAATTATTTGGAAAAAATTCATGCAACGTCTTTTTTAATTTCAAAATTCCGTGGAAAATTTTTAAATTTCTGGCATAATTTTGTTCAAAGTTTTTTCCAGAATTTTGACTTCTCAAATTCCGGAACCTAAATTCGAGTTTACGAAAATATGAATTCTAAATTCGAACTTAAGAAAATAAATAAATAAAAATTGACATTTGTTAAATGGAAATTTCAGAAATCTTGTAATTTCGACTTCTGCCTCATCTGAGTGAGGGCAACCGAAATCTAAGCGCAATTTTTATGCCAAACACCGCTCTCCCATTTTACAAATGGTGCCTTTATTTTTTAATATTTTATTTTCAAATTTAAAGAACTTATGAAGCAAGGATGTCGAACTTCCGCTTTGGAAGTATTTTTTTCAAATTCCGTTTAGTTTCCGAGATATTCGCTTCTGAAAACAGGCAAAAAAGGAGACAAATTGTACGCCCATTTGTGGGAATACTAAGACAAAAATCAAAAATCTGCTTCCAAAGCCCGAATTCCCCAACATTTCTAAACATTATTACCAAATTTCATTTAATTCTAAGCGATAGTATTGACGTAGTTTGTAAAATGGCAAGCGAAGAATTTCGACGTTTTAAGAGTACCAGACCGCCGCCTTAATGCGATTATATTAAAAATACCTTTCTTCAGTTTCATCTCTTTCGACAATGTTATCTTGGTCTAAAAACTCAAGTTTAGTTTGCAATTTGTCGAACACAACCAAATCATCTTCTACTGACTTTAATCGAACTTCTAACTGATTGATGTCTTCCGTATTTTGCTCTAGAGCGAAAAAATTTTCTAATCGAGTAAGTTTTCTTTCGAGAACACCTCTTTTAAATCTTAATTTTCTAATTTCGTCATGATTACTTTGATTATTACCTTCGGTCATTGTTTTATGTTTAAAGATTCGTCAAATTATATCGTGAATTCGAGATACGTATTTACTTTGTTTTTTGTAAACACCAGACGTTAAAGAAATGTGATAAGCGATCGTGAAATTCCTAATTCGAAAATTAAAAAACGTGGAAGATTGAAAAACACAACAAAGGTTGCTCTAACGCGTTTCGACAGCCAGTATCTCTCTGAAGATGATAGCTTGAGTCGAAACGCGTTACAGCAACCTTTGTTGTGTTTTTTAATCTTTTTTGGTTTCAGGGGGCAAGATTTGTATTTCAATTTTTGCAGGTAACCAAGGACTAGTCCCTTTTACCAAAACTTTCAAGGTTTCTGAATCCTTTCGAGAAAAGATGCAGCATAATATTAATCGAGGAAAGCTTTCAAAATTTTAGAAAACTAGAAGTCCTTTTAGGGAAAAAATCTATGATATGACATATGAATGAAAATAAAATTCCCTAATTGTCTAATCTAAAAACAGTTTCAGTTTCAAATTTTCTCTCTCTGGTCAATTTCAGGATCCTCTCCCTCCCATCCCGTGGAGAGGAGTTCGGAATGCCACCAAAGATGGTGACCAATGTTACTCCCGGAATCAAATCGGACGGAAGGTGTCCGGCTCTGAAGACTGCCTTTTTTTGAACGTTTACACCCCAGAGGTGCGCCTCTACCTTCAACCATCTCTCTGCAACTAAAACGTAAAATTTTCAGATGCCCCATCAACACAGCAACACTTTCGAATACGACCTCCGACCGGTGATGGTCTTCGTGCATGGTGGCGCCTTCCTAACTGGAAGTAACAGTAAGGATATTTACGGCCCCGATTACCTTCTCAGGGAAGATGTGGTTCTCGTCACTCTTAATTACAGATTGGGGGCGTTGGGTAAGTCGAAACGAGTGGCTGATAACACTGGTCAACAAAATTGTTACATGAACTTCTTTTGTATTTTTTGAGTGTTAGTTGTTGTCATTTAACGTAAGCAGTTTTGAAATATTCATCACCCACGATATTTGCTTGTTAAATGTTTAAAAAATGATGGATCTCCTGAAATATAACGTAAAAAATGTACATTAGGAACTTATAATCTTTGTTTTTTTAGATTATTTTTTTGTGAAACAGATTATTTAGCTTTTAATTGCTCCCTCTTGATTAAGTAGTAGTAGTCAGTCATCACCTTTGAGTTTAATCTGCCCTGATAAAGTTTTTCCATCATTGGAATGGCCACATGAAACTTTTATCACTTAAAGCCCCCTAATTTGTAAGAATAAAGTCAAAATATGTGTCTAAAAAATGAATCTTGATCCCCATATTGCAACCCAAAGTTTTATACTCCAGCAACCAAATATCTTTAGATGTCACTTCTTCCAGGATTGGACCGTGTCAAAGAACTAAAGGCGAAGAGTTTGGCCTTTGGTATGGTGAACATACTGAGTTACCGTCCTCTTCTATCTAAACTTTCTTATCCTTTGTAACCATTTTCAATTCAGAAGAGTTTCGCCTCTGGTATGATGGGCATACTGAGTTACCGTGCTCTGATGTTTTGACATTGGCTTTTTCATTCTTTCATTTTTGCATATTCCCTTATATTTCTCTTTTTATTTATTGTTTTTTTTCCTTGTTCCTGAAGAAGCCCCATACGATGGTGGGCGAAACGTCGAACACTTTTAGTACACTAATACCTCACTTTGCGTCGGGGTTACGTTCTAAAAAAACACGACGCAAATTGAAACTTTGGTATTAACTTCAAAGGCACAAATATTTTTTTAAACTTCGATTCTATCTAGAAACCTGGAAATTTCGCCAAAGTTTTTATGAAAAATATCAGATTTCGAAATTCTGAACTTAATCTTGAGTTTTTTGAATATGGAATTTTAATTTGAAATGTCTAGAAAAGCCTACATTTAGAGTGACAAACTCGTTCTAGAAAAAGTTTAATTACGATCGTGTTTATACACCAATACCTCACTTTGCGTCGGGGTTACGTTCTAAAAAAATACGACGCAAATTGAAACGACCCAAAGTAAATTAAGATTTTCTATAGCAAACCATGTAAAGATCGAAGAAAGGTTCCAGGGTTACGAAAATACTACTTTTTAAAAAGAAAATTGAACAAAGTAAACATTTAAAAAACAAAAATAATATAAAATTTTATTACATACATACAAAAAACAAAAAAACATATTCAATTAAAACAAAATAAACTATTCAATTAATTTATGAAAAAAAAAATTAAAATTAATCACTGTCTGATGAGTCCATAGTGGCTGTTGCCGTAAGTCGGCTTTTTTTCACAAAAAATTGGTCCAACGTTTGCTGAACAGCTTTTTCTTTTCAACGTAAAATAAATTTCCTTGTAGCAATTGATATTCGTAGCTACCGCCTGGGACACTTTAAAACTCCTTTCGCTGTCAGTATCGTTTTTTAAAAAAATCTCCATAGCTTCGTCAATCAAACATATCGCTTTGGAAATTTGTTTGGAGGTTAAAATTTGTTCTTTGGGGCAGGGGCGGCCTTTCGGGGGTGGCAAGCAAGGCAACCGCCCGGGGCCTCGCTCTTGTAGGGGGCCCCGCGCACTGCGCAATAGCACGAATTCTAATATTCATTTGAATTTCGAGCCTTAACCGCGCATTATAAAACTGGACTCACTACGAGCGCGGTCGACGGCGCGCGCTAAAGAAGGTGGACCGAGTAGCCTTCTTTAGAGCGACTGCTGTCGATCACGGACGCCTGCCATCGGAGGTGAATTGAGTAGCTTTCGATCGGCGGCCTCCGCAGCTCACAAAATTATCACCACAGTAATGTTCCCTAAAAGACGGCGGTCAAAGGAACGAAAATTTCGGAACCGCGTTAAACTACCAAAGAACCATGATGACTGGAGTCACTGCTCCCTTGCGTGGTAGTAATCGCGCTAATATCTGTCTCATTCGCTCCAATGAATGTTCCTTTCCTTCTTTTTCACATTGTCGAAATTTCGTACTAGTGCCACGAGTGCTGCCAACTGCAAGGGCTAAACAAAATCTGATAGTACTCCATTTTCTTCGTGTTTACGATTCGGGGAATTCCCGTGTTTCATTTCAGCTGTCAACTGTCGTCGGATTTTGCTTTTATATTAGAGCAGTCATCATCATTTATAAAACTCTGATCCTTTTAAGACATTAATGCACCTTATTTATCATGATTAATAGTTTGTTATCTTTGTGTTTAAAAATTGAAGGACAAAACTTGTCCCCTGAAGCCAAGAAGGATTTTTTTGAAGATACCCAAGGACACCAAAAAAATCTTTGTGTTTATTAGTTTTTCTTGGTCTCCAATAAACAATTTTAAAAGTCCAAATATATTTATTTATGACTTTGCATTCCTAGTCAAGCATCATCATTGAAATTCATAAGCGTAGGCAGGATTTAGTTCAGGGAGGGGCAAGAATTATTTTGAAAAATTGATAAAAAAAGAAAACCAGAAAACGTTCCGAGTATATGTATATTTTTATTTAACTACATGAACTGAGTAATCGAATTTTCAGATTAACTTAGAAATTTGAAAATAGATCGAACTTTGCGAAAACAGTCAGAAAATTGAATCTAAAATAAAAACCGATCCCTTCGGAAACCTTTAAAAACTATCCAAAATTCGAAGATTTCAAAAAATAACGATTTTAAAAAATACCGTCGAAATGTCGAGAAAAAGGTTGAAATCATTTAAAGAAAAGTAAACATTTTCAAGAGAAATTTTAATTTTGAAAGAGACGAGAAAAACGAATTTTGGGAAAAAGTTGGAATGTTTAGTAATTCGTGTTTAAAATAAAATTCTAACTTTCGAAAAATCTCAAAAATTGTTGAAAATTCAAAAAATTATATTTTTAAAGGTGGAATTTTGTGAAAACAAGATGTAATTTTCAAAAAAAGTTGGAACTTTGAGAAAAATTTTTCACTGTAAACGGAAATTTTCAGAAGCATAAAACATCCCTATTTCTAGTACGAGTCAAAATTTCCAGAATAAGACAACTTTTGAGAAACATGAAATTTTCGGAAACTTAAATTTGAAAAAAAAACAGAAAAAAACGAATATTAAAAAAATGAAAGTTCAATTTTGAGAGAAAAATATAGAATAAAGTCGTAATTTCCAAAGCGACCAATTTTTTTTGAAAAAACCCTATTTTGGGAAAGGATTTTTTAGAAAACCGAAATTGAATAAAAACCCAACCTTTCAGAAGAACTCGAAATTTCTAAATATGCCAAAATATTTCCAAAGACCAAATGTGAAAAAATTTGCAATTTCCAAAAACGCTTTTCTCGAAATGTTTACTTTTTTATTCTAATTTTGACATAATATTTAAATTTCAATAAAAAAAATTGAATTTACAAGAAATCTTTTTCTCGAAATTACCCAAAAATATTTTTCGCAACATTTTTAATTTTTGATAATATGCCGACCTAATTTAGAGAAAACAGACGTATTTCGAGAAAACTGAAATTTAAAGGAAAAGCCAATTTCGAGGAAAAAGTTCAGAAAGTTCCAGAAACTAAAACATGGCATTTTGAAATTAAAGTCAATATTTCGAAAATAAGGCGAAATATGAAGATGAAATTTCTAGTCAAATTTAAAAAAGTTAAAGAAAGGACAAATATTCAGAAAAGTGGCCTAATTTTGATAGAAAAAATCATTTCCGGAAGAAGAGCCCAAAAAGTGGAATTTTGAGAATAAAGTCGAAATTTCTGAAAAGACGAAATTAAACTAATTTTAAGAGAAATTCAAAATTTTTAGCAAAGTTGAATATCGAATTTTGATATAAAAATATCGGGAAAAAGACAAATTTTAAGAAACCTGTTAAAAGTTCTGAAAAATCAAATTCCAAATGATCCAAATCTTCAGAAAAATTAATAAAAATAAAGGAATTAAAAAAAAAACGAAATCTTTGAAAAACAGTCAACATTTCTAGAAAAACTACCAAATGAAGCATCAAAGATCAAAGTTTTCCAGAAAAAACTCAAACTTAAAGAAAAAGTGCAACTTTAAGAATAGCCGTTTGTTTGTGGAAAAAGCGAGTCTTGAAAAAAAAGTCAAAATTTTAAGAAAGATACGAATTTTCAGAAAAAATATTCAGTTTTCCGGTAACATACAGGATGAGATTTCAGGATAATTTTAAATTTGCAAAAAAAAAAGGCGCATTTTGAGAAAAATATCAAATTTTCGATTTTTCTAAATTTGTTTTTTTTTGGAAATTTCGACTTTTTACCCGTGAAAAACAAAAAAAAGATCAAAATTTTGAGAAAAAAGTCTAGATTTAGTAAACACTCGAAATTTTTCAGAGAAAGTCAAATTTTGACGAAATTTTGGAAAAAGGACAAATTTTGAGAAAAATGTAATTTCTAGATTTTTCTCTTGAGCGCTTGAATCAGAGGCAGACATGCACCCTGTTCTGCCTTACCCTGAATTAAAAAATGTCCAATATTGAAATAATCGTCGAAATTTTGAGAAAAAAGTTGTATTTCCCCATTTCAGGGGAAATTTTCTCGAAATTTTTGTCTTTTTACAAAATTTCTAAAAAAGTCATTATAAAAATTTCCAGATAAATATTGTTATCAAAAAATCGATCAAGTTTTAAGCAAAAGGGTAAATCTTGATAAAAAAAGTCGAAATTTTTAGAAAATTAAAGTTCAAAGAGAAGTCGAAGTTTCCGGAAAAAACTAATTTTGAGAAATGATAGAATTTCGAAAAATAAAACGATGAATTTAAGATAAAAATTCGAAATTTTTAGTTAAGTTGGATTCTGATAAAATAAAACGAATTTTAGGAATACATTTGAAATTTCCAAAGAAATTTATGAAAAAAGACGAATTTCGTGGAATAAGTGGAAATTTCGAGAAACTATCAATAGCTTAAACAAGAACGACTTTTGTCGAATGAAAATTTTTTAGAGAAAGTGTCCTCAGTTCAATATAAATTTTCGTTAACCACACGAGCTGGAGGGGGGCAAGCGCCCTACCCTGCCCTATTCTGACAACGTCTATGTTAAAACTAATTCCACAAAGACGAGGGCCTCTTAAAGATCTACCCGCCCGGAGCCTCTCAATGGCTAAGGCCGCCCCTGCTTTGAAGATTTCTATTGAACGGTCACTGTCATCTTCTTCATTAGCAAATTGCAATTCCAGTTGCAATAGTTCTTCATTAGAGAATTCTTGGTTGTGCGAGGTTAGCAATTCATTTATGTCAGTCTCCTCCATACCTTCAAAATTAGACTCTCTAACTAAATTAGAAATTTCATGACGAATATCTGGTGTACCATCAACTGCAGCGCATATTCGGTGAACACATTCCTGCCATATTTTGCGCCAAACACCATTCATGCAAGATGAGATCTCTTTCCACGAATCGAAAATAATTTCTATGGCTTTATCTTGTCCATCAGTCTCGCTTAAAAGAAGTTTAAATGTTCATCGAAGGTAAATATGAATGCGCTTGCACTCTCTGATTCATGCAGCAAACTGAAAATTTATATGTATTCAATTGGAAGACTTTCTAATTCTTCAGAATTCATCCTAGCCTTGAAACATTTTTTTGAAATTTCTACCTTTTTCTCAAATTTGGTATATTTTCTTACAAAATTTGACTTTTTCTTTTAAAATTTTGCATTTATTCATAAATTTGCCTTCTTTTATCAAACATGATTGTCAAAATTTTGAATTTTAAAGTTCCTCGTTTTTTTTTTTGAAATTTCGTCATTTCTCAAAATTCGACTTTTCCTGACTATTTCGCCTTTTTATGATTCTGAAAATTTCCGCTTGTTTATTAAAATTTGCCTTTTTTCGAAATGTGGTCGATCTTTTAGACAGAAAGGTATATTTTTTGGAAATTTAAAATTTTTGTGAAAAAACAAAAATATTTTTGTAAACTTTAACCCTTTTTTAATCCAAATTTCTGGTATTTTCAACTTGTTTGTCAAAATTTCGATGTGTTACCACAATATTTGACATTTTCTGACGCCTGTTGAGACAAGGTAGGAGGCCTGTCTTCCTCTGACTGGTCCAGAGAGTCTAGAGAAAATAGGTATTCGATTTTTCTCTTAAAATTTACTCTTTTTCCGAATTTCGAAGTGTCACTAAGATTAAATGCTTTTTCTCAAAATTTAGATCTTTTTTGCAAAATTTCTCTTACAATATCGTCTTTTTTTTCGTGGTTTTGACTATTTTTTTACTTTATTTTAATTTGACTTTCTTTAGACAATTTTTTGTCCATTTCAAAGTTTGCTTGAATTTCTTTTCAAATTCCAATATTTTCCTGAACATTTACTAAAAATTTCGATCGTTTAGATTTTGATATTTTTAGAAATTCTGACTGGTTTTCTAAAATTTGTCTTTTTCAGGAAATCTTGATTTTTATCTCAATATCCTATATTTAATATTTCAATAATTTTTTTCTTTTTTTTTGGTAAATTTGTCTTTTTTTCAAAATTTCGAATTTTTCCAAGATAATCTTTTACCTAAAATTCGCTTGTTCCTCAAAATTTGTCTTTTCGAAATTTCGATTTTATTTTCAAAATTCTACTTTTTGGACTTTTTCAAAAAAATTTTCTGAAAATGTTTACTTTTCTGCTGTTGCGAAAAATATATTTGGGGATTTCGAGAAAAAGATTTTTTGTAAATTCAACATCTTTACTGAATTTTAAATTTTGAGAACAATGTTTTAGAATTTTGCGATTTTTCTTTCTCAGGATTGGACTTTTTTTTGAAAATTCCGTCTTCACAAAATCATATCTTTAAAAATTTTGATTTTTTTTTAATTTTGCACATTTCTCGAGTTTTTGGGAAAAGTTAGGTTTTTATTTTCAATATGATTTATTGAAAGTTTCAACTTTTTAAATTTTCCTCTTAAAATTGGACCTTCTTCTGAAAATTTGGAATGTTTCCTAAAAAATTAAATATTTTTTTGTAATTTGTAACGTAATTTTGAAAAATCCTGAATTATTTTTCGAAATCTTTGTTTTTTTCTGTTTTTTTTTAAATTTTATTCCCGATAATTTCAACTTGACTTTTAATTCGAAATTCAATTTTATCTGTTTCTGGACATTTCCATTTAAAATGAAATTTTTTTCAAAGACTTAGACTTTTTCACAAAATTCGTTTATTTTTTTAAAATTGGATTGAAATTTTAATAGAAATCTAAACAATCTGAGAAGAATAATTTTAGGAAATCTTGAAAAAAAGGTTCCTTGAAAAATTTCAAAAATATGACAAAATTGTAATAAAATAAAAATTCTGAAATCGTTGTTTTTAAAAGTTGCATTTTTTTACCTGAATTCGACTCGTTCTGGAAATTACAACTCTTTTTACAAAAATTTCTTTTTGCCAATTTCGTCTCTTTTACATTTCCATTTTTTCCAACTTTCGACATTTCTTAAAATTCTCCAAAAGGTTTTTTCTTAAGATTGGACTTTTTTCAAAATTTTGACTTTAATTTAAAAATGCGATGTTCCCAATTCTGTAGTTTTTAAGTAAAGATAAAGATAAAGGTTTTTTTACCCATGAGTTTTTTAGAATGATTGTTATTGCTCTCCCCCCCTTTAAGAAAATCTTGCCTAAGCTTATGTCCATACATGAATTGTAAAAATTTATTTTCTTTTTTTTATCAAATTGTTTGACATTTCATTTTCTAAATTTTTTACGTAAAACAGTAGAGCTGCAGAAAAATGTTAAGCGGGCCGCATGTGGCCCGCTGGCCACGTCTTGCTCATCCTTGATTATTTTTTTTGGGGAACAAATATTATTTATATCTGAAACGATTCTACGTATGGTCTATCACTTTTGACCAAAGTCGGTAACCAAGTCCTAATGCACAGACCAATATCTGTTGAAGCCTATTGGTAAGTGCATTTATATGATAGTCTTCTGGGGCTTCCCTACAGAGCAACCGCTTTGCTAAGTGTTTGTGGCTCAACTGTTGACAGTTCATTTATTTGTGATTTACTATACACTCTTAGGGGGCTGCATACTGTAGTCTAGGTTCATTTTATTTGCAGCGATAACCAAAATTTTTTTGAATTGGAAAAATTATCTGTAAAAATTTAAGATGACAATTTTTTTAGGGACTTTTCTTCCTTCAGAAACAATTTTTGTCTCCGCAACGACTCTTATCAGTTTCGACGAAACTTGGTGGCCAGGAAATATTTGGGTCAAGGAGATGATCTAGGCAGATGCAATTTAGCAATTTTAGTAAAAATTCGGGGTCACCATTATTATATTATTAGACATCTTCCTGATTGAGAAACAAACTTTTACATCCAAAAAGTTTCTATCGATTTCCATGAAACTCTTGTAACTAAGGGTTTTTTGGTTCAAGAAAACGATCTATAAATTCAGGATCACCATTTTTTAGGGGCATCTTCCTCCTTCAGGAATAATTTTTATGTCCGAAACGACTCTATCAATGTCGATGAACTTGATAACTAGGACATCTTTAGGTCAAAAAAATGATCTAGATATCGAAGCAATTTTAGTTAAAATTCGGATCTTTATTAATTAGGAGCATCTTCCTGCTTGAAAAACAATGTCTTCTCTCTGAAATGGTTCTGTCGATTTCCAGAGAGAGGATCACTATTTTTAGGGATATTTTTCTCCTTCAGGAAAAATTCAAACTCAAACTTTAATGAAACTTGATAACTAGAAGATTTTTGGGTGATAATACTATTTTAGTGAAATTTCGATGTCACCATCTTTTAGGGACTTCTTACTCGTTGAGAACAGGATAAAGGTAAGAAATCTTTAGCGTAAGAGAGATTTTTGGAACAAAATGACACTTCGAGAAAAATTACATTTATAAAATGAAGAGAAAGAAATACGTATCAGTTAGGCGAGCCAATCACAGCAAATCCAGTTTGCTACTTTCCCCCTTGAGGCTCTCTATTCTGGACGATTGTAAGATTCCAAAAAAATTTAAATTTGTGACTATTTTATCTTTCCTGCGCTACAGTGACTGTAATATATTTTTCAAAATGCATTTCACTTTATTCACAATCCAGCTTGTTATTTTTTCGAACATAAAAATAACAAATCAAAGATAAACAAGGTATATCTGGCAATAAATGCTCCCCCTTAGCCTAATCCTTTTTAAAAAATTGCACTAGAAATATTCTAAAAGTAATAAATAACATAAGGATTAGGGTTCCTAGGTTCCTAACA
Organism: Dastarcus helophoroides; assembly: GCA_028583605.1. Lineage (NCBI taxonomy): Eukaryota > Metazoa > Arthropoda > Insecta > Coleoptera > Bothrideridae > Dastarcus > Dastarcus helophoroides. The sequence goes on along the minus strand of CM053337.1, from coordinate 20,368,486 downwards.
GCAAAATGGGATATTGATCAAAGGGAGGGAGATGAAACGCTGTGCCGATAACAATAAAAAATGCCCCAAAATAATTTTTAACGACCAAAAATGAAAAACGGGCATAACTTTAGTATTTGCGAATAATTTTTTACGATTAAAAAAAAGTTATTCTCCAAAAAAATGGTCTACTAAAAAAGATATTATGCCCTTGAATTCTCAATAATCGGTATTTTTTGCATCCTCCTGGGCATAAGGCTAGGCAAATATTGTAAAATTGTGAAATTTGACAAAACATACTATAATTATATAACAAATTGAACAAACCTTTAAAAAAATATAGGTTATTGCGGTACGTGTAAATTTAACTTTACAATGCGATGCACGTTAATATGAAAAAAAGTGAACAAAAACAAGTGCTGATGTAAATATAAACAATTTTGTAAGATTATTTATGTTAAACGGAATTTTTGAGGCCTAGACACGCTGCGCGTGTTTTGAGCATGAAGCGATTGTTCCTATGGATACGCTAGTCGTGTTCTTAGCATGAAATGTGTTAAGCAGCGAAGCAACTTCGAAAAAATGCAAAACGAAACGATGCAAAGCGAGGTATTGGTGTAGTTCTTTGACACGGTCCAATCCCGGAAGAAGTATATCCTGTACTGACTCTGGCCGTGGAAGGCTTCGTTATCATCTTTAGATGTCACTCTTATGGTAAACCAACAAATTTCCAATTAAATTCTTGAAGCATCTTTGTGCTGATTTTTTCAAAACATTTGATTTTTCTTTAAATAAGGAGTCTCTTATTAATTTTCTTAATTCAAGGCTCTACTACTATTACTACTTCACTCGTTCTGGGGAATTTCTCTTTAAAATATAAAAATCCATTTTTATTGGGACCCATTCCCTTTGGTAAACCTAATTTGATATGAAGTGGTGGTGGAAATATACTAGAGAGCTTTACAAGTGTAAATGTTTTAGTTTCCTATTAACAAATTAAAGATCCACGAGTAGGACAAACTTTTTCCTAAGTGTGGTTTTTTTCGATCTCTTTTGTCCCATTCACATTAAAGTACCCAAATTTTAATGATAAAAAAGTCTTTAAATGAAATATGATCATGATATTATGTTTTATTTCGGATAAAAATTTTTAAAATGTAATTAATATATGGACCTAAATAAAAACAAACAATATTTGGGAAAATTACATTACCAAAAATAAATTTTACCTTGTGGGTGGAGCCGGAAAAAAAATATGATGGGGGTAGGTAGTCCAAACACAATTACCTACAAGAGTTCATGTGACAAAATCAGTGTTGACCAATGTAATGGGGATTATTTCTTTTTTCAATTTAAGGATTCTTGAGCTTGGAAGATCCAACGTTAGAAGTTCCGGGGAATGCCGCTTTAAAAGACATTGTAATCGCTCTGGAATGGGTGCAGAAGAACATCAGGAACTTCAATGGGGATCCCTCGAATGTTACACTTTTCGGGGAGAGCTCGGGAGCTGTCTCCGTTCATCATTTGATGCTGTCTCCACTCACGAAAGGTACTAAAGTACAAAATTTGAAACAAGTTGTAAATTTTGACTTTCACAATATGTCGTATTATGCAAGTAAAATGCAACCTAGACTACTAATTCATGCAGCCCCTCCAGGCGTCTATAGGTAGCTGAACTACCAGCAGTTGAAACACTGCCACCTAGCGAAGCGGTTGCTCTCTAGGAGAGTTCCCAGAAGACAAGGATTCTATAATGCACAGACCAATAGGTTTGAACATTTATTAGATTTGAAGTTTGGAAACCAAATACCGGTTTCGATCTTGTTGGATCTCGTCAGTTTGGTATATCCAACTCGAATGCTAACAAATGTTCCGACAAGTAAGTACTAAAACATTCACAGGCGTCAAGCGAGTAACTCTTAGTACTACCACCTATTGGTCGATAGAGAAACTATGGCCATCGCTAACAATGTCGTATGCAAGAAGAATGCAACCTAGACTACAAATTCATGCAGCCCTCCAGGCGTGTATAGTGAATCATAGGTAGCTGAATTAACATTTGTTAGCATTCGAGTTGGATATACCTAACTGACGAGATCTAACAAGATCGAAACCAGTATTTGGTTTCCAAACTTCGAATCTAATAAATATTCAAACCTATTGGTTTGTGCATTAGAATCCTTGTCTTCTGGGAACTTTCCTAGGGAGCAACCGCTTTGCTAGGTGGCAGTGTTTCAACTGTTTGTAGTTCAGCTACCTATAATTCACTATCCACGCCTGGAGGGCTGCATGAATTTGTAGTCCAGGTTGCATTCTACTTGCATACGACATTGTTAGCGATGGTCATAGTTTCTCTATGGACCAATAGGTGGTAGTACTAAGAATCACTCGCTTGACGTCTGTGAATGTTTTAGTACTTACTTGTCGGAACATTTGTTAGCATTCGAGTTGGATGTACCAAACTGACTTTAACTAACAAGATCGAAACCGGTATTTGGTTTCCAAACTTCGAATCTAATAAATATTCAAACCTTATTGGTCTGTGCATAGAGTTTCACAATATGGAGTAGTAATATTGAAGATAACTAGATTACTAAAGAACGTTTTACACTAGTCTAAATTAGACTGGAAAATTTGAGAATATCTAGAAATATCTTTTAAATAGGGATGTCGATCTGAGATCGATTAATCGAAAAATCGATTTTTTCAAGTCTCAGGGTCGATTTTTTAGATCGATCTCAAATATACGATCGATCTAATGAACGATTCAAAAATCTTAAAAATTGGATCGCCTTAGATGCAGCTCACTGTCAATTTAATGAGAAATTTTTTTTTATTTGTTATGTAAGTGTATTTATGTCATGTTCTTATCTACTTCCACCTACTGGTAATAGCTGCGTTAATAAGCCAACAGATGGCAGCATTAACATTTCTTTTCATTCATTATGTCGTTGACTGCATAAGTCTAATAAGGAAGATAACTGTGGTGCAGTGTTGCCATATATTTAAAGATAAAATTCCGTACTTACGCAGTTTAAACTACCTTGTTTTCAAAAAAATTACTCTACGTTATTTTATAACCTGTTACCGGTCTTAAAAACTTTTATTTAGTGGTTGAAAACGTCACACGCGTATTAATTAATACACTACAAAACTTGAAAAAAGTTTATTCACTTTTTTGAAGTAAAAATTACAAGAGCGTAGAAAGAACATCAATTTGAAAAAAAACTATCACGGAATTTTGGCTTTTTCTCCTCTAAATCCCGAGATTAAAGTCAAAATTTCGACTTTGGAATCAAAATTTCGAAATTAAGTCGAAATTTGGAGTTTAGAGTCGAAATTTCTAGAAAAAAGTAGAAATTTCAATTTTTAAATCAAAATTTAACGATATGTTACCAAGGCGTAGAAAGGACATCGATTAAAAAAAAATTCTTGAAATTTCGAGAAAAAAGTCGATATCAAAGTTGAAATTCTGAGATTGAAGTCGAAATTTTGAGATTAAAACGTGGAGATTTTGAAAAAGTCGAAATTTTGAAAAAAAAGTCGAAATTTCCAGAAAAATGTCGATATTTCGATATTAAAGTCAAAATTTCGAGAAAAAAGGTGAAATTTGAGAAATAACGAAATTTTGAGAAAAAAAGTCGAAATTTGGAAAAAAGGGGAAATTTTGGGAAAAAAATTAAAATTTCGAGCGTAAAATCGAAGTTTGGGAAAAAAAGTCGAAATTTCTAAAAATAACATTTTTTTTAATCGATGTCCTATTTATGCCTTTGTAACATTTCGAAAAAGTTGAAATTTTCAAAACAAAATCGAAATAATTTTCAGAAAAAAGTCGAATTTTGAGAATAAAATCGAAATTTAGGGGAAAAAGTCGAAATTTTGAGAAAAAAGGTCGAAATGTTGAATTTACAGTCAAAATTTTGAGAAAAGTGTCGAAATTTCGATGTTAAGGTCAAAATTTCGGGAAAAAGTCGAAATTTGCGAAAAATGTTGAAATTTCGCGAAAAAATATCGAAATTTCGAAATATTTCGAAAAAAAAGTCGAAATTTAAGAATATCGTCGAAATTTCGAGAAAAAGTCGAAAATTGATAAAAAGTGGAGATTTCGAAAACAGTAGAAATTTAAAAAAATCGAAATTTCGACAATGAAGTCGAAATTTTGACTTCAAAGTCGAAATTTCCAGAAAAATGTCGATATTTCGATATAAAGATCAAAATTTCGAGAAAAAAGTTGAAATTTAAAAAAAAAATGAAATTTCGCGAAATATCAAGAAAAAAGTCAAAATTTTGAGAAAAAAGTCGAAATTGGAGAAAAAAAAGTCGAAATTTTAAGAAAAAAGTCGAAATTTCGAGTTTAAAATCGATGTTTGGGAAAAAAGTCGCAATTTGTAAAAATAACATTTTTCTTAATCGATGTCCTTTCTATGTCTTTGTAACATTTTGAAAAAGTTGAAATTTTCCAGAAAAATATTGAGTTTAAAGTCGAAATTTCGAGAAAAGTGTCGAAATTTCGATATTAAGGTTAAAATCTCGGGAAAAAGTCGAAATTTGCGAAAAACGTTGAAATTTCGCGAAAAAATATCGACATTTCGAAATATTTCGAGAAAAAAGTCGAAATTTGACAAAAACGTCGAAATTTCGAGAAAAAGTCTAAATTTGATAAAAAGCGAAGATTTCGAAGAGAGTCGAAATTTTGAAAAAAAATTGGAAATCACGAAAATAAAGTCGAAATTTTGACTTTAAAGTCGAAATTTCCAGAAAAATGTCGATATTTCGATATAAAGGTCAAAATTTCGAGAAAAAAGTTAAAATTTAAGAAAAAAAACGAAGTTTCGCGAAAAATATCAAAATATCAATAAAAAAGTTGAAATTTAGAGAAAAAAAGTCAAAATTTGAGAAAAATAAGTCGAAATTTTAAGAAAAAAAGTCGAAATTTCGAATTTAAAATCGATGTTTGGAAAAAAAAACTAGAAATTTCTAAAAATAACATTTTATTTAATCGATGTCCTTTCTATGCTGTTGTAACATTTCGAAAAAAATGAAATTTTCGAGAAAAAAGTCGAATTTTGAGAAAAAAGTCGAAATTTAAGAAAAAAGTCGAAATTTCGAGAAAAAAGGTCGAAATGTTGAGTTTAAAGTCGAAATTTCGAGAAAAGTGTCGAAATTTCGATATTAAGGTCAAAATTTTGGGAAAAAAAGTCGAAATTTGCGAAAAACATTGAAATTTCGAGAAAAAATATCGAAATTTCGAAATATTTCGAGAAAAAAGCCGAAATTTGAGAATAATGTCGAGATTTCGAGAAAAAAGTCGAAATTTCGAGAAAAAAATTGAAATTTGCGAGAGAAGTCGAAATTTCTAGAAAAAAAAGTCGAAATTTCGATATTAAAGTCAAAAGTGAGTTCAAAGTCGAAATTTCGCGAAAAATTTCGAAATTTCGATACTAAGATCAAAATTTTGAGAAAAAAGTCAAAATTTGAGAAACAAAAAACAAAGAAACAAAAACGAAATTTAAGGAAAAGTCAAAATTTCGAGAGAAAAGTCGAAATTTTGAGAAAAAAGGTCGAAATTTTGATATTAAAGTCAAAAGTGAATTCAAAGTCGAAATTTCGAGAAAAATTTCGAAATTTCCATATTAAGGTCAAAATTTTAAGAAAAAAGTCGAAATTTGAGAAACAAAAAACGAAGAAACAAAACGAAATTTGAGGAAAAAGTCAAAATTTTGAGAAAAAAGTCGAAATTTTGAGAAAAAAGTCGTAATTTGAGAAAAAAGTCGAAATTTTGATAAAAAAAAGTCGAAATATCAAGAAAAAAGTCGAAATTTTGAGAAAAAAGTAGAAATTTTGAGAAAAAAAGTCGTAATTTGAGAAAAAAGTCGAAATTTAAGAAAAAAGTTGAAATTTTGGGAAAAAAGCCGAAATGTTGAATTTATAGTCAAAATTTTGAGAAAAGTGTCGAAATTTCGATATTAAGGTCAAAATTTCGGGAAAAAAGTCGAAATTTGCGAAAAACGTTGAAATTTCGAGAAAAAATATCGAAATTTCGAAATATTTTGAGAAATAAGTCGAAATTTGAGAAAAATGTCGAGATTTCGGGAAAAAAAAGTCGAAATTTCGAGAAAAAAATCGAAATTTGTGAGAAAAGTCGAAATCTCGAGAAAAAAAGTCGAAATTTTGATATTAAAGTCAAAAGTGAGTTCAAAGTAAAAATTTCGAAAAAAATTTCGAAATTTCGATATTAAGATCAAAATTTTGAGAAAAAAAAATATTTGAGAAACAAAAAACGAAGAAACAAAAACGAAATTTGAGGAAAAAGTCAAAATTTCGAGAAAAAAGTCGAAATTTTGAGAAAGAAAATCGTAATTTGAAAAAAAAGTCGAAATTTTGATAAAAAAAGTCGAAATATCAAGAAAAAAAGTCAAAATTTTTGGGAAAAAAGTCGAAATTTTGAGAAAGAAAATCGTAATTTGAAAAAAAAGTCGAAATTTCGATAAAAAAAGTCGAAATTTCGAGCTTAAAATCGAAATTTGAGAAAAAAAGTCGAAATTTCTTAAAATAACATTTTTTTAAATCGATTTTCTTCCTGCGCTTTTCTAACATTTCGAAAAAGTTTAAATTTTCCGAAAAAAGTCGAAATTTTGAGAAAAGAGTCGAAATTTGCGAAAAACGTTGAAATTTCGAGAAAAAATATCGAAATTTTGAAATATTTTGAGAAAAAAGTCGAAATTGGAGAAAAATGTCGAGATTTCGAGAAAATAGTTGAAATTTCGAGAAAAAAATCGAAATTTGCGAGAAAAGTCGAAATTTGGAAAAAAAAAGTCGAAATCTCGATAATAAAGTCAAAACTGAGTTCGAAGTCGAAATTTCGAGAAAAATTTCGAAATTTCGATATTAAGATCAAAATTTTGAGAAAAAAGTCAAAATTTGAGAAACAAAAAACGAAGAAACAAAAACGAAATTTGAGGAAAAAGTTAAAATTTTGAGAAAAAAAGTCGATATTTTGAGAAAGAAAATCGTAGTTTGAGAAAAAAGTCGAAATTTCGATAAAAAAAGTCGAAATTTCGAGCTTAAAATCGATATTTGAGAAAAAAAGTCGAACTTTCTTAAAATAAAATTTTTTTAAATCGATTTCCTTGCTGCGCTTTTCTAACATTTCGAAAAAGTTTAAATTTTCCGAAAAAAGTCGAAATTTTGAGAAAAGAGTCGAAATTTGCGAAAAACGTTGAAATTTCGAGAAAAAATATCGAAATTTCGAAATATTTTGAGAAAAAAGTCGCAATTGGAGAAAAATGTCGAGATTTCGTGAAAATAGTTGAAATTTCGAGAAAAAAAATCGAAATTTGCGAGAAAAGTCGAAATTTCGAGAAAAAAAGTCGAAATTTCGATATTAAGATCAAAATTTTGAGAAAAAAGTCGAAATTTGAGAAACAAAAAACATAGAAACAAAAACAAAATTTGAGGAAAAAGTCAAAATTTTGAGAAAAAAGTCGAAATTTTGAGAAAAAAGTCGAAATTTTGAGAAAAAAGGTCGTAATTTGAGAAAAAAGTCGAAATTTCGATAAAAGAAGTCGAAATATCAAGAAAAAAGTCAAAATTTTGAGAAAATAATCAAAATTCGAGAAAAAAGTCGAAATTTTAAGAAAAAAGTCGAAATTTCGAGTTTAAAATCGATGTTTGGGAAAAAAGTCGAAATTTCTAAAAATAACCTTTTTTTTAATCGATGCCCTGTCTATGCCTTTGTAACATTTCGAAAAAGTTGAAATTTTCCAGAAAGAAGTCGAATTTTGAGAAAAAAGTCAAAATTTAAGGAAAAAGTCGAAATTTTCAGAAAAAAAGTCAAAACGTTGAATTTAAAGTCGAAATTTTGAGAAAAGTGTCGAAATTTCGACATTAAGGTCAAAATTTCGGGAAAAAAGTTGAAATTTGCGAAAAACGTTAAAATTTCGAGAAAAAATATCGAAATTTCGAAATATTTTGAGAAAAAACTCGAAATTTGAGAATAATGTCGAGATTTCGAGAAAAAAGTCGAAATTTCGAGAAAAAAATCGAAATTCGCGAGACAAGTCGAAATTTTTGGGAAAAAAAGTCGTAATTTGAGAAAAAATTCGAAATTTCGGTAAAAAAGTCGAAATTTTGAGAAAAAAAATCGTAATTTGAGAAAAAAGTCGAAATTTTGATAAAAAAAACTCGAAATTTCGAGCTTAAAATCAAAAATTAGAGGAAAAAAGTCGAAGTTTCTTAAAATAACGTTTTTTTAAATCGATTTCCTTTCTGCGCTTTTGTAACATTTCGAAAAAGTTCAAATTTTCAGAAAAAAGTCGAAATTTTGAGAAGAGTCGACATTTGAGAAAAAAGTCGAAATTTTTAAAATAACATTTTTTTTAATCGATGTCCCTTCGTTAAATTTTGATTTAAAAATTGAAATTTCTACTTTTTTCTAGAAATTTCGACTCTAAACTCCAAATCTCGATTTATTTTCGAAATTTTGATTCCAAAGTCGAAATTTCGACTTTAATCTCGGGATTTGCAGGAGAAAAAGTCAAACATCGTACAATTTTTAATAACTGTTGTTGTTTTAATCGTTAATAAAATTTAATAGTTCCGAATATTGAAGAATTCCACAAAGTTAGGGTTAGAAATGTCAATTATTAGTTAATTTATTAGTAGTTCCGAGTGGATTGTTATCATAGAGAGGTTTCTCTTACTTTTAAAGTGCGGGACCACGGATGTGCGGGACCATAAATTTGAATTTTAGTAACGATGGCGTACACAAAAGCGCTGCTGTCAAGGGCGTTTAATAATTTTAAAAACTAACCTATATTTTCCAGGTCTATTCCACAAGGTGATTCTACAAAGTGGATGTGCCTTAAATAACTGGGGACTGGTCGAACGATTTGCCGGAAGACTAGCTAAACTCTCAGGAATCAGCGACAAAGAAGAAAGAAAAATTCTAACCAAACTGCAGCACATACCAGTGGATAAACTCCATGACGCTCAAGAAAAACTAAGAAATGTATTCTACCATTACAAATTCCCAACTCTAGCGTAATCTACTTCAATTTGTAGGTTCTCGATACAACTATTAAAATTTCGGTGGGCCCAGTAGTCGAACTACCAGATGTTCAGCTGCCCAAAGTTATACCCAAACACCCTTTGAACACCATGAAAACTGGGGACTATATCAAGCTGCCAATATTGATGGGTTACAACGACAGAGACGGCTTAGTTTTGCAGAAATTTCCTGGCAATATTCTTACGGATATGGAGTCGTATATACCTCCGGATATACGCCCCCCTAAGGGTTCCGAATTATCCAAAACTATAGCTGGAAAGATTAGAGAATTCTTTTTTGGTCTTGACGAACCAACTGAAGACAAAGTTGATGAATTCAATCAGGTACTAGAATACCATACGGTGAACCTAACGCTAGCACTCATTTTTTAGCTTTTAACCGATTACTACTTCTTTAAAGACATTTCAAAGACTGTCAAGTTGCATACTGAACACTCAGATCAAGCTTTGTACCTCTATAGAATGAGCGTGGAAACTGAGCTGAATCGCACCAAAATTCTAGGCAAATACTCATGTCCAGGTAAAATCGGAACTTTCCACAACTAGAATCAGTATCTTTGATAGAATTAACGCACGAGAAAGTACTGTTATCTGAGGTTTTTACAGTATTCTCTGATGAGTTAGATACGAGAGATTTTTCAATGACTCACCATAGTTACGTGCAATAATTACACTGGTCAACACTGTTTGTGGTAGAAATATATTCTACCACCACTTCATGTTAAATTAGGTTTACCAAAAACTTTCTAGAGGGGATGGGTCCCAATAAAAATGGATTTTTACACTTCAAAGAGAAATTCCCCAGAACGACTGATGTAGTAGTAGTAGCAGTAGAACCTCAAATTAAGACAATTAATAAACGACTCGTTGTTTAAAGAAAAATTAAATGTTTTGAAAAAATCAGCATGAAGATGCTTCAAGAATTTAATTGGAAATTTTTTGGTTTACCACATAAGGGTGACATCTAAAAATATTTGATTATTGGAGTGTAAAACTTGCAATATGAGGATTCATTTTTTTAGACATATTTTGACTTTATTCCTACTAATTAGGGGGCTCTAAGTGATAGGAACTGATAAAAGTTTCGTGCGGACATCCAGTGATGGAAAAACTTTATCAGGGTAGATTAAACTCAAGGGTGTTGACTGACTACTACTGCTTGATCAAGATGGACCAATTAAAAGTTAAATAATCTAGAAAAACAAAAAGAAGTCCCTAATGTACATTTTTTTATGTTGTATTTCTAAAGATCCATCATTGTTTAAACATTTAACAAACAAATGTCTTGAGTGATGATCAAAACCGCTTATTTTAAATTACAACTAACACAATTAAAAAATACAAAAGAAGTTTATGTGACATGACAAAACTTCAATTTTGCTGACTAGTGTTATCAGCCATTCATTTTGACTTATCTGTAATTAAGAGTGACAAGGACCACATCCTTCCCAAGAATATAATTAAAAAATACAAAAGTAGCTTATGTGACATAACAAAACTTCAATTTTGTTTACCAGTGTTATTTTTTTATCAATTCCATCCCCACACATACGCTGACACAGAGTTATTAAACAAATTTGTTTAAATTCATTTTTTCACTGGGCCAAAACGTCAACAAATTTCATTGACCCATCTTTTTCAATAAGTTGCGTTTCCAGGTGTGTGTCACTCGGACGACCTGACTTACATCTTCGCCAATAAAACCGTACCGAACGTGGTACCAAAGAGTATCGAAGATGTGTCAATTAGGAGATTTTGCAGACTTTGGGCGAACTTCGCCAGATGGGGTAATCCGACACCGAACATCGAAGATCCTCTGTTGAAGATCAGCTGGGCCCCAGTCGCCCGAGATGAAAGGCATTTCCTCGATATCGGAAAAGAGTTAGTAATCGGGAAAAATCCCGATTGGGAGAGGGCGAAATTTTGGGAAGAACTCTACGAATTCGCCGAGGAAAAGTTGAGGGACCTAAATGGCAACATCTAATACTTTTAAGTCTTAAATTCTTGTATGTTTAATCTTATTATCCCAAATAACTTGTATTTTATGAGTATTTCCTTCGAAACTCTTACAAGTTTTAATTTGTTTATGTTAAATTTTTGATCTTTTATCTTGAAAATATACTTTTTCTAAAAATTTGATTGGCCATTGATCGATTTTTTTATATAAACATAAGCTTAGTGATTTTGCATGGATAAATTCCTTTTTTTCAAAAAGGCTCTGATTTCAAAGCTTGAATGTAATTTTTCCGGATTTGACTCAGCATAAGGAGGATTTTTTTCAATTTTTAATATGTTGTGAAAATCTACTTATTTTTCTTTAAATTCGGAGTTAACATTTAGAATTCTTTACTTTCTATTTCAAACAAAAAAGTTAGATTTTGTTAAAATATGTTGCATGTTTTTTTGAAATTTTATACTTAAATTTGGGTTTACGAATCATTTTTTAACCCTAAAATTTAAGTTCGAAATTTTATATATTTTTTCAAAATTTTGACTAACTTTCAATTTCTCTGTTATTGCTCTTACATTTTTATCAATATTCTCGGGGGCGAATTAAGTTTGTTCGGGGCTCTCTGCAACACTCTGTTGCCTTTGCCAATATTTTTCTTGTCTAAAAAAAGGTCTAAAATTTCATTTAATTTCCATAGTGACTTTGACAATTAAAAATAAATAAAAAGAGCAACTACCTACTCTTGTGAGAGCCCCTAACCGGTGGGGACTTTTGGGCAATAGCACAAACTTAAATCCGCCCTTGAATATTCTCATTTTAAACTTGTAGTTTTAAGATTTTAATGTTTGTGGAATTTTAACCTAAAATTGCGAATTTTTGTCTTATTGTTATGTTAATAGTTTTAACAATATTATCCTTTTTAATCATGCAGTTTTGGGTTTCGACATTTCATATAATATCTGGACATTTTATACATTTTTTAAAATTACAAATTCTCGAGAAGTTTTTTTCTATTTTGAATATTTTACCGAAGTATATTTTTTCCAGAAGTTAATAATTTATCATTTCAATTTTTATATATTGTTGTCTGCAATTCCAATGGCCCTTTTGGGATTAGATACCTAATAAATTAGATATATCAACCAAGGAAAATATAGTTTTCTAGCTAATAAAGTTGGAAAATTAAACCTTACAATAAAAAAAATAAACAAATTCAACATGCGCCTCGGGAAATACTTTTTATTGTTAAAGAATATCGGGAAATGCGTTTGCTTGTTCTAATTTAACTTTTAAAATATGCGTTTTGTGCACGAATAATTTATCAGTAAGGAGTAATTTTTTATAATATCTTTTATAAACATGAAATTTATATTTTTATTTTCAGGCACATTGGGTATACTTTGTATAATCTGGAAGCATTTTAAATGTCTTTTAGGAGCAAAGAGGCTGCCCAAATAAATAAAAATTAAAAATCTCTTGTTTGCATTAGTTGTATTCGACAGTTGTCAGCTTCTTTTATTATATATCAATGGGCGAACCATAACAATTGTCGTCCATTTTTTTTAGTTTTTATTATGAAATCGGATGAATATCATTGAAAAAGTACTTACTGTAAGATGTGCACAAAAAAGAAATGTTGCCACTGAAACGGAAAATAAGGCTAATAAATAAAGAAAAGAATCTTTAAAAAGTTGAAATGTACAAAAGAGGTCGAAAATTACAAGAAAATTGAAATTTCCAAAAATTGAAATACAGAACTTGTCCCCTGAAACCAAGAAAGATTAAAAAACACAACAAAGGTGGCTCTAACGCGTTTCGACAGCCAAGCTGTTATCTTCAGAAAGAAAACTGTTGTGTGTTTTAATCTTTCTTGGTTTCAGGGGACAAATTCTGTATTTCAATTTTTGAAGATAACCAAGGACCATCAAACTTATGAAATTTCCAAATAATCGAAAGTCAAATTTAAAAAAAAAGTCGAAAGGCGAATTTTTCCCAAAAGTAGAATTTTTCAAAACAAAATTTACCAAAAAACCTAAAGCTGGAATATTTGAAGATGGTTGAAATTTTCCAAATAAATCCAAATTTTTGATACAAGTCTAAATTTTCAGAGAAAAAGTCGAAGTTTCCGAAGAAGCCAAAATTTGAAAAAAAAAAGTCGAAATGTTCAAAAGAGGTCAAGTTATTGAAAAGAAAGTCGCGATTTTCAAAAATATATTTAAAAAAAATTGTCCCTATTACCAACAAAATAGAAGATTAAAAAAATCGAAAATAGATGAAATTTTCAAAAATTCAAAATATACACAAAGACCAAAGTTTTCGAAAAAATCTAAGTGTCGAGAAAGCAGAAATTTTAGAAAAGAGTCATTATTTTCTAAATTAATGAAATTTTGATAAACCGCCCAAATTTCGGAAAAAATCGAACTTTCGAAAAATTGTTTTTAAACAACGTGAAAATATTGAAGCTAAAAAATCGAAAATTTCAATAGTCGGCGCTTTTAAAAAGAGTATTTAAAAAAAATCAAAATTTACAGAAAGTTCGAAATTTTCAAAATCTATTTTGAAATTTTGGGAAAGCCCAAATTTTGAGAAAGCCAAAATTTTGATAAACCGAAAATTTAAAAAGCCTAAAAACAGAAATTTTCGAAAAGAGTCATTATTTTCTAAATTAACGAAATTTCGAAAAAAATCGAACTTTCGAGAAATTGTTTTTAAATAACGTGAAAATATTGAAGCTAAAAAATCGAAAATTTCAATAGTCGGCGTTTTTAAAAAGAGTATTTAAAAAAAAATCAAAATTTACAGAAAGTTCGAAATTTTCAGAATCTATTTCGAAATTTTGAGAAAGTCAAAATTTTGATAGACCGAAAATTTAAAAAGCCTAAAAATAGAAATTTTCCAAAAGAGTCATTATTTTCTAAATTCACGAAATTTCGAAAAAAATCGAACTTTCGAGAAATTGTTTTTAAACAACGTGAAAATATTGAAGCTAAAAAATCGAAAATTTCAATAGTCGACGCTTTTAAAAAGAGTACTTAAAAAAAATCAAAATTTACAGAAAGTTCGAAATTTTCAAAATCTATTTCGAAATTTTGAGAAAGTCAAAATTTTGATAAACCGAAAATTTAAAAAACCTAAAAATAGAAATTTTCCAAAAGAGTCATTATTTTCTAAATTCACGAAATTTCGAAAAAAATCGAACTTTCGAGAAATTGTTTTTAAACAACGTGAAAATATTGAAGCTAAAAAATCGAAAATTTCAATAGTCGACGCTTTTAAAAAGAGTACTTAAAAAAAAATCAAAATTTACAGAAAGTTCGAAATTTTCAGAATCTATTTCGAAATTTTGAGAAAGTCAAAATTTTGATAGACCGAAAATTTAAAAAGCCTAAAAATAGAAATTTTCCAAAAGAGTCATTATTTTCTAAATTCACGAAATTTCGAAAAAAATCGAACTTTCGAGAAATTGTTTTTAAACAACGTGAAAATATTGAAGCTAAAAAATCGAAAATTTCAATAGTCGACGCTTTTAAAAAGAGTACTTAAAAAAAATCAAAATTTACAGAAAGTTCGAAATTTTCAAAATCTATTTCGAAATTTTGAGAAAGCCAAAATGTTGATAAACCGAAAATTTAAAAAGCCTAAAATGTTAAAAACCCGAAAATTTGAATAAAAGACGAAATGTCCAAAACAAGTTTTGCCTACTTACATTTCTAAAAAATCAAATTTTGGGTTTGGAATTAAAATTTTAGAAAAAAAAACCAAATTCTGAAGCAATAAAACTTAAAAAGTTGAAAACTCGAAATTTAAAATAGTCAAAATGTACAAGAAAGCCCGAAAATTACGAAAAAACTCAAATTTTTCAAATACTAGAAATTTTAAGAGGCATCAGACATATTTTTCAAAAAAAAATCAAATTTTAAAAAACTCGAAATATTCACAATAGTAGAAGTGCCCAAACCAAAATTTTCCAAAAGACCTAAACTTTAGAAAGTCGAAATGTTTAAAAATGGTCGAAATTTTCCAAATATAAATCAAAATTTTAAATAAAAGTCGACCAAAAGTTACCAAAAAAAAGCCAATATTTGAAAAAAGTCGAAATATTTAAGAGGTCAAAATTTTCAAATAAAATCGCGGTTTTAGAAAGTAGATTTTTATAAAATTGTTCATATTTTCAAAAAAAATTTGAAAATCGATCATTTCAAAACGTAGCTGTAATTTACAAAAATTTAAAATATATAAAAAAAATCAATAAGTTTGATGGAACGGACTGGTCCTTGGTTATCTTCAAAAACTGAAATACAGAACTTGTCCCCTGAAACCAAGAAAGATTTAAAAACTTAACAAAGGTTGCTCTAACGCGTTTCGACAGCCAAGCTGTCATCTTTAGAGAGAAACTGATTCTCTCTGAAGATGACAGCTTGGCTGTCGAAACGCAGTTGTTGTGTTTTTTAATCTTTCTTCGTTTCAGGGGACAAGTTCTGTATTTCAATTTCTTTTAAAAATCAAAATTTTCAAAAAACGAAATCTTAATTTCGAGAAAGAAGAAATGTTGAAAAGGGGCAATATTTTCAAAAATGGAGAAATTTTGAACAAGCGTCGAAATTTCAGTAAGTTAAGGTTTTGAGAAATGATTTTTAAAAAAAGTGAAAGTGTTGAAGCCAAAAGTCGGAATTTTCAAAAGTTGACGTTTCGAAAAGTCGACACTTTTAAAATGAAGCAGATTAACAAAATGTTTACAATGTTCAAAAAAATATTTTTCTGAATAATTTTGAGAAAGCTGAAATTTTGAAAAAGCTGAAATTTTGATAAATCTGAAATTTCAAAAATTCAAAACGTTAAACCGAAATTTAAAATAGACAAAATGTACAAAAAAAGCACAAAAATTACAGAAAAATTCAAGATTTTTAAAAAGTGGGATTTCTCAAATAGGTAAATAACATTTTCTTTAAAAATTTAAATTTAAAAATATCAAATTCACCAACAAACCTAAATCTTTTATTTTGGTGGAACGGACTGGTCCTTGGTTATCTTCAAAAATTAAAATACAAATCTTGTCCCCTGAAACCAACAAAGATTAAAAAACACAACAAAGGTTGTTCTAACGCGTTTCGATAACCAAGCTATCATCTTCAGAGTTATACTCTGAAGATGATAACGCGTTTCGATAGCCCAACTATCATCTTCAGAATTATAGTCTGCCAAACTATCACCTTCTGAGTTATACTTTGAAGATGATAGCTTGGCTATCGAAACGCGTTAGAGCAACCTTTGTTGTGTTTTTCAATTTCTCTTGGTTTCCAGAAACACGATTTGTATTTCAATTTCTAAAGTAAATATGTTTCAAAATGGTCAAAATTTTTCAAATAAATTTGCATAAAATTCGAAATTAAAAAAAATAATCGAAATCCATGGGTCAAATTTAAAAAAAAACCGATTTTCAAAAAAATATTTTTAAAAAATTGCCCAAATTTTTAAATAAGTCATACTTTTGAGAAAAAGTTAAAATAGGCCAAAGTTTTCAAAAATTCGCATCATTTCCATAAGTCGACGTTTTTAAAAAGAATGGATTTAATAAAAATCAAAATGTGCAAAATTTCGAGATTTTTAAAAAGGTATATTTTTGACTAGTGTCGGAATGGTAAGAAAAATAGAAATTTTAAAAAATGCGAAAATTTCAAAACTCAATGTTGAATAATAAAAATATTTAATAAGAGTCGAAATGTTCAAAATAAGTTGCACATTTAACGTAGAACTTTTGAGTTTAAAATAGAAATTTTAGAAAAATAAGCCAAATACCATACTGATAAAAAATTTAAATTTTGGAAAAAGTAGAAATTTCGGGAAAATTTTTAAAATTCTTTTCCCTATTTTAAATTTAACATTGAGATAGAAATATCAAAAAATGAATGTCACAAAAAATATTGAAAAAAACTGTGCAAACTTAAATCTGCAAGATTAAAAAAGGAAATATTTTTTTGGTAAAATGGGCTAGTCCTTGGTTATCACAGAACTTGTCCCCTGAAACCAAGAAAAATTTCTATTTCAATTTTCTTCATAAAAATTTGTCATTCTAGAAACTTGGACTTTTTTTCAAAGTTAGGACTTCGAAATTTCGACTGTTTCAAAATTACGACGTTTTCTCTCAAATTGTTTACTTTTCGAAATTCTTATTTTTATCTAGAGACAATTTTCTTTTCTAAAGTTCGAAGATGTTCCGAAAATATCTTTTTCCTAAAAATTTCGTAATATTTTGCAAAAGTGCTATTTTTTGTCTCGAAATTTTTATTGTTTGATTGTTTTCAAATTACGGCTCTTTTTCAAAATTTGAACTTTCATTTAAATGTCAATTTTCCTTAAAACTTTAAAGTTTCTCTCAAAATTTCAGCTTCTTCATAGAATTTTGGTGGAACGGACTGGCCCTTGGTTATCTTCAAAAATTGAAATACAAATCTTGTCCCTGAAACCAAGAAAGATTTGTATTTCAATTTTCTTCATAAAAATTTTAGCATTCTAGAAAGTTGGACTCCTTTGAGCAACCTTTGTTGTGTTTTTTAATCTTTCCCAGTTTCAGGGGACAAGTTCTGTATTTCAATTTTTTAAAGAAAATATCGATAAAAATATAACATTAAAACAAAAATTGAAAATTTCAAGTCAAAATTTCGAAAGTATCAAAAACTTGAAACTGCAAGATTAAAACGGAAATATTCATAAAAATGTAACAATAACAATAAAACAAAAATTTAATTGAAAAATAGGCAAAATTTTGAGTTTAAACTTCGAGATTAAAGAAGTGTTTTGAGTTTAAATCAAAATTGAAATTGAAATTTTGGAAAAAGGGATCATTTTTTGATAAAATCCAACTTTTGTGTTTAAAATCGAAACTAAGGAATTCCAAATGTAGGTAAGCTTAAAATTTAAAAAAAAAATGCAAAATTTTCTAGACATTAGTCAAAATTTATGAATGAAAGTCACGATACTTTAAGTTTAAACTGGAAAAATTAGGTTTAGATTTTTAAATAGAAGTCGAAATTTTGAAATAGAAATTCATAAAAACAAAATCAGTAAGTCTGTTTATACAAAATTGAAATATCCAAATTAGTGGTAGAAAAATTGTAACATTTTTAGAAAATTTTCATAACTGATTAATCCAAGAACAATAGCTCTAATGCGTTTCGATAGCCAAGTTATCATCAGAAATACTGTAGAGAGGTTCTCGTTCTCCATCATTATTATTATTATTGTTTAAGCTATCTAGTAACAAGGTCATGGATTGGAGAAGCGTTTCTTCGAAGGAACTCGTAAAATATATCAAATTCATTAACATAACATAAAACTGATATACATATCTTGTCCCTTGAAACCAAGAAATATTAAAAAACACAACAACAGTTGCTCTAATGCGTTTCGCTAGCCAAACTATCATCTTCAGAGACATTTATTATCAATTTTTGACAATAACCAAGGACTAGTCCGTTGTACCAAAAGAAAAACATATAACATCAATTCTGTCAGTAATAATTAGTAGTTAACATAAAAAATATGGCTTAAAAGTGCTAAGCTAGGTCCCTCAACATTTCCTCGGCGAATTCGTACAGTTCTTACCAAAATTTCGCCCTCTTTCAATCAGGAGCTTTCCCAACTATCAGCTCTCTCTCGATAGGGAAAAAATGACTCTCATCTTAACGAGCAACTGGAGACCAGTTTAATAGAGGATCCTCGATATTCGGTGTCAGATTGCCCCATATGGCGAAGTTCGCCCAAAGCATGCAAAATCCCTCGATTGATACATCTTCGATGGCCCTTGGTAACACATTCGGTACAGTGCTGAAGATGTATCAAGTCCTGAAAGTGACATCAACCTAGAAATAAGTAATATAATGAAAAATAAATATAAAATAAATAACAAATAAAATAAGAAAAAATAAATAACAGAAATAAAATAGATAAATAAAATGAAAAATAAATAACAGAAATAAAATAAATAAATAAAGTGAAAAATAAATAACAGAAATAAAATAAATAAATAAATAAAATGAAAAATAAATAACATAAATAAAATAAATAGAATAAATAAAATGAACAATAAATAACATAAATAAAATAAATAGAATAAATAAATAAACAAAATAAATAGAATAGATAAATAAACAAAATAAATAGAATAAATAAAGGAATAAAGGAAAAAAACAATTTTTAATGAAAATATTCTCCGCTTAAAAATGATCTGAGCTTTAACGTTATGTCAAATTTTTGACCCACCCTATTGAAAAATGGCTTAAGATATTTACCAGATCTAACACTTCATATGTGAAATCTGGGGAAAGCAGTACTTCCTGATGCGTTAATCCCAGCAAAGGTGCATTTCTGCTGATTCTGGTGGTGGAAAGTATAGATTTTACTTGCACATGAGTATTTCCGTAGAATTTTGATATGATTCAGCTCAGTGTAGGCGCTCATTCTATAGAGGCACAGAAGTTGATCTAAATGTTGACTATACAACTTGACACTTAGAAAGGTCTTTGAAGGAGTGGTAATCGGTTAAAATCTGAAAACAGCAGCGCTAGCGTTAGGTGCACCATGTGGTATTCAACTACTTGGATGAATTCATCAACTTTTCTGCTAATTCCTTGAAACCAATAATTAATTTTCCAATTTTTCTATCTATACTTTTGAATAATTGGGAACTCTTGTGGAACCAAATATTAATCAGTGTAGAGGACTCCAAATCAGTCAGAAGTTTACCCGGAGATTTCTGCACAACTAAGCCGTCTCTGTCGTTATAACCCATCAATATTGGGCATTGATATAGCCTCCAGTTTTTATGGTATTCAGTGGATGTTTTGGTTAGCTGAGCTTGTGATTGTTCGACTTCTGGTTTAAAAAAAATTTTAATAGTTGTGGTAAGAATCTGCGAAGTATAAAATTAAACGTTAATAATTAGGTTAGAGGCAATAATCTGTTATAGTAGAGTACATTCATCAGCTCTTTCTAAGCTTCATGGAGTTTATCCACTGGAATCTGTTACAGTTTGGGTGGAATTTTTCTTTCTTCTTTGTCGCTGGTTCCTGAGAATTTAGTTAGCCTTCTTCAGGCAAACCTTTCTACCAATCCCTAGTTATTTAAAGCACACCCACTTTGCAAAATAACCTTGTCGAATAAAACTAAAAAATGTAATTAGTGAGAAATTGTAATTAAGATGAAACGAATATGGAATAGAATCACTTTCAGATTGACGAGATGCTCAATTTTTTTCTCAAATTTTTTATGTTAAACTATGAATCTTTCAAGACATTTTATATAAATTTTAACTGCCAAATAGCAACAAGATTTTTTGAAAAAAAAGCAAAATGTCCAAAACAAAGTGTATGATATACAATGTCTAGATTGAAATCGAAATTTTGGAAATAAAAAGTAAAAAACCTCTTTCTTTTTCTCTCTTTGTCTGGGAATTTCATGTTACTAGAAGGCAAAGAAATTGTAGGGGTAAACCACCCTTTATCAATGATTTTTATATAAAACGCACTCAACCTAATTTTTTAAATTTGATCAGTTATCACTGATAACTTTGAGAAGTCCCAAACTTCCTTCAGTACTTCTAAACTCCTTTGTGAGCAGTTATAGGCTGCTTTGCTTATGAAAAGTTGTACATATTTCTGGAACGTAGCATACCACAGTGAAGAGTGCTAAAATTTTGTCAAAAATTACGGCCTTTAATGAACTTCTAGCTTCCCTGAGCACTTCCCAATCGCTCTGTGGATTATTGTGAGGAATGTTTAAATTCCTCTGAGGAGTTTAGAGGTCTAGAAAACTCCGCTGGAAAATTCTCACCTATTTAAAATGTCAGTTTTTTTCAGGAGTTTCTTTTCAACCCTTTCAAAAATTTCCAGACTACTTTGAGAAATAAACTTTTCTGGGTTTCCCCCTCGTATAAAAAGTTGCATATTTCTTTAAGGTATCTCACACTACTATAAAACGTGCCAGAATATGCTTAAAAACTTTGAAATCCTTTGACAAGTTTCTAACTTTTCCCAAAAATTCCTATGACGGTTTAGAGTCTAGAGAACTCGCTGGAAAATTCTCAACTATTTGAAGTTGTCAGTTTTTTCAGGAGTTTCTTTTCAACCCTTTCAAAAATTTCCAGACTACTTTGAGAAATAACTTTTCTGGGTTTCACCCTCGTATAAAAAGTTGCATATTTCTTTAAGGATCTCACACTACTATGAAACGTGCAAGAATATGCTTAAAAACTTTTAAATCCTTTACAAGGTTTCTAACTTCTCCCAAAAATTCCTATCTCGTAAGACTACAACTCTTGCGAAAGTTTTGGGCTTCCAAAAGATTTACAAATTTCTAAGGAAAGTTTTCCAAACTCTTGGAGCGTTTTCAACTAAAAAAAAAACGTTCAGACTCCGCTGAAGATTCTTAGACTGGTGTAAAGAGTTACAAACTTTTTTCAGGAATTTATTCTTTTTTTGAAGAGTTTCTAATTTCTTTAAACAGGATTTAACCCATCTGAAGAGTTTCAGACTCAGCGTTTTCAACTTAAAAAAGGTTCAGACTTCGTTGAAGATTCTTAGACTGGCGTAAAGAGTTACAGACTTTTTTCAGGAATTTATTCTTTTTTTGAAGAGTTTCTAATTTCTCCTAACAAGGTTTAACCCATCTGAAGAGTTTCAGACACAGCGTTTTCAACTTAAAAAAGGTTCAGACTTCGTTGAAGATTCTTAGTCTGGCGTAAAGAGTTACAGACTTTTTTCAGGAATTTATTCCTTTTTTGAAGAGTTTCTAATTTCTTTAAACAGGATTTAATCCATCTGAAGAGTTTCAGACTCAGCGTTTTCAACTTAAAAAAGGTTCAGACTTCGTTGAAGATTCTTAGACTGGCGTAAAGAGTTACAGACTTTTTTCAGGAATTTATTCCTTTTTTGAAGAGTTTCTAATTTCTTTAAACATGATTTAACAAATCTGAAGAGTTTCAGACTCAGCGTTTTCAACTTAAAAAAGGTTCAGACTTCGTTGAAGATTCTTAGACTGGCGTAAAGGGTTACAGACTTTTTTCAGGAATTTATTTCTTTTTGGAAGAGTTTCTAATCTCTTTAAACAGGATTTGACCCATCTGAAGAGTTTCAGACTCAGCGTTTTCAACTTAAAAAAGGTTCAGACTTCGTTGAAGATTCTTAGACTGGCGTAAAGAGTTACAGACTTTTTTCGGGAATGTATTCCTTTTTTGAAGAGTTTCTAATTTCTCTAAACAGGATTTAACCTATCTGAAGAGTTTCAGACTCAGCTTTTTCAACTTAAAAAAGGTTCAAACTTCGTTGAAGATTCTTAGACTGGCGTAAAGAGTTACAGACTTTTTTCAGGAATTTATTCCTTTTTTGAAGAGTGTTTTATTTCTTTAAATAGGGTTTAACCAATCTGAAGAGTTTCAGACTCATTTCAAAAGTAATCCGAAAAGATTCAAACTCCCTTTAAAAGTCCTAAACTGATGTGAAAATTTTCAAACTCTTCTCAAACATTTTGAACATTTTTAACTCATTTCAACAGTTTCCAACCCATTTGAAGAGTTGCAAATCCCTCAAAGAATCCAAAACTATAGGGAAAAGTAACAGAATTTTCGACTTCTTTAATGAGTTTTGAACTTTTCTATTTCTAACCCCTCTGTAGAGTTAACAATTCTTTTAAAGAGTTCCAGACTTTCCAAAAGATTGCCAAACTCCTCCAAATATTTGAAACTCGTTTGGAGCGTTCACCGCTGATCTGAACAGATACAGGTTCTTCTGAAGAGTTTAAGAGTAATGAAAAGATCTTTAGACTTTTCTCAAGAATTTACTTCTCTTTCTAACATTAACTACTCTTTCTAACATCAAGTACTCTTTCTAACATCAACTACTCTTTCTAACATCAACTACTCTTTCTAACATCAACTACTCTTTCTAACATCAACTACTCTTTCTAACATCAACTACTCTTTCCAAGTTTGTTAACTTTATTAACATTTCAGCGACCCAGTCAAATTTTTATTAATGAAAGTTGAGAACATTCTAAAACATTTTTTGAAATATGACTGCGTGATATCAAAATTTATGTAAAACGTCACATCATGACAAGTGACAAAAAATAAATAGGTGAATTTTACATAGAATAGAAAAAAATGAAATATAGAAGACCAAAATCAGACATACTTCTAAATAGTATCAAATTCATTTTAAAACTAATTTGAAAAGATAGAGACTCCTTTCAAGAGTACCAAACTCATGCGAAAATTTCCAAATCTACATCGAAAAGTTTGAAGATGTGTTAAAACCCATTTCAACAGTTGCCAACCCCTCTGAAGAGAGGTAGATATCTTTGAAAAGCCCCAGAACCCTTTGGAAGTCTTCGGGGGATCTTCAAATCGCAATCTCATAAAAAGTCATTTTAGAAGAGTCCCAAACTCTTTAGAAGGATCCAACATTCTTTAGAAGAGGCTAAAACTCTTTAAGAGTTTTAGGAACCGTTTAAATGAGTTAAAAACACTCCATAACTGACCAAAATTTTTTAAAAGAATTTAAAAATATTAACATCAATTTAGAACTCTTCAGAGAGGTTTGAATCTTGTCAAATTATTCTTGAAGTTAATCTCAAATTTTTCGGGGGAGTTACACTATGTTAAGAGAGCTTCAAAACTTCTCAAAGGATATGAAATTCTTGAGAAAAGTCCGGAACATTCCTAATGCCAATCTGGATTTTTGCACACCACTCTGGGGCTCTTCACACCAGTGACACTATTCTGGAAATTTTCACACAATCTGAGGCTCTTCAAAAGAAAAGTCTAAAACTCTTATCTTTAATACCTCAAGAATAATGGGACATTTTAATAGAAAAAAAGCATGGAAAGCAAGAAAACCAGAAGACCCAAAAGTGATAGCCTGATAACTAACTGTTATTTAAAACGTTTATTAAGTTCATCACTTAAATGTGTATCTGATGTTATGCGCAACAAACATTTAGTGTATTCAGTCCTTTATCATTTGCAATTTGATTTCGCTTCTGCACAGAACCATGCAAGCATATTAAAAAAGTAAAAAATAACTACAAATAAAACTAGAAAATAATCTAAATAGAGACAAAAATGGAACATCGATATTTTGTTTTATTAGAACCTATCAGTAGTTAGGTACAAGTCTCGAACTCTTCAGATGACCCTGAAAATTTCCGGAAGATTCTATAAAAATCACAGAAGTTATGGACTCCTCAGAGGAGTTTAAAACTTACTAGCAACGTCTAGAGCACTTCATAATAATTTGGAACGATTCAAAGGACTTTGATTTTTTTCAAAGAGATCTGGAACTCTTTGAAAGTCTTTAGGGGATCTTCAAATCGCAATCTCATGAAAAGTTACTTAAGAAGATTCCGAAACTCTTTAGAAGCATCCAACATTCTTTAAAAGAGTTTTAAACTCTTTAATAGTTTTAGGAACCATTTAAATAAGTTAAGAACACTTCATAAAAGACCAAAATTTTTAAAAAAAATTTAAAAATATTAACATTAATTCAGAACTCTTCAGAGAGGCCTGAACTTGTCAAATTATTTTTGAAATTAATCTCAAATTTTTCGGGGGATGTTAAGACAACTTAGAAACTTCTCAAAGGGTATGAAATTCTTGAGAAAAGTCCGGAACATTCCTATTGCCAATCTGGATTTTTGCACACCACTCCGGGGCTCTTCACACCAGTGACACTATTCTGGAAATTTTCACACAATCTGAGGCTCTTCAACAGAAAAGTCTAAAACTCTTTAGGAGAGTTAGAAACTGTTAAGATGAATTAAAAACGCTCCATAAAAGACCCATTTTTTAATTAAGGATCTAAAAACAATATCAACTTTGGACTACTCAGAGGAAACTGAATCTTGTCAAATTTTTGCACACCACTCCGGGGCTCTTCACACCAGTGACACTAGTCCGGAAATCTTTACGCAATCTGAGGCTCTTCAACAAAGAGTCTAAAACTGTTTAGGAGTTAGGAACTGTTAAAATGAGTTAAAAACGCTCCATAAAAGACCCATTTTTTAATTAAGAATCTAAAAATAATAACATCAACTTTGGACTACTCAGAGGAAACTGAATCTTGTCAAATTAGTCTTAAAATGAATCTGAAGTTTTTCGGTTGAGTAAAACTGTGTTCAGAAAACTTGGAAAGATTTCACAGGAGTATGAAATTCTTGAGAAAAATTTGGAACATTCCTAATCTTGTCTGGATTTTTTTACACCAGTCTGGGGCTCCCCACATCAGTTTAAGACTCTCCACGCCAGTCTGGGGCTCTTCACACCAGTCTGGGGCTCTTCACACCAGTCTAAGGCTCTTCACACCAGTCTGGGGCTCTTTGCCCCAGTCTAGAGCTCTTGACACCAGTCTGAGACCCTTCACTTAATATGGGACTCTTCAAAGAAGTCTCGATTTGATCAGATCAGTGGGGAATGAGTTTGAAACATTTTTGCAAAGTTTAGCAATTTTTTAAACAGTCTAAAACTCTTTGGAAAAGTTTGTAGCTCTACACAGGAGTTAGAGAATTTTAAATCTCTTAAAAGAGTTCAAAATTTTTGGATAAAATTTGGACACTCTTCAACTCTTCGAAAGTGTTTGTAACTCCACAGAAGAGTTATAAACTGTTCAGAGAAGTCAAAACTTATTGAAGGTGCCCCAAAGTTTAGCAATTTTTTAAACAGTCTAAAACTCTTTAGAAAAGTTTGTAGCTCTACACAGAAATTAGAAATTATTCAGAGAATTTTAAATCTCATTAAAGGGATCCAAAATTTTTGATAAAATTTGGACACTCTCCAACTCTTCGAAATACTTTGTAACTCCACAGAAGGGTTATAAATTGTTCAGAGAAGTCAAAACTTATTGAAGGTGCCCCAAATTTTAAATGAAATTCTGACATTCTTGACAAGTCTGGGAATCTTTAGAGGACGCTACATCTCTTCGGAAAGGTTAGGAACTGTTGAAATAAGTTAAAAATTGTTAAACATTTTTGGGGAGAGTTTGGAAATTTTGACATCAGCTAAGGACTTCTAAAAGAAATCTATACCTTTTCAAATTAGTTCTGAAATAAGTCTTAAACTCTGAAGAGTTCTGAATCTGAAGATGAGTTAGACTCTGTTTTCATAAATTACAAATTTTTAAACAATTTTAAAAATCTTGTAAAAAATCTAGAACACTTGCAACAAGTGTGAGACTCTGGGGGAATCGGGATCTTTTCAGATTAATCGTAAACGTTTCAGATGAGTTTGTTACTTTCTTTGGAAAGTCTGAAGAGTGTCAGAATTATATTAAAAATGTTGAACTCTTTTTCACAAGTTTTTAACTTCTATGAAATATTCCTAACCCCTCTATAAAATTACAAACTCTTCAAAAACTTTTAAGAGTTTTTGAGAGTGTTCGAAAGAATCCCAAATCTTTCAAAAAAGATCCAAACTCATTTGGAGCATTCCCAACCAATCTGAAAAGATTAATACGCCTCTGTAGAACCTCAGACTGGTGTAAAGAGTTTGAAACTTTTCCCTAGAGTCTACTCCTCCTAGAGTTTACTCCTCCCTTGAAGAGTGTAGCTTCTCTAAATAAAGTATAATCCATCTGAAAAGTTTCAGACTAATTTCAGAACTAATCTGAAGAGATTTAAACTTCTCTCAAAAGTTCTAAGGTGGTGTGAAAATTTCCAAACTCTTTTCAAAAATTTTGAAGATTTTTTAACCCATTTCAACAGTTCCTAACCCATCTGAGAAGAGGAGCAGATTTCTTGGAAGTGTCCCAAACTATTGTGAAGAAAAATTTTAACTCCTTTAATGAATTTTGAACTTCTCAATTTCTAACCTCTCTGCAGAGTTTTAAATTCTTCCGAAGAGTTTTAGACTTTTTAAAAGATTGCCAAACCACCAAAAAATGTTTCAAACTTGTTTGGGGCATTTCCCATTGATCCGAAAATATCCAGATTCCCCTGAAGAGTTGAAGAGTGGTAAAAAGAATTTCAGACTTTTCTCAAGAATTTATTCTTTTTGAAGAGGTCTATCTTCTACCTTCTCTCAATTGAGTCTAACCCATATAAAGAGTTTCAAACTTATTTTAAAACGAATTTGAAAAGGTTCAGGAATCCTTTGAAAAGCCCTTAACTGACGTGAAAATGTCGAAACTGTTCTCAAACATTTTAAATTTTTTTTATTGTTTCCAACTTTTACTACTCTCTAATTTTTCACAGAAGAAATAAATTGTATCAGACTTATTTTAAAACTGATTTGAAAAGATACAGACTTCTCCCAAAAGACCTAAATTGATGTGAAAATTTCAAAATTCTCAACAAATTTGAAGATGTTTTTGACACTAATTTGAAAAGATACCAATTCCCATCAAGAGTCTCAATATAACGTGAAGATAACCAAACAAATTTTTCTAAAAAATTTGAAGATGTTTTTCAACAATTCCCAACTCTTCTGAAGAGACGTAGG
Organism: Dastarcus helophoroides; assembly: GCA_028583605.1. NCBI lineage: Eukaryota > Metazoa > Arthropoda > Insecta > Coleoptera > Bothrideridae > Dastarcus > Dastarcus helophoroides. The sequence goes on along the minus strand of CM053337.1, from coordinate 20,341,004 downwards.
TTTCTTTGAAGAGTCCCATACTGCAGTGAAGAGTGTCAGAATTTTATCAAAAAAATTTGGACTCCTTAAATGGCTCGTGAAGTTTCACTAACAATTCTAACTCTTTCGAAGAGCTTAGGAGTTTTCAAAAGATTGCCAAATTCCACGAAAAAGTTCCAAACTTGTTTGGAACATTTTCCATTAATCTAAAAAGATTCAGACTTTTCAAAGAAAATTACAAACTCATCTGAAACGTTTACGACTAATCTGAAAAGATCCCGATTCCCCCAAAGTCTCAGACTTGTTGCAAGTGTTCTAGATGTTTTACAAGATTTTTAAAACTGTTTAAAAAATTTGTAACTTATCAGAACAGAGTCGAACTCATCTGAAGAGTTTAAGATTTATTTCAAAACTAATTTGAAAAGGTATAGACTTCTTTTAGAAGTCCTTAGCTGATGTCAAAATTTGCAAACTCTTCCCAAAAATGTATAAGAGTTTAGGAGTTTTCAAAGGATTGCCAAATTCCAGGAAAAAGTTCCAAACTTATTTGGAACATTTTCCATTGATTTAAAAAGATTCAGACTTTCCAAAGAAAGTTACAAACTCATCTGAAACGTTTACGACTAATCTGAAAAGATCCCGATTCCCCCAAAATCTCAGACTTGTTGCAAGTGTTCTAGATGTTTTATAAGATTTTTGAAATTGTTTAAAAAATTTGTAACTTATCAGAACAGAGTATAACACATCTAATGATTTTAAGATTTATTTCAGAACTAATTTGAAAAGTTATAGACTTCTTTTAGAAGTCCTTAGCTGATGTCATAATTTCCAAACTCTTCCCAGAAATGTTTAAGAGCTTAGGAGTTTTCAAAAGATTGCCAAATTCCAGGAAAAGTTCCAAACTTATTTGGAATATTTTCCATTGATTTAAAAAGATTCAGCCTTTCCAAAGAAAATTACAAACTTATCTGAAACGTTTACGACTAATCTGAAAAGATCCCGATTCCCCCAAAGACTCAGACTTGTTGCAAGTGTTCTAGATGTTTTACAAGATTTTTAAAATTGTTTAAAAAATTTGTAACCTATCAGAACAGAGTATAACACATCTGAAGAGTTTAAAATTTATTTCAGAACTAATTTGAAAAGGTATAGACTTTTTTTAGAAGTCCTTAGCTGATGTCAAAATTTTCAAACTCTTCCCAGAAATGTATAAGAGTTTAGGAGTTTTCAAAAGATTGCCAAATTCCAGGAAAAAGTTCCAAACTTATTTGGAACATTTTCCATTGATTTAAAAAGATTCAGACTTTCCAAAGAAAATTACAAACTCATCTGAAACGTTTACGACTAATCTGAAAAGATCCCGATTCCCCCAGAGTCTCAGACTTGTTTCAAGTGTTCTAGATTTTTTACAAGATTTTTAAAATTGTTTAAAGGATTTGTAACTTATCAGAACAGAGTCTAACTCATCTGAAGAGTTTAAGACTTATTTCAGAACTAATTTGAAAAGGTATAGACTTCTTTTAGAAGTCCTTAACTTAACCCATATGATGTCAAAATTTCCAAACTCTTCCCAAACATGTTTAACAATTTTTTACTTATTTCAACAGTTTTAAACCTCTCCGAATGCAACTTTCTCTAAAGATTGCCAGACTTGTTAAGAATGTCAGAATTTTATCTAAAATTTTGGGCATCTTTAATAAATGTTGACTTCTCTCAACAGTTTATTATTCTTCTGTGGAGTTACAAACTCTTTCGAAGAGTTGAAGAGTGTCCAAATTTTATCCAAAAATTTTGAACTCTTTTAAGAGATTTAAAATTCTCTAACTCCTGTGTAGAGCTACAAACTTTTCCAAAGAGTTTTAGACTGTTTAAAAGATTGCTAAACTTTACAAAAATGTTTCAAACTCATTCCCCACTGATCTGACAAAATCGAGACTTCTTTGAAGAGTTCCATATTGTGTGAAGGGCCTCAGACTGATGTCAAGAGCCCTAGACTGGGTTGAAGAGCCCCAGACTGGGGTTAAGAGCCCCAGACTGGGGTGAAGAGCCCCAGACTGGGGTAACGAGCCCCATACTGGGGTGACGAGCCCCAGACTGGGGTGACGAGCCCCAGACTGGTGTGATGAGCCTTAGACCGATGTGAAGCGCCCCAGTCTGGTCTAAAAAAATCCAGACGAGGTTAGGAATGTTCCAAATTTTTCTCAAAAATTTCATACTTCTTTCAAAACTTTCCAAGTTTTCTGAACACAGTCTAACTCAACCGAAAAACTTCAGATTCATTTTAAGACTAATTTGACAAGATTCTGTGAGTAGTCCAAAGTTGATATTATTATTTTTAAATTCTTAATTAAAAAAATGGGTCTTTTATGGAGCGTCATCTTAACAGTTCCTAACTCTCCTAAACAGTTTTAGACTCATCTTTCAAGAGCCTCAGATTGCGTGAAGATTTCCAGACTAGTATCACTGGTGTGAAGAGCTCCGGAGTGGTGTGCAAAAATCCAGATTGGCATTAGGAAGGTTCCGGACTTTTCTCAAGAATTTCATACCTTTTAAGAAGTTTTTAAGTTCTCCTAACATCCCCCGAAAAATTTGAGATTAATTTCAAAAATAATTTGACAAGTTCAGACCTCTCTGAAGAGTTCTAAATTGATGTTAATATTTTTAAATTCTTTTTAAAAATTTTGGTCTTTTATGGAGTGTTCTTAACTCACTTAAATAGTTCCTAAAACTCTTAAAGAGTTTTAAACTCTTTTAAAGAATGTTGGATGCCTCTAAAGAGTTTCGAACTCTTCTAAAGTAACTTTTTATGAGATTGCGATTTGAAGATCCCCTGAAGACTTCCAAAGAGTTCTGGGGCTCTTTAAAGATATCTACGTCTCTTAAGAGGGGTTGGGAACTGTTGAAATGGGTTTTATCACATCTTCAAATTTTTAAATGTAGATTTGGAAATTTTTGCATGAATTTGGTACTCTTGAAATGAATTTGTGTCTTTTCAAATTAGTTTTAAAATAAATGTGTCACTATTCAGAAGTATGTCTAATTTTGGTCTTCATCATCTGCATCAAAAATCAAAGTCCTTTGAATCGTTCCAAATTATTATGAAGTGCTCTAGACGCTGCTAGGAAGTTTCAAACTCCTCTGAGCAGTTCAGAACTTCCGTGATTGTTATAGAATCTTCCGGAAATTTCCAGAGTCATCTGAAGAGTTCGAAACTTGTACCTAACTACTGATGGGTTCTAATAAAAACAAAACATGGATGTTCCATTGTTGTCTCTATTTAGATTGTTTTCTAGTTTTATTTGTAGTTATTTTTTACTTTTTTAATATGCTTGCATGGTTCTGTGCAGAAGCAAGATCAAATTGCAAATGATAAAGGACTGAATACACTAAATGTTTGTTGCGCATAACATCAGATACACATTTAAGTGATGAACTTAATAAACGTTTTAAATAACAGTTAGTTATCAGGCTATCACTTTTGGGTCTTCTGGTTTTCTTGCTTTCCATGCTTTTTTTCTATTGAAATGTCCCATTATTCTTGAGGTATTAAAGATAAGCTTTTTTGGGGGTTATCTTTAGAAGAGGAGGGGTGAGTTGGCATTTAAAAAAACTACGTGTATAGTATTTTTTTCACTGTATTACGCTTATTGTAAGTTACAAAATGAAAAAAATTGGTGAAGCAACTACACCTTAGGTACTTTCCTTGTGAGCGTTCTTTGCTATGTGGATCGTCTTATTAACCACAGAAAAGCTTTCGCTACTTAATAATAAGGCGTTTGCCTTACAGTCGAGCGAGTAACATCTTAACCACGTGCCCGATGTTACGCGTGGCATCCTGTCATCCCTAAAAATACCTCTCGCTACCTACTTAAATCACTCTTCTACTTAAGTCACTCTCCTACTTAAGTCACTCTTCTACTTAAGTCAGTCTCCTACTTAAGTCAGTCTCCTACTTAGGTCAGTCTCCTACTTAAGTCAGTCTACTACTTAAGTCACTCTCCTACTTAAGGCTCTGTCCTACTCAAGTCGCTCTCCTACTTAAGTCACTCTCATACTTAAGTCAGTCTCCTACTTAGGTCAGTCTCCTACTTAAGTCAGTTTACTACTTAAGTAACTCTCCTACTTAAGGCTCTCACCGACTTAAGTCACTCTCCTACTTAAGTCACTCTCCTACTTAAGTCACTCTCCTATTTAAGTCACTCTCCTACTTAAGTTACTCTCCCACTCTTGGGCCCAAAATGCAACTGTTGCCACTTTACGTTTGCTTGGTGCTGTATTTGCTGCTCTTTTCTTTGCTGTTGTTGCTGCTTTTTTTCGGTGCTGTTTCTGGTGTTGCTAAAGCTCACCATTTCCTTTAAAATTCTAATCTTGATAGAGATTCCTGTAAACGAACACGAAGGACAGTACGCCGATGAAAATCTAAAATCCAAGGAGATAGACTTTTCGTTATTACTTGCTAAGTAGGTTACGAATCTTCTTAAACAAAGCGTTATCAAAGACACCCAAAGGACCAAGCAAAAGCGTCGGAGTAGTGGATCGTAAGCTCATCAGAAGAGTCTTCTTTCTATGTTCAAGTCGTACCGTTTGGTTTGGTATATGTAAAAATGCAGCTGCTGCCAATTGGTGCTGTTCTTGCTGTTTTTTGGTGCTGTTCTTGCTGTTTTTTGGTGCTGTTTTTGCTGTTTTTTTGGTGCTGTTTGTGCTGCTTTTTTCGCTGCTGTTTTTGGTGTTACTAAAGCTCACAGTTTATTTTAAAATTCTAGTCTTGATAGAGCTTCCTGTAAACGAACACGAAGGATAGTACGCCGTTGAAAATCTAAAATCCAAGGAGATAGACTTTTCGTTATTACTTGCTAACTAGGTCACGAACCTTCACAAACAAAGCGTTATCAAAGACACCCAAAGGACCACGCAAAAGCGTTGGGGTTGTAGATCGTAAGCTCATGAGAAGGAGAGTCTTCTGAGACTCTATGTCCAAGTCGTACCATTTGGTTTGGTATATGTACGAAGCGACAGATTGGCTCTAGAAATTGACTCAATATAGTATCGACCGCAACTGATTGACACGAAATGTCAGTAGAATCTCTCATAAATAGATTTTGCGTGATAGTGCTTGAGATTTTAAAAATTTTTATGAAGCAGCAGATTGTCTTTAGACAAAAGAGTGGCTAGAAGATTGGAAATTGTATTCAATAAATTTTAGATAATATCTTTGAATTTTTTTTTAGCAACAATTTTCTGGATTCTAGATTTATGGTGGATTAACCAAAATCATCAAAGCATCTGTTTTAAGCCCGTTGAGCTTCGTTGAGCGTGATTGAGGTGCCTTTGTTCATTCATTCAGCCAGAAAATTTTATTTTCACAATTGGTTGTGCTTTTTTTGGATCATTATTCACTCCTCTTGGATTATTTAAAAATAAGCTAAATACTTTTTTTGATTGGTTTCGTGTAGCAAAATAATAAATTTACACGAAATACAATTTTTTTGGCAATTCATTGGAAGATTCTAAAATTAATTGAAGGGAACTTACCGAGTCGGATATAATTTGACCACCTCTGCAAGAAGCATACAAAAGCAATGACCATCCAAAGAGGTGGATTTCTTCCCCAAAATTCTTAGGGAACTGTAACAGCATGACCAGAAAGGGTGCCAAAAATGTCAAAAACGTTTACTCACCCTCATGCAATAATCTGTCATAGTTACAACAAGGCAACCAGATAAAACCATATGTATACTCATGGGATATGAAAAGCAATCATTCAACAACTTACTGTAACTAAATTGTCAGCGTTATTCTAAATGGAGTTTGCAATTCAATGGCTAAGCTCGCCGTAATCATTTCGTTCATTTTAGGTGACTTTTTCTTCGCCGTTAATGGCTAGTACACACTCGCAACAAAATCGCGAAACTCGTCCCTATATGCGCTCGTCTATAGACAAATGGGAAACAAATCGTTTCTTTTTCAATTCCCCATGAACACGCAGCAATTCTACAGACTTATCATGGTGCCTGGGAAACTAGTTTAGCTGAATTGCGCAAGTATGAATTCCTGATAAAGATCCCTAGACCATTTTGAGATTTGTTTGGAACTGTCTAAAGACAAAATTCACGATTTATCTGTAGACAGTCGCTCGATTTTGTCTACGAGTGTGTACTAGTCTTTACAAATCCAGATCTTCAACTACTTCAGTGTTAAGGAGGTAAGGCTGTTATCCCTTCAAGGTTGCCCAAGCCCAGCTCTAGAACCTTAGTTAGCTTTTAGTTAAAGCATTTTGAAAAGATTGCCAAGTCCTGACAGAAAGCTAATTGAGGGCGATGTTTCTTGAAGAGATTGGCAAGTCCTGACAGAAAGCTAATTAAGGATGATGTTTCTTGAAGAGATTGTCAAGTTCTGACAAAAAGCTCATTGAGGATGATATTTCTTTTGCTAATCAATTGAGATTAGTATGCTTATAAATGAGAGTTCTGCTGGCGAAATACGTATCGCATAATTATTTTTTTAATTGCTGATGTGGTCCTCCTCTGGACTAAACTGAGGACTTGGATCTGGATTTGTAAAGGAAACAATCAGCAGCGAAAATCCCTTCAAATTAAATTGAGTTAACCCAACATCGAGGGATTGCCAAGATCTAACAAAAAACCAATTGGGGATTTGAATCTGGATTTGTAAGTGGCGAGAAAGTGATTGGCAAAATGATTGGCATATTCAAAGTCACAAAGAAGATACAGAAAGCACCTCACCGCAACAAATCCAAATGGTACTGAATACATTTCTTCAGTAGAAATTTTCTAGTCTTCTGGCTCATTCCGCGGTCATTTGAAATCTTCAAAATTAGCGCCCCCAAGTAATCGAATCCCATTTTTAAATGATCAGCAAACCCCAACACGATACAAGCCGAAAATGAAGCCCCACTAAGCGACACGTAGATGCCAATAATCTGCATGCCCAAAAGTCCGCTAATGATCAAATTTCCTTGGATATCGAACGGCATCGTCATTGGAATATACAGCACACAAACCGTAGAATCCAAACCTTGTTCCACGTATTGTTTCACGCAATTTGGTCGCTGGATAACATACTTGGAAACCAGCAAAGTCGTCAAAGCGAAAAGATTGTGAATGAGAAAGAGTCCCAACCAGTTCCTATGCTGGCGATTCAATCGTTTCAATTTATACGGCTTGCCAAAGTAACCAAACGTCGAGACGCAGTCATACAATTCGAAAATTCGCCTTCTGTTGATCACAATGGCTGAAGTTAGACATATCCCGGTGAACATCGCTATTAAATAGAGAGCGTCTTCTCTATTTTCTAAATCGATGTCGTCTAAAACGGAAAATGCATCGTTGGCACTTCATGCTTCTGATACTTACAAATAATGGACCAAGCGAAGTGGGCAAACAATCCCAAAAACGTCACAATAGACATGGAGAAAGTCATCAGAAATCTAACGTAGTACCATTTTGAGTGGGTCGTCTCTTCGTCCTTCCTCGGCAGCACGTTCAGCAGCCTGTAGTAGTCGAGAGCGATGCCCAAAGTCAGCTTGGCTGCAGTCAGAATTCCAGGTTTTATGGTCAAAATTCGTCGAAATGTGGAAAAGCTTCGGCAATGGAAATAGTTGGCTCGAAATTTCGAGCCTAAAAGTCGATATTTCGAGCCTTAAAGTTGAAATTTCGAGCCTTAAAGTTGAAATTTCGAGCCTTAGAGTGGAAATTTCGAGCCTTAAAGTCGAAATTTCGAGCCTTAAAATCGAAATTTCGAGCCTTAAAGGAAATTTGGACTTCAGTTTGATACTTACAATATGACCAGGAAGTGGCAAAATCCCAAAGACATAACATTGAGAAAGTCATCAGAAATCTACGTAGTACCATTTGATGGATCGTCTCTTCGTCCTTAACTCGGCACAAAGTTCAGAGCCTGTATAAGTCGAGAGCGATGCCCAAAGTCAGCTTGGCTGCAGTCAGAATTCCAGGTTTTATGGTCAAAATTCGTCGAAATGTGGAAAAGCTTCGGCAATGGAAATAGTTGGCTCGAAATTTCGAGCCTAAAAGTCGATATTTCGAGCCTTAAAGTTGAAATTTCGAGCCTTAAAGTTGAAATTTCGAGCCTTAGAGTGGAAATTTCGAGCCTTAAAGTCGAAATTTCGAGCCTTAAAATCGAAATTTCGAGCCTTAAAGTGGAAATTTCGAGTTTTAAAGTCGAAATTTCGAGCCTTAAAGTCGAAATTTCGAGCCTTAAAATCGAAATTTCGAGCCTTAAAGTGGAAATTTCGAGTTTTAAAGTCGAAATTTTGAGCCTTAAAGTCGAAATTTCGAGCCTTAAAGTCGAAATTTCGAGCCTTGAAGTCAAAATTTCGAGCGTTAAAATTGAAAATCGAAGATTAACTTGAAATCTTGGCGATAGGGTTAAATTATAAATAACAAATAACAAAATAGATCGAAACTGCGATAAACATGTAAACATTAGGCAAAAATTCGATTTAAATTAAAAGTTTATTTAAAATGGAAAGTGTATTTCAAGTGAAAAGTTCATCCCTTTAGAAATTCGATATTTTTTTTAATTCGAACTTAACTACGAAAAAACAAAATTTTAACATGAATCTCGAAAGTTCAACTTAAAAAAAATTGAAATTTCGTTTAAAAAAAAGCGATTCTTACGAGTTAAACACAAACATTATGGAAATTTCAGTTTAAAAAAATCATTTTTTTTTAGAACTTTCGACTTTTTCTCCATATATGGATCTTCAGCTTCAAACGTTGAAAAAAAATTCGAATCTTCATAAAAATAGTTTATAGTGATTCCTAAAATGCCTTTTGTTTAACTTTGTATCAAAAGTGTTTCTGAACACTTTAAACTTTACAATATTCAGAAGTTTAGACGATCTACCAAAGTAATACGTAACCAAATTGTTTGCTTAAGAAATGTAGTTACATTATATTTTTTTTTAATTATCTTACCTCTAGAGGTATTCATTGCAAGGCAAAATTGTTTCTATGCCGCATCGCTAGCAAAAATGTTTTATTATGTAAGATGCAATTAGACCAATTAGAGACATTATGCAATTGTCGGAATTTTATACTAATTACCTACTATTGATATTCATTGTTTCATTTATGTGCCTTTAAACTGACTTTGTATCCCTGAAAAATTCACATCAAGCTACTGCCTGGATCAATTTAAAATACTGAAGGTATTACAGGCATTTTTAACTATTTATTTATTAATAAAGTTTATTAGTTATGAATAATAAAACTTGGTCAACCGTTGGCTACTAATTAGGTAAACTTCGAATTATTCAAATTTTATTTAATTTAATTTTAATTTATTTTGTGTTCGGATGTTTGTTTTGTAATTTTATTTAAATGAAAACATACTTTTGTATTTTTTTTTAAATGCTAGATCTTGAGCTAACCCCACATCCCCATGGTGATCAATTTTTGAATTTTCCACCATAATTTTTTTTCTTTTTTTGTAGCACCGAGGTTAACTAAATTCGTAAAGAAAGAGGCGACCCTCAATCAGAGATTAATCTGTTGTTAAGGTGAATGATATCGCCAACAATGGAAAAAATTCGAATAAAAACTTGCGAAGGCATCCTGGAGGGTTACAAGCAGGGCTTCCAATCGGAACTGAACCGAAAACCGAAAAAACCCGTTATTTCTGTCGGAACTGAACCAAAAAGAAACTGTCGGTTTATTTCGGTTCAGTGCAGATTCAAAAGTCCACAGTTGATAAAACCTCCCCACTTCAATTTTAACTTTACATTGAAAGTCTCGAAATACAACCGAATATTTTCTATTCTTCATGGTGAACTCTTATTGACCGAAAATATTATGTTTTTTAAATTTATTTAACATTTCTTCGGCCCAGTTTGGAAATATTTAATTTTTTATTGTTTGTTGACAATATTCTAAACATTTTTTGAAATGTTTTTAAATAAATTTAAATATGAAGTAGTCACATTTCAAAAAATATTTAGAATATTGTCAACAAACAATAAAATTCGTCTTTTTATTCTTCATGGTAGACCCTTATTGACCGGAAATATTATGTTTTTTTCAATTTATTTACATTTCTTCTGCCCAGTTTGGAAATATTTAAATGTTTATGGTAGTTGACAATTTTTTAAACAGTTTTTGAAATGCGACTGCGTGATATTTAAATTTATTGAAAACGTCACTTCATGACAGTTCACAAAAAAATTATCAACAAACCATAAAAATTTTAATATTTCCAAACTGGGCCAAGAAATGTTAAATAAATTTAAAAAACCGAATATTTTCTCTCGATTATTATTATTATATTGTTCACAAGTCTTTTTGAAACTTGAACTTTTTTTTATTAAAATTTTGAATTTAAACTTATTTTTATTTTGTCCCATAAAAGTCAGCTTTAAATTCAAAATTTTTGAATTTTTTTAGAAATATTTACGTTAATTTTTAAATATTTCGACATTTACTACTAGCATTTGAATCAAAATTATGTAGAATTTTTGTAAAATAAATTTCTAATATTTTCTTCAATTTCACCTTTTTTTCTCAAAATTCTGGGTTTACAATTTCAATTTTTTCCTATTATTTCAATCGTTCTAAACAATTGATGCCTGATCCGTAGCTCGCGAGCCAAATATGGCTTGCAGTAATTTTTGATGTTACCTGATGGTGCCTATGAGTAAAAGAGGCATCCCATTTTATTCACAACATTCGTGTTTTCAAGTTAAAATCGAAATTTCTAAAAAGAGTCAACATTTCAATTTAAAAATCGGAAAAAAATTTAAAAAATTATCTTTAACGTGAAAATTTTAAGACAAAGGTTAAAAAATTTTATAAATTATTCGAAATAAATTTATTTAAATGAATCTGTCAGAGTTTAAATTAAACACGAAATTTTGAAAAAAAGTTTAAACAGAAAAATTGGAAATGTATAAGTGGAATTTTAAAAAGTTTCATTTCAACTTTAAATGAAAAATGTTATGCAAAACTTTAAAAAATAAAACTCCTCGTATTTTCAATTATAAAATTTAAAAATAGAATTTTGAAAAAATATCGAAATTTCGAAGAAATACCAAAAGTTATTCACTAGAATTCAGTTCTAACACAATTTTCGAGAAAAACGTCCAAATTTGAGGTTTAAATTCCAAATTTCGAGAAAAAAGTTCAAACTTTGAGATGAAGGTCAACATTTTTAGGTCAAAAGACAAAATTTCCAAAAGAAAGTCTTGATTTCGAGATTTGTGACCAAATTTTAGAGAAAAATATTATGGTTCAAGTTTGAACCAAGGTTCAGAAAAAACTCTTCTACGAAAAACTCAAAATTTCTGCTTTATTCTCGAATTTTGAAAATAAAGTCAAAAATTCGATGAAATAACTAAAATCTCAAATTGAAATTTTTGTGAAGGGTTTTTCTTCAATAAATCGCACTTTTTTGGAAATGTTGACCTTTTTCCTCGAAATTTCAACTTTAACCTTAAAATGTTGAATCTAACCACTATATTTTGAGAAAAAAAATGTAAGTGCCCAGAGAAGCTTAAAATTGATAAAAACAAATTTCAAGTTAAAGAGAAATTATGAAAAAAGTTCGAACATTTTAAGATAAACTAGAAATTTATAATTTTGTTTTACTATAAACTTTCGAGTTTGTAATATCAAGTTTAAACATGAAATTTCGATAAGTGTTCAAAAATTTCGAGATTAAAATCAAAATTTTGAATTTTTTCTAATAAATAATGTTTTTATTTTGATACAAACTTTCTAAGAAACCTGAATTTTTTCAAGGTTTTGGTTAAAACTGATTTTTTTTTAATTTAGAAGTTTACCCACGCTATTAGTAGCTTCAAATTTTTAAAATCGAAAATACCACAATTTCTTAAAATCTTCAGTTTTTGTTCAAACTGTGAGTTCTCTGTCAAAATGTTTAGTTTGAATTTTAAATTTTTACTTTTTTTCTAAAATTCCAACTATAGAATCAAAATATCGACTTTATTTCGACTTTAATTTCAAACTGGCGAGTTATCTCAATATTGTGAGTTCTAAGGTTAAAACTTCGAAAAAAAAAAAGAAAGAAAAAAAACTTTCACCTTAATTAGAAAATTCTTAACTTTAATCGCTAAATTTCGACCTTCATTACCTACGAGATTTGACTTTAAAACTTTTCGTAAAAAAAACGTAAAAGTTAATGAAACATTTTTATCAATTTCCGAATTTAAAAATGTTAACTCGAAATTTTGATCAAATTTGGAATCTTCAACATCTGCTTAAAAATTCAAAGTTTTTAGAAAAATGGAAATCTCATTAGTTACTAAATTTTTATTTTTGACAAACATTTTTCACTTTCAATCACAATTTGACCATTTCAAAAAACGATGATAGTTTCCTCCCTAAATTTAGGTTATTTTTAATCTTAAAATAATTAAAATTTCAAAGAACTTGGATTCTTCAGAAAATAATTAAATTTCGAAAATAACTTCAAAATGTTTGCTCCAAATTTCCTGAAAACTTAAAAATGTCTAAAAATGTAAAATGTAAATGTGTAAAAAGGTAGAAATTTAAAAAAAACAAACAAAATAAGCAAATTTCTTAGTTTCTTGCAGCTTGCCACCAATTAAAAAATGTCAGTATGTTAAAAAGTACATTTGTTAGCTAGTAACTCTCTGAAGATGATAGGTTGGCTGTCGAAACGCGCTAGAGCAACCTTTGTTGTGTTTTTTAATATTTGTTGGTTTCAGGAGACAAGATTTGTATTTTAAGTTTTGAAGATAACCAAGGACCAAACCGTTCCACCAAAATTTGTTAGCTTATCGATGCATAATTTATGATTGATATCTACTGGCATCGAAAACATTTCAAGAAATTTTTAAATCGGTTTTAATTATTTTTTATTTGTATCTATTGCTAATTTACTTGTCTATGTTATTTTATTTGAGAACATTATCGCCTTTAACATGATTAACCTTTAGATATGACAAGGCGATTATCTTAAATTAAGTTAATTAACTTTAAACTTGAAATAGTTTGAGTTTGGAAAACGGTAATCGCTCAGGATAACGCAAAAACTTTTCACATTTCATGCAATTCGGTGTGTGAAACGATAACTAACTAGAATTGGAAGGATTTATTGCACAATCATCAGCTGGTAAGTTTGATTATGTGTCAAATTATTTAAACTGTAACCAACAAGTGAATAATATTTCTATAAATTATGTTTTATTATTTTGTTTGCCTCAGTAATAAAGGATAGAGATGGAATGTTTTTTTAAAAAAATGTTAAAGGTGTTTATGTAAGTAAATATTAATATTTTAGAAATAGCTACATCAACAAAAGTATAATTAGAAGGTCATAGACACGAATATTTATAAAATCCTGTTTACACTTCATAGACAACCATTTATACCTTGAAGGAATTATTTCGTTGTCTATTGATATATGTATATATTTATACATGAGTGACCTCTATAATGCAGTGAAGTCCTTAAATGTTAGTAAATTATTCAAATTTGGATTTTTGTATAGTCGTTACACAAATAAATTAGTGATGGCGATATTTTTTAAGAGAAAAGTAAACAAGCAAAAGGAGGACATTTTTCAATTTAATTTTATTTAATTTTTATTTTAAATTTTACTCTTGACCTTTTCGAAAAATGTTGAGACGAAATTCAAATTGACACAATGTAATAAAAGGTGAACATACTAAGATTAGTTTGAGAAGTTTGAAAGGACAATTTTGCATTTGAAAATTCAACGTATGATTTATACATAAAAAAAGTTTCGAATTCGCGAGTAAATGAAATTTTAAGCTTAAAGACGAAAGATTAAGGAGAAAGTTACAATTCGATGAAACAAAAAAAAAATTATAAAATAAAGTGTCTCGAAAAATTGAAATAAAAATCTTGTCCCCTGAAACCAAGAAATATTAAAAAACACAACAGAGGTTGCTCTAACGCGTTTCGATAGCCAAGCAACCTCTGTTGTGTTTTTTAATCTTTTTTGGCTTCAGGACACAAGATTTGTATTTCAATTTTTGAAGATAACCAAACACCAGTCCGTTCCACCAATATTAGTTCGAAATTTAGGAAGAAAAGTATAAACTTTGAATTTGAAATAATGAATACACAAATTGTTGATACAATTTTTATAGAAAAATGTCTTAATTTCTATTACTTGGCCTATGATTCTCCAAGAAGTCGAAGGTTTCGTGGCCAAACAATTTAAATTCTGATGAACTATCAACCAGTTCTTCCACTTGATAATTTTCAAGTTGACAAAGATCTTTGAATTATAGACTAAGAATTTTGGAAAAAAGTTAAAATATTTGGTAAAACCCCAAAATTTATACAATAGTCTAGAAATTTCAAGAACATCGAAATATCAAGTTTAAGGCTTAAATTTTTGGGAAACAAATTTATTTCATAAAATAACTTTTTCGAAAATTTGAAGTTATTAAATTTGAAATTGATCTTGACATCGAAAATTGAAATACAAATGTTGTCCCCTGAAACCAAGAAAGATCAAAAACACAACAAAGGTTGCTCTGACGCGTTTCGACAGCCAAACTATCATCTTCAGAGAGATACTTTCTAAAAGCGTCAGAGCAAACTTTGTTGTGTTTTTTAATCTTTTTTGGTTTCAGGACACAAGATTTGTATTTCAATTTTTGAAGATAACCAAGGAGCAGTCCGTTCCACTTCGAAATTTAGGAAGAAAAGTATAAACTTTTAGAATAATTTGAAATTATAAATACACAAATTGTTGATACAATTTTTATAAAAAAACGTCTTAATTTCTATTACTTGGCCTATGATTCTTCAAAAAGAGAAGGTTTCGTGGCCAAACAATTTAAATTCTGATGAACTATCAACCAGTTTTATCTCAAAATTGTTTTGATCAGGATCCTCTATAAAAACATTTGCGAATTTTAGTGATATTTCATGGGAAAACGACTGCAACATTGATGAACCACCAAATATCCAAGTTTTTAACAGAATATTATTTTGTCTTTGAGCCTCTAAGAGCTCATTTGTGCATTTTAAAGATTTTTCGTTACCATCAAACAGCTGAAATACTGATGAACTAATAAATACCCAACGTTCTAGCCCAAAATTATTTTGATCAGAATCTCCAATGAGAACATTTTCGAGTTTTAACGAACTTAGATTTTGGCCCAAAATTATTTTTGAATTTTAGGGAAGGTTTTATAAGGAATAATTATTTAGTGTTGGACTAAATAATTTTTCCCCATAAAACAATGTTAATTGTTTTGCCTATGATTAACCAAGAAGAGAAGGTTTCGTAACCAAATAATTGAAATACTGAGACCTACCAAATGTCCAAAATCCATTAGAATATTTGTAAATTTTAGAGAAGATTTTTTGGGAAAATAACTGCAATACTGATGAGCCACCAAGTATCCAACTTTTTAACATAATATTACCCTGCCTGTGGACCTCCAAGAGCACATTTGTGAATTTTAGAGAAGATTTCTTGGGAAAATAACTGCAATACTGATGAGTCACTAAGTATCCAACTTTTTAACATAATATTATCCTGCCTGTGGACCTCCAAAAGCACATTTATGAATTTTAGAGAATGTTTCGTGACCAAACCGTTGAAATACTGACTGCCCACGTTTCAGCTCAACATTATTTTGATCAGAACATGGGAACATTTACGAATTTTAAAGATTTTACAGAAAAACAATTGATGCATCATCAAACAGTCAACTTTTTAACAAAACATTATTTTGCCTAATCATTCTTCAAGATTAAAATGTTATCTCTAATTCTCCAAAAAAACGATGTTTCGTCGGAAAACAATTGAAATACTGATGAACTATCAAATGTCCAACATTTTAGCTCAACATTATTTTGATCAAGATCTCCCAGTGGAACATTTGTGAATTTTAGAGAAGATTTCATAGGAAAAGAACTGCAATAATGATGAAACGCCAAATATTCAACTTTTTAACCCAATATTATTTTGTCTGCTAACCTCCAAGAGCACATTTGTGAATTTTGGAGATGTTTTCATGGCCAAACAATCGAAATACTGATAAAATGCTAATTGTCCAACGTTTTTGCTCAAAATTATTTTGATGATGATTCTCTATAGAAAAATTTGCTATTTTTAGAGATTTCATGGAAAAAAAATGGCCAGATGCACCACCAAAGAGCCAATATTTTTACATAACATTATTTTACTGTTGATTCTCCTAAAAAAGTATGCGTCGTTGCAAAATAATTGAGATACTGATAAACTATTAAATGTACAACATTTTTGTTCAAAATCCTTCATTAGATCATTTGCAAATTTTAGAGAAGATTTCATGGGAAAACAACTGCAATAGTGATGAACCATAAAATATCCAACTTTTTAAGGCAATATTATTTTACCTGCTAACCTCCAAGAGCATATTTGTGAATTTTGGAGATGTTTTCGTGGCCAAACAATTAAAATACCGATGAACTGTTAAATGCCCAACGTTTTGGTTCAAAACTATTTTGATTCGGATCCTCCACGGAAAAATTTGTTATTTTTAGAAATTTCGTGGGGAAAAAATTGCCAAATGCACCACCAAATAGCTAATTTTTTTACATAAAATTATTTTACCTATGATTCTCCCAGAAGAGAATGCGTCATTGCAAAACAATTGGGATACTGATAAACTATCAAATGTACAACATTTTTGTTCAAAATTTTGTTAATCAGGATCCTCTATTAGATCATTTAAAAATTTTAGAGAAGATTTCATGGGAAAACAACTGCAATACTCATGAATGACCAAATATGTAATTTTCTAACATAATATTATTTTGTCTGTTGGCATTCAAAGGCTCATTTGTGAATTTTAGAACATTTTTCGTGGTCAAACGATTGAAGTAGCGATGAACTGCAAATTGCCCAGCGTTTTTGCTCAAAATTATTTTGATTATGATCCTCTATAGAAAAATTTGCTATTTTTAGAAATTTAATGAAAAAAAATTGCCAAATACACCACCAAATAGTCAATTTTTTTGTATAAAATTATTTTATTTACGATTCTCCCAAAAGAGAATTCGTCGTTGCAAAAAAATTAAGATGCTGATAAACTAATAAATGTACAATATTTTTGGTCCAAATTCTGTTAATCAGGATCCTCCATTAGATCATTTGCAAATTTTAGAGAAGATTTCATGGGAAAAGACCAGCAATAGTGATGAACCATAACATATCGAACTTTTTAATGCAATATTATTTTGTCTGCTAACCTCCAGGAGCACATTTATGAATTTTGGAGAAGTTTTCGTGACCAAACAATTCAAATACTGGTGAACTGTTGAATTTCCAACGTTTTGGCTCAAAATTATTTTGATTAGGATCCCGCATTAGATCATTTGCAAGTTTTAGAGAAGATTTCATAAAAAAACAACTGCAATACTGATTAATGACCAAATACCCAACATTTTAACGTAATATTGTATCATCTGTTGGTCTCCAAACGCTCATTTGTGAATTTTATAGAATTTTTCGTGGCCAAACAATTAAAATACTGATGAACTGAACGTTTTTGCTTAAAATTCTTTTTATTAGGATCTTCCATGGAAAAAATTGTTATTTTTAGAAACTTCATAGGGGAAAATTTCCAGATGCATCACCAAATAGCTAAATTTTTTTACATAAGATTCTTTTACCTATGATTCCCTCAGAAGAGAATACATCGTTGCAAAACAATTGAGATACTGATGACCTACGAAGTATGCGAAATATACAAAATTCTTCCCCAAAATTATCCTAATCAGGATCCTCTATTAGAACATTTGCGAATTTTAGTGATGATTTCATGAGAAAAGAACTGTAATACTGATAACCACCAAATACTCAACTTTTTAACTCAAAATTAATTTGTCTGCTAACCTCCAAGAGCGGATTGGTAGATTTTTGAGAAGTTTTCGTGGCGAAATAATTGAAATACAGATGAACTGTTACATGCCCAACGTTTTGGCTCAAATTTTGATTAGGATCCTTCTTGGAAAAATTTGTTATTTTTAGAAAAACCATAGAAAAAAATTGCCAGGTGCACCACCAAATAGCCAATTTTTTACATAACTTTATTTTGCCTATCATTCTCCAAGATGATTTCGTGGAAAAACAATTGAAATACTGATGTACTATCAAATGTCCAACATCTTAGCTCAACATTATTTCGATCAAGATCCTCCATTAGAACATTTGTGAATTTTAGAGAAGATCTCATGGGAAAAGAATTGCAACACTGATGAAACACCAAATATTCAACTTTTTAACGCAATATTATTTTGTCTGCTAATCTCCAAGAGCACATTTATGAATTGTGGAGAAGTTTTCGTGGCCAAACAATTAAACTACTGATGAACTGTTGAATGCCCAACGTTTTGGCTCAAAATTATGTTGATTAGCATCCTCCATTAGATCATTTGCAAGTTTTAGGGAAGATTTCATGGGAAAACAACTGCAATACTGATTAATGACCAAATACCCAACTTTTTAACATACTATTATTTTGTCTGTTGGCCTCCAAATGCTCATTTGTGAATTTTAGAGAATTTTTCGTGGCCAAATAATTAAGATTCTGATGAACTGTTAATTCCCCAACGTTTTTGCTTAAAATTATTTTGATTAGGATCCTTCATTGAAAAAATTGTTATTTTTGGAAATTTCATGGGAGAAAATTTCCAGATGCACCACCAAATAGCCATTTTTTTTACATAAGATTGTTTTACCTATGAATCCCCCAGAAGAGAATGCATCGTTGCAAAACAATTGAAATACTGATGAACTACGAAATATACAAAGTTCTTCCCCAAAATTATCTTAATCAAAATCCTCCATTAGAGCATTTGCGAATTTTAGTGATGATTTTATGAGAAAAGAACTGCAATACTGATGACCACCAAATACTCCACTTTTTAACACAAAATTAAGTTGTCTGCTAACCATCAAGAGCGCATTGGTAAATTTTGGAGAAGTTTTCGTGGCGAAACAATTGAAATACAGATGAACTGTTAAATGCCCAACGTTTTGGCTCAAAACTATTTTGATTAAGATCCTCCATAGAAAAATTTGTTATTTTTAGAAATTTCATGGAAAAAAATTGCCAGATGCACCACCAAATAGCCAATTGTTTTACATAACATTATTTTAAAGATGATTCTCCCAAAAGAGAATGCGTCGTTGCAAAACAATTGAGATACTGATAAACTATTAAATGTACAACATTTTTGTTCAAAATTGTGTTAATCAGGATCCTCCATTGGATCATTTGCACATTTTAGAGAAGATTTCATGGGAAAAGAACCGCTATAGTGATAAACCATAAAATATTCAACTTTTTAATGCAATATTATTTTGTTTGCTAGCCCCCAAGAACACATTTATGTATTTTGGAGAAGTTTTCGTGGCCAAACAATTGAAACACTGATGAACTGTTAAATGCCCAACGTTTTGGTTCAAAATTATTTTGATTCGGACCGTCCATGGGAAAATTTGTTATTGTTAAAAATTGTATGGGGAAAAATTGCTAGATGCACCACCAAATAGCCAATTGTTTTACACAACATTATTTTGCAAGATGGGAATGTTTCGTGGGAAACGATTAAAATACTGATGTACTATCAAATCTCCAACATCTTAGCTCAAAATTATTTTGATCAAGATCCTCCACTAGAACCTTTGTGAATTTTAGAGAAGATTTCATGGGAAAAGGAAACACCAAATATTTAACTTTTTAACGCAATTTTATTTAGTCTGCTAACCTTCAAGAGCACATTTATGAATTTTGGGGAAGTTTTCGTGGCCAAACAATTGAAATACTGATGAACTGTGGAATGCCCAAAGTTTCGGCTCAAAATTATTTTGATTAGGATCCTCCATTGGATCATTTGCAAGTTTTAGAGAAGATTTCATGGAAAAACAACTGCAATACTGATTAATGACCAAATACCCAACCTTTTAACCTAATAATATTATATTATCTGTTGGCCTCCAAAAGCTCATTTGTGAATTTTATAGAATTTTTCGTGGCCAAACAATTGAAATACTGATGAACTGTTAATTCCCCAACGTTTTTGCTTAAAATCATTTTGATTAGGATCCTCCATGGAAAAATTTGTTATTTTTAAAAACTTCATGGGGGAAATCTTCCAACTGCACCACCAAATATCCAATTTTTTCACATATGATTGTTTTACCTATGATTCCCCCAGAAGAGAATGCATCGTTGCAAAAGAATTGAGATACGGATAAACTACGAAATATACCAAGTTCTTCCCCAAAATTATCTTAATCAGGATCCTCCATTAGAGCATTTGCGAATTTTAGTGATGATTTCATGAGAAAAGAACTGCAATACTGATGAACCACCAAATACTTAACTTTTTAACACAAAAATAATTTGTCTGCTACCTCCAAGAGCGCATTGGTAAATTTTGGAGGAGTTTTCGTAGTGAAACAATTGAAATACAGATGAACTGTTAAATGCCCAACGTTTTGGCCTCAACATTATTTTGATTAGGATCCGATATGTGAAAATTTGTTATTTTTAGTAATCTCATAAGGAAAAATTTCCAGATGCACTACCAAATAGCCAATTGTTTGACATGATAGGCATTATTTTGCCTATGATCCTCCCAGAAGAGAATGCGTCGTTGCAAAACAATTGAGATTCTGATGAATTACCAAATGTACAAATTTTTTATTCAAAGTTGGATCCTCCATTAGATCACTTGCAAATTTTAGAAAAGCTTTCATGGAAAAAGAACTCCAATACTGATGAACCACCAAATATCCAACTTTTTAACGCAATATTATTTTGTCTGCTCACCTCCAAAAGCACATTTGTGAATTTTGGAGATGCTTTCGTGGCCAGACAATTGCAGTACTGATGAACTGGTAAATGCCCAACGTTTTGGCTCGGAACTATTTTGATCCCGATTTGTCGTGAAAAAATTTACGAATTTTAGAATTTTTATGTTAAAACAATTGCCAGATGCACCCAAAACACCCAAATTTTTAGTATAACATTATTTTGCCTCTTATCATCCAACAAAAAAACGTTTTTTGGCCAAACAATTGAAATACTGATGAATTATCAAATGTTCAAAATTTTAGCCCAAAACTATCTTAATCGGGATCCTGTATTAGAGAATTTCAAATTTGAGAGAAGATTTCATGGAAAAAGAACGGCGATACTGATGAATCACCAAATATCCAACTTTTTAACGCAATATTTTTTTGTCTGCTACCCTCCAAGAGCGCATTTGTGAATTTTGTAAAAATTTAAAAGTTTTCGTGGGCAAACAATTGAAATATTGATGATCTGTTAAATGCCCAACGTTTTGGTTCAAAATTATTTTGATTAGGTTCCTCCATAGGAAAATTTACTACTTTTAGAGATTTCATGAGAAAAAATTGCACCATCAAATAGCCAATTTTTTTTACATAAGATTGTCTTATCTATGATTCTACCAGAAGAGAATGCGTCATTGGAAAACAATTGGGATACTGATGAACTACGAAATATACAAAGTTCTTCCCCAAAATTATCTTAATCAGGATCCTTCATTAGAACATTTGCTAATTTTAGAGATGATTTTATTAGCAAACAACTACAAAACTGATGAAACACCAAATACCCAACTTTTTAACACAAAATTAATTTGTTTGCTAACCTCCAAGAGCGCATTGGTAAATTTTGGAGAAGTTTTCGTGGCAAAACCATTGAAATACAGATGAACTGTTAAATGCCCAACGTTTTGGCTCAAAATTATTTTAATTAAGATCCTTTATCGGAAAATTTCTTATTTTTAGAAATTTCATAGAAAAAATTGCAAGATGCACCACCAAATAGGCAATTGTTTTACTTAACATTATTTTAGTGATGATTCTCCCAAAAGAGAATGCGTCGTTGCAAAACAATTGAGATACTGATAAACTATCAAATGTACAACATTTTTGTTCAAAATTGTGTTAATCAGGATCCTCCATTAGACCATTTGCACATTTTAGAGAAGAGTTCGTGGGAAAACAACTGCAATAGCGATGAACCATAAAATATTCAACTTTTTAGCGCAATATTATTTTGTCTGCTAACCTCCAAGAGCACGTTTATGAATTTTAGAGAAGTTTTCGTGGCCAAACAATTGAAATAGTGATGCCCAATGTTTTGGCTCAAAGTTATTTTAATTGGGATCCTCCATTGGAAAATTTGTTATTTTTAGAAATTTCATAGGAAAAAATGTCCAGATGCACCACCAAATAGCCGATTTTTTTTTACATAACATCATTTTGTCTATGATTCTCCAAGAAGAAAAGGCGTCCTTGCAAAACAATTGAGAGTGTGATGAACTACCAAATATACAAAGTTGTTTCCCAAAATAATTTTAATCAGCATGCTCCATTAGAACATTTGCGAATTTTAGAGATGATTTCATGAGAAAACAACTGCAATACTGATGAACCACCAAATACCTAACTTTTTAACACAAAATTATTTTGTCTGCTAACCTCCAAAGGCGCATTTGTGAATTTTGAAAAAGTTTTCGTGGCCAAACAATTAGAATACTAATGAACTGCTAAATGCTCAACGTTTTGGCTCAAAATTATTTTGATTAGGATCCTCCATGGGAAAATTTGTTATTTTTAGAAATTTTATGGGGCAAAATTGCCAGATGCACCACCAAATACCCAATTGTTTTACATAACATTATTTTACCTATCATTCTCCAAGCTGAAAATGTTTCGTGGGAAAACAATTGAAATACTGATGAACTATCAAATGTCCAACATCTTAGCTAAAAATTATTTTGATCAAGATCCTCCATTAGAACATTTGTGAATTTTAGAGAAGATTTCATGGGAAAAGAATTGCAACACTGATGAAACACCAAATATTCAACTTTTTAACGCAATATTATTTAGTCTGCTAATTTCCAAGAGTACATTTGTGAACTTTGGAGAAGTTTTCATGGCCAAACAATTGAAATATTGATGAACTGCTAAATGCCCAGCGTTTTGGCTCAAAATTATTTCAATCAAGATCTTCTATGAAAGCAGTTGCGAATTTCAGAGATTTTACTCTAAATCAATTACTAGATTTACCCCAAATACCCAATTTTTTAATATAACATTATTTTGCCTATGATTCTCCAAGAAGAGAAGGTTTCGTGACCAAACAATTTAAATACTGAGAACTATCAAATATCTAAAATGTTAGCCCAAAATTATCTTAATTGAGACCTTTGATTAGAATATTTCTGAATTATAGAGAAGATTTGATCAGAAAACAACTGCAATACTCATAAACCACCAAATAACTAACTGTTGAACACAATATTATTTTGTTTGCTAACCTCCAAGAGCACATTTGTAAATTTTGAAGAAGTTTTCGTTGCCAAACAATTGAAATATTGATAAACTGCTAAATGCCCACCGTTTTGGCTCAAAATTATTTCGATCAAAATTCTCCATGAAAGTATTTGCGAATTTCGGGGATTTCATTCTAAAACAATTGCTAGATTTACCCCCAAATACCCAATTTTTTAGTATAACATAATTTTGCCTACGATTCTCTAAGACGAGAAGGTTTTATGACCAAATAGTTGAAATACTGAAGCACTACCAAATGTCCAAAGTTTTAGCCCGAAATTATCTTAATCAGGATCCTTTAACATTTTTGAATTTTAGAGAAGATTTCATAGGAAAACCAATGGAATAGAGATAAACCACCAAATACCCAACTTTTTAACTCAATATTATTTTGCCTGCTAACCTCCATGAACACATTTGTGAGTTTTGGAGAAGTTTTCGTGGCTAAACAATTGAAATATTGATGAAGTGCTAATTGCCCAACGTTATGGCTCAAAATTATTTTTATCAGGAATCTCTATGAGAGTATTTGCAAATTTTAGAGATTTTATGCAAAAATCATTGGTGCACTGCTAAGTAGCCCACTTTTTAACATTACGTTATTTTGCCTGTGATTCTTCAAGAAGAAAATGTGTCATTGCAAAACAATTGAAATGTCCAACAATTAAGCTCAAAATTATTTTGATCAGGACCCTCCATTAGAATATTTGCGAATTATAGAGAAGATTTCATGGGAAAACAATTGCAATACTGATGAACCACCAAATACTGAATTTTGTAACATAATAACATTTTGTCTATTGGCCTTCAAGAGCTCTTTTGAGAATTGGTCATGATCAAACCACTAATTATCTAACTTTTTAACATAACATTATTTTGACTATGATTCTCTAAGAAGAGAATATTTCGTGGCAAAACAATTGAAATACTGATGAACCATCAAATGTCCAACATTTTAGCGCCAAATTATTTTTATCAGGATCCCCCATGGGACCATATGCAGATTTTAGAGAATATTTCATGAGAAAACAATTGCAATACAGATGAATCGCAAAATAATATTTTTTAACTTAATAATATTTTGATTATGAACCTCCAAGATCACATTTGTGAATTTTAGAGAAGATTTCATGAGAAAACAACTGCAATACTGATGAATTACCTAATACTGAATTTTTTAACATAATCCTAATTTGCCTATTGACCACCAAGAGTTCATTTGTGAATTTTGTAGAAGATTTCATGGCAAAAGAACTACAATACTGATAAACCACCAAATACCCAACTTTTTGACATTATATTATTTTGCCAATGGACCTCCATGAGCACATTTGCGAATTTTAGAGAAGGTTTCATGTGAAAACAACTGCAATACTGATGAATTACCTAATACTGAATTTTTTAACATAATAAAAATTTGTCTGTTGGCCTCCAAGAGCTCTTTTGAGAATTTCTCATGACCAAACCACTATCTTACTATTTAACGTAACATTATTTCGACTATCACTCGCTAAGAAGAGAATATTTCGTGGCAAAACAATTGAAATACTGATGACCTGCAAATATCTCAACATTTTAGCGCCCAATTATTTTTATCAGTATCCTCCATGGTAACATATGCAGATTTAGAGAAGCTTTCATGGGAAAACAACCACAATACAGATGAATCGCAAAAAACCCAACGTTTTAACTTGATATTATTTTGGTTATGAACCTCCAAGACCACATTTGTAAATTTTAGAGAAGATTTCATGGAAAAACAACTGCAATACTGATGAATCACCAAATACCCAACTTTTTAACATAATCTTAATTTGCCTATTGACCACCAAGAGCACATTTGTAAATTTTGAAGAAGTTTTCGTGGCCAAAATATTCAAACACTCATGAACTGCTAGTCATAATGCTTTAACTCAAAATTATTTTGATCAGGATTCCCATGAGAACATTTGCGAATTTCCGATATGGGAAGACAATAACCAGATGCACCACCAAATTCCCAACTTTTTAGCATTACATTATTTTGCCTGGGATTTTCCGAGAAGATAATATTTCGTAGCAAAACATATGAAATAGTGATGAACTAGCAAATGTACAACATTTTAACCCAACATTATTTTGATCAGGATCCTCCATGAGAATATTTGCGAATTTTAGAGAAGATTGCATGGGAAAACAACTGCAATACTGATGAACCACCAAATACTGAATTTTTTAACATAATAACAATTTGTCTGTTGGCCTCCAAGAGCTCTTTTGGGAATTTCTCATGACCAGTATCTAACTATTTAACATAACATTATTTTAACTATCACTCTCTAAAAAGACAATATTTCGTGACAAAACAATTGAAATACTGTTGAACCAGCAAATATCTCAACATTTTAGTGGCAAATTATTTTTATCTGGTTACTCCATGGTAACATATGCAGATTTTAGAGAAGCTTTCATGGGAAAACAACCACAATACATATGAATCACAAAATACCCAACTTTTTAACTTGATATTATTTTGGTTATGAACCTGCAAGACCACATTTGTGAATTTTAGAGAAGATTTCATGGACAAACCACTGCAATACTGATGAATCACCAAATACCCAACTTTTTAACATAATCTTAGTTTTCCTATTGACCACCAAGAGCATATTTGTGAATTTTAGAGAAGATGTCATGGCAAAACAACTGCAATACTGATGAACCACCAAATACCCAACTTTTTGACATTATATTATTTTGCCAATGGACCTCCAAGAGCACATTTGTGAATTTTAGAAAAGATTTCATGGGAAAACCACTTTATTACTAATGAAGCACCAAATACCACCAAAGTTCGCAAATTTTCATGAGAACATTTGCGAATTTTCGATATGGAAAAACAATAACCAGATACACCACCAAATTCCCAACTTTTTAGCATTACATTATTTTGCCTGCGATTCTCCAAGAAGATAATATTTCGTGGCAAAACATATAAAATAGTAATGAACTAGGAAATGTACAACATTTTAGCCCAACATTATTTTAATCAGGATCATCCATGAGAATATTTTCGAATTTTAGAGAAGATTTCATGGGAAAACAACTGCAATACTGATGAACCACCAAATACTGAATTTTTTAACATAATAACAATTTGTCTTTTGGCCTTCAAGAGCTCTTTTGAGAATTTCTCATGACCAAACCACTATCTAACTATTTAACGCAACATTATTTTGACTATCACTCTCTAAGAAGAGAATATTTTGTGGCAAAACAATTGAAATACTGATGAACAAGCAAATATCTCAACATTTTAGCGCCAAATTATTTTTATCAGGATCCTCCATGGTAACATATGCATATGGGAAAACAACCACAATACATGAATCGCAAAATACCCAACTTTTTAACTTGATATTATTTTGGTTATGAACCTCCGAGACCACATTTGTGAATTTTAGAGAAAGTTTCATGGGAAAACAATTGCAATACTGATGAATCACCAAATACCCAACTTTTTAACATAATCTTAATTTGCCTATTGACCACCAAGAGCACATTTGTGAATTTTAGAGAAGATGTCATGGAAAAACAACTGCAATACTGATAAATCACCAAATACCCAACTTTTTAAGATAATCTTAATTTGCCTATTGACCACCAAGAGCACATTTGTGAATTTGAGAGAAGATGTTATGGAAAAACAACTGCAATACTGATGAATCACCAAATGCCCAACTTTTTAACATAATCTTAATTTGCCTACTGACCACCAAGAGCACATTTGTAAATTTGAGAGAAGATATCATGGAAAAACAACTGCAATACTGATGAATCACCAAATGCCCAACTTTTGAACATAATCTTAATTTGCCTACTGACCACCAAGACCACATTTGTGAATTTTAGAGAAGATGTCATGGAAACACAACTGCAATACTGATGAATCACCAAATACCCAACTTTTTAACATAATTTTAATTTGCCTATTAACCACCAAGAGCACATTTGTAAATTTTGAAGAAGTTTTCGTGGCCAAAATATTCAAATACTTATGAACTGCTAGGCATAATGCTTTAACTCAAATTTATTTTGATCATGAATGACAGGAGAACATTTGCGAATTTTCGATATGGGAAGACAATAACCAGATGCGCCACCGAATTCCCAACTTTTCAACACCACGGTATTTTGCCTGGGATCCCCCAAGAAGATAATATTTCGCAGCAAAACATATGAAATATAGATGAACCAGCAAATGTACAACATTTAAGTCCAACATTATTTTGATCAGTATCCTCCATGAGAATATTTGCGAATTTTAGAGAAGATTTCATGGGAAAACAACTGCAGTACGGATGAACCGCCAAATACTCAACTTTTTAAGATAATATTATTTTGGCTATGGACCACCAAGAGCACATTTGTAAATGTTAGAGAAAATTTTGTGGAAAAACAATTGCAATAGTGATGAACCACCAAATACTGAATTTTTTAACATAATAACATTTTGTCTGTTGGGCTCCAAGAGCCCTTTTGAGAATATTTCATGACCAAACAATTGAAATACTGATGAGATGCCCAACGTCTAAGCCCAAAATTAAAATTTCTTATTTCCAAAATGATATTTTAGGAAAAATGTATTAGATCCAAATGCAAACTACAAATTATTGTAAAGAGCTGAAATTTTGAGAAAAAGCCCAAATTTTATTTTAAAAAATTTCCAATAATTTACGATTTTAAAAATGTTAAACCAAACCCGAACTTTTATTTTAGTTCACAGATTTACAAACTAGGAACAGCTTTAATCATGAAACGAGTGCGAGTTACAACTTGCGAAGGAATACTCGAAGGCTACGAATGCGCCAATATTCAGCATGATCAACCATACTTCAGTTTTCAGGGTATACCATACGCGCTCCCTCCGAAGAAAAATCGAAGATTCAAAGTATAATTTTCAAAAATTGATAGAGCGTTCCCTAATTTGCAATAATTATAGGACCCTGAAGTATTTCCGCCATGGGAAGGGATAAAAGACGCCACGAAAGATGGCTTCCGTTGCTACTCAGAGCTGAAAAACAACCAGAAGAACGAATCAGAGGACTGCCTCTCTATCAACGTTTACACGCCAAAGGTATAACTGCTTAGTTACTAGTTTCTTTTTAATACGAAACAATTTTCTTTAGAACATTTTAACGCGGGAAATATTTCAACAAAACCGTTAATAGAAACGCAAAGCCGAAAAAGTAACTGAAATTATTATTAACAGAAACTAAATGTGGCATAAGTTTGACAGAATGCACAATAAGTGACACCCGATACTGGCTGGGGCGTCGTCAATGACGCCCCAGCCAGAATCGGGTGTCACTTATTGTTAATACCTCACTTAAGGGTGGTCTCTAGAAAGAGTCATTGCTTCGCGTCCTTTATTGACGACAGCTGTAGTCAAAATGTTAAACAGTTTTTTTTTTATAATTTCACTGCGGAAAAAATTCAAATACAAAAAGTCTTCATTATTTCATTATTAAACCAACTAGAATCTAGGTTGATGATGACAAGCGGATGCCAGTCATGGTTTTTATCCACGGCGGCGCCTTCTTAAGAGGAGG
Organism: Dastarcus helophoroides; assembly: GCA_028583605.1. NCBI lineage: Eukaryota > Metazoa > Arthropoda > Insecta > Coleoptera > Bothrideridae > Dastarcus > Dastarcus helophoroides. The sequence continues at coordinate 20,312,061 of CM053337.1, read as the reverse complement.
GAACACCAAAACAGCTCTTGGTCCTGATTTCCTGATACGAGAAGACGTGGTTCTAGCCATCGTTAACTATCGCTTGGGGGTACTAGGTGAGCCAACTGGTTCGCATCTTCAAAGTCTTAGTTTGATCATTTTTTCAGGATTTTTGTCCCTCGAGGATCCTTCTCTTGAGGTGGCGGGTAACGCGGCCTTAAAAGACGTGATTATGGCTTTGAAGTGGGTCCAGAGGAACATCAGGTGTTTCGGGGGCGATCCGAGTAATGTGACAGTATTTGGGGAGAGCTCGGGGGCCGTTTTAATTCACTATTTGGTGCTTTCGCCCCTTGTGGAAGGTACACGAGGCTACATCGTGGGCTTTTTCTAGAAATTTTCGAATTGAAGAGTCGAATTTTCTAGGGAAAGGACACACCCTAATTTAAAGACAAAATTTTGATAGATCTATAAATATTATCCAAGTTTTGTCTCTTTTGAAATACGAATCTTCTACCCTAAAACTAAGAACGTTTAAAAAACAGAACGAAGGTTGCTCTACCATATAGAGTAGTTTCTCTATGGACCAATAGGTGGCGGTAGTACTGAGAGTCACACGCTTGACGTCTGTTGATTCTTTAGTACTTACTTTTCGAAACTTTTCTTAGCTTTGGAGTTGTCTATACCAAACTGACGAGATCCAACAAGATCGAAACCGGTCTTTGGTTTAACTTCGAACCTAATGTTTCAAACCTATTGGTATGTGCATTAAAATACTACAGGAATAAATAACCTTTCTCAGGAGTAGCAAAAGTGTCAAAGCTGCAATTCAGAATCACGTATTTGGTATTTTGAGGTTTAACAAACCAATTTTTCTACTTCTGTTAGGTTTATTTCACAAGGCGATTCTCCAAAGTGCGAGTGCTTTTAACAACTGGGCGTTAGTACCGAGATTTGCAAAGCACTTGGGGATACTCTTAGAAATTAAGACAGACGACGAAAGAGATTTATTAAAAAAACTCCAAGAATGTCCCATAGATCAATTAATGGATGCCCAAAATGCCCTACCTTTAGTAAGTTTGAACTTAAAATTATCTTTATTTTGCACCATTCGACTTTTCCCAAAAGTTTAGGTTTATATTTTAAATCTTTATTTATTCTAAAAGCTTGTCAATAAACCAAAAAGTTTTACTTTTTTTAGAAAGGTTACATTAATTTTCGAAATTTTGGACCTTCTTTTCGAAATGTCTCCTTTCTCGAAACTCAAAATACTGTTTACGAATTTTCGAATTTTTCCAAATTTCACCTATTCTCTCGTAACTCCAAGCTTACTGTATTGATTTTTATATTTTTTTCTAAAATTTCGAGTGTAAATGTAACTTTCGCGTTTACACACGAGTTTACACGCAAATTTTTTGTTAATCAAATTTTGTTTCCAAATTTTCGTTTTGAGTTTAAAACGTCAACAAATTCTGAATCATAATTTTTCCTGAAATTTCTACTTTGATCTCGAAATTTTCCAATATTTCGAAGAAATCTTCTGTTGAAATTTTCTTCTCTTTGATATTTTTATTTTAATCTCAAAATGTCTATTTTTTCTAAGAATTACGAGTTTGGAAAATTTTCAGGAAAAAATAGAAATTTTAAGATTAAAAGAGAAGAAAGAGAAAAGAAAAGAGAAGAAAATATCAAAGAGAAGGTTCCCTCGAACGTTTTGAAAAAAGGCAACATTTCGAGATACAGTTGAAACAGGAAAAAGTAAAATGGTTTAGAGAATGTTGACATTTTGAACTTAAAATAAAAATTTGAAAACCAAATTAGAGATTGATAATTCTGCGTGTAAACTCGAAATTTCGAAAAAATCGAAATTAACAATCGAAATTCCAAGAAAAATACAAAAATCGAAACTGTAAACTTGGAATTACGAGAGAAGAGTCGAAATTCCGGAAAATTTCGTAAGAAATACTCTGAGTCTCGAGAAAAAAGTAAATGTTTCCAAATTAAGATCAAAATTTCGAAAATGAAGTCAACATTTCTAAAAAAAAGTAAATTTTTTAGTTTGTAACCGAGCGTTTTGAAAAAATAAATAAATATTGAAAAAGTAAACCTGGACTTTTGGAAAAAAGTCGAATTCAAATATCAAAGAAAAGAAAAATTAAAAAAAAAAAGGTTTCCTTGAACTGAGATTGGACAAAAGCCAATTTAAGAAAAAATTTAAACTTTCCAGAAACATTTCGAGAAATTTCCAGAAAATAGTAGAAATTTTGAGATTAACATTAAAATATTAAAAACAAGAAAATTTCAAAACAAGGTTTCTTCGAAATTTTGGAAAATTTCGAGACTAAAGTTGAAATTTCAGGGACAAGTAAAATGGTTTAGAAAACCTGAAATTTACAGAAAAATTTCGAGGTTGAAAAATGTGGAAATTTTGAGATTAAAATTAAAATATCAAAGAGAAGAAAATTTCAAGAGAAGATTTTCTCGAATTGATATTGGATGAAAGCCGATTAGAGAACAAATCCGAAATTTACAGAAAACATTTCGAATTTGTGAAATTTCAGGAAAAATTTGAAATTGTGAGATTAAAATTAAAATATCAAAGGGAAGAAAATTTTCAACAGAAGATTTTCTCGAAATTTTGGAAAAAAGACAACATTTTGGGATAAAGTTGAAACAGGAAAAAGTGAAATGCGAGATTGACATATTTAGAAAATTTCGAGATTAAAGTTGAAATTTCGGAAAAAAGTATGATTCAGAATTTGTTGACATTCTAAACTTTGAAAACCTTGAAACAAAATTAAATTGATAAAAATTTTGCATTTAAACTCAGATGTAAACACTCGAAATTTGTTTGCGAATTTCACGTTTTTTTCTTGAATTAGCTTTTATCCAATATCAGTTTGAGAAAATCTTTTTTTTGAAATTTTCTTTTCTTTGATATTTTAATTCGACTTTTTTCCAAAAGTCCAGGTTTACTGTTTAAATATTTATTTATTTTTCCTAAACGCTCGATTACAAACTAAAAAATTTTACTTTTTTTTAGAAATGATAACTTCATTTTCTAAATTTTCATCTTAATTTGAAAACATTTACTTTTTTCTCGAAACTCAAAGTATTTCTTACGAATTTCTCCGAAATTTCTCTTGTAATTCCAGGTTTACAGTTTTGATTTTTGTATTTTTCTTGGAATTTTGATTGTTAATGTTGTAAATATTGATTTTTAAAAATTTCGAGTTTACACGCAAAATTATTAATCTCTAATTTGGTTTCCAAATTTTTATTTTAAATTCAAAGTGTCAATATCCTCTAAACCATTTTAGTTTTTCCTATTTCAACTTTATCGCAAAATGTCTTTTTTCCAAAATTTCAAGAAAATCTTCTGCTCAAAATTTTCTTTTCTTTGATATTTTAATTTTAATCTCAAAATTTCAACTTTTTCCTGAAAATTTCTCAAAATCGGAATTTTCGTCTGTAAATTTCGGATTTGTTCTCTAATCGGCTTTCATCCAATATCAATTCGAGAAAATCTTCTCTTGAAACTTTCTTCTCTTTGATATTTTAATTTTAATCTCAAAATTTCCACATTTTGCTGAATATTTTTCAAGCTGAAAATTTTTCTGTAAATTTCAGGTTTTCTGAACCATTTCCCCTGAAATTTCAACTTTAATCTCGAAATTTTCCAAAATTTCGAAGAAACCTTGTCTTGAAATTTTCTTCTTTTTAATAATTTAATGTTAATCTCAAAATTTCTACTATTTTCTGGAGATTTTTCGAAATGTTTCTGTAAAATTCAGGTTTTTTTCTAAAATTGGCTTTTGTCCAATATCATTCAAGGAAACCTTTTTTTTGAAATTTTCTTTTCTTTGATATTTTAATTCGACTTTTTTCCAAAAGTCCAGGTTTACTGTTTCAATATTTATTTATTTTTTCTAAACGCTCGATTACAAACTAAAAAATTTTACCTTTTTTTTTAGAAATGTTGACTTCATTTTCTAAATTTTGATCTTAATTTACTTTTTTCTCGAAACTCAAAGTATTCCTTACGAATTTTTCCGAAATTTCGACTCTTCTCTCTCGTAATTCCAAGTTTGCAGTTTCGATTTTTGTATTTTGCTTGGAATTTCGATTGCTAATTTTGATTTTTTCGAAATTTCGAGTTTACACGCAAAATTATCAATCTCTAATTTGGTTTCCAAATTTTTATTTTAAATTCAAAGTGTCAATATTCTTTAAAGCATTTCACTTTTTCCTATTTCAACTTCATCCCAAAATGTTGTCTTTTTTCCAAAATTTCGAGAGAATCTTCTGTTGAAAGTTTGCTTCTCTTTAATATTTTAATTTTAATCTCAAAATTTCAACTTCTTCCTGAACATTTCTCAAATTCGAAATTTTTTCTGTAAATTTCGGATTTGTTCTCTAATCGACTTTCATCCAATATCAACTCGAGAAAATTTTCTCTTGAAATTTTCTTGTCTTTGATATTTTAATTTTAATCTCAAAATTTCCACATTTTTCTGAACATTTTTCAACCTCGAAATTTTTCTGTAAATTTCAGATTTTCTGAACCATTTTACTTGTCCCTGAAATTTCAACTTTAATCTCGAAATTTTTCAAAATTTGGAAGAAACCTTGTCTTGAAATTTTCTTGTTTTTAATATTTTAATGTTAATCTCAAAATTTCTACTATTTTCTGGAAATTTCTCAAAATGTTTCTGTAAAATTCAGGGGTTTTTCTTAAATTGCCTTTGGTCCAATATCAGTTCAAGGAAACCTTTTTTTTGAAATTTTCTTTTCTTTGATATTTCAATTCGACTTTTTTCCAAAAGTCCAGGTTTACTGTTTTAATATTCATTCATTTTTTCAAAACGCTCGATTACAAAATAAAAAATTTTACTTTTTTTAGAAATGTTGACTTTATTTTCGAAATTTTGATCTTAATTTGGAAACATTTACTTTTTTCTCGAAACTCAGAGTATTTCTTACGAATTTTTCCGAAATTTCGACTCTTCTCTTCTAATTCCAAGTTTACAGTTTCGATTTTTATATTTTTCTTGGAATTTCGATTGTTAATGTTGTAAATTTCGATTTTTTCAAAATTTCGAGTTTACAAGCAAAATTATCAATCTCTAATTTGGTTTCCAAATTTTTATTTTAAGTTCAAAACCATTTTACTTTTTCCTGTTTCAACTTTATCTACAAACGTTGTCTTTTTTCCAAAATTTCGAGAAAATCTTCTGTTGAACATTTTCTTCTCTTTGATGTTTGATGTTTTAATTTGAATCTTAAAATTTCTACTTTTTCCTGAAAATTTCTCAAAATATTTTTGTAGATTTCGGATTTGTTCTCTAATTAGTTTTCATCCAATATCAGTTCAAGAAAATCTTCTCTTGAAATTTTATTCTCTTTGATATTTTAATTTTAATCTCAAAATGTCTACTTTTTCCTGAAAATATTTTAAATTCGAAATCATTTTCGTAAATTTTGAATTTGTTTTCTAATTGGGTTTCATCCAATATCAATTCGAGAAAACCTTCTCTTAAAATTTTCTTCTCCGATACTTTAATTTTAATCTCAAAATTTGCACATATTTCTGAAGATTTTTCAACTCGAAATTTTTCTGTAAATTTCAGGTTTTTTTCTCGAATTAGCTTTTATCCAATATTAGTTTGCAACGCGACAAGTTTAATAAAAAATGATAACTGTCTTGTCGAGGAATAGAGTTGGATAATTTTGGGAAATTAATTGTTTGCTTGTTTTTTAATTCTAGAGAAGTAACATTCAAATTATTTTAGTTAATAGAAAGGCTCAATATCAAAATACGAGTTGGCCCGGTGGTGGAATATCCAAAAGTTAAAAAACCCAGAATAATCGACCAGCATCCGCTGGTTAAATTAAAAGGAGGCAAATTCCAAAAATTACCAATAATGTTCGGATACACCAGCAGAGAAGGAATGGCTTTAGAAAATTATCCAGGGCACATACACAATGACATAGAGTGGTACATACCCCCATTTCTGAAAGTGGAAAAAGGTAACCAGATCTCGAAGCTGGTGAGCGAAAAAATACGAGACTTCTTCTTTAGCAGCAAATTCTCAGAAGAGGAAAAAGTCGATAACTTTAATAAGGTAAATCAACTACCAAGAGGAAGTTGTTTATTTTCTTCCCACAGAAAAATTCTGACGTAACGCCTTCTGTTATTACTAGCTGATACACGCGCCTTTATCGACGTCTAAAATGAAAAAGGAATCTAGAGTTACTTTTTCGAAAATGCCAGTTTCTTTGAAGAATTCAATTTTTATTAAAAATTTCGACTTGTTTCGAAAATTTCGACTCACTTTTTTTTATTTTCTTCCGCAAGAAAAATTCTCACGTAACGCATTCTTTTGTCATTTTACATGTCATTTTGTCATTTACATATGCGCCTTCGTCTACATGAGGAAAGAGAAAATATCCTTGGGTTATTTTTTTGAAAATTCCAACTTCTTTGAAGAATTCAATTTTTATTGAAATTTCGACTTGAAATCTTCGGTTTTCTCGAGTGTTTAATTTTTTTAATTCGACTTTTTTTCAAAATTTTGACTTTTTCTTAAAATTTTGACTTTTCAAAAATGATGACTTTTTTTTGGAAAGTCTGCCTTCGATTTGTCATGAAAATTCTTAAATTTTTCAAATTTTTAGAAGATTTGGACTTTTTTCAAATGTTTGCCTTTTTTGAAAATGTTGACCGTTTTTTGAAATTTCAACGTGAAATCGTCAACTCTTTCGAGTGTATGATTTTTTTTAATTTGACTTTTTTTCAAAATTTTGACTTTTTCTTAAAATTTTGACTATCTAAAAATGATGACTTTTTTTTGGAAAGCCTGCCTTCGATTTGTATTGAACATTCTTAAACTTTTCAAATTTTTAGAAGATTTGGACTTTTTCCAAATGTTTGCCTTTTTTCTGAAAATGTTGACCATTTTTTGAAATTTCAACACGAAATCGTCGACTCTCTCGAGTGTTTGATTTTAATTCGACTTTTTTTTTAATTTTGACTTTACTAAAATTTTGACTTTCGAAAAATGATGACTTTTTTGGAAAGTCTGCCTTCGATTTATATTAAAAATTATTAAACTTTTTAAATTTATAGAAGATTTGGACTTTTTTAAAATGTTTGCGTTTTTTTTTTAAATATTGACCTTTTTTGAGATTTCGACTCGAAATCGTCGACTCTCTCTCGAGTGTTTGATTTTTTTAATCCAACTTTTTTCAAAATTTTGACTTTTTCCTAAAATTTTCACTTTCTAAGAATAATGATTTTTTTTGGAAAGTCTGCCTTCGATCTGTATTGAAAATTCTTAAACTTTTCAAATTTTTAGAAGATTTGGACTTTTTTCAAATGTTTGCCTTTTTTTTTGAAAATGTTGACCATTTTTTGAAATTTCGACACGAAATCGTCGACTCACTCGAGTGTTTGTTTTTTTAATTCGACTTTTTTTCACAATTTTGACTTTCTAAAATTTATGACTTTCTTTGAAACTCTGCCTTAAACTTTTGACTTTTTCTTAAAATTTTGACTTTCTAAAAGTGATCAATTTTTTGGAAAGTCTGCCCTCGATTTGTGTTGAAAATTCTTAAACATTTTTCGACTTTTCTTAAGCATTTCGTCTTTATATTTTGGAAACCTCGAAATTCAATCTTTACTTATTTTATTAATCTTAAGACATTTTCAGTTTTATCTTTCTTCAAGATTTTGATTTATTTTCCGATTTTATTCCGATTCCAGTTTTTTTTTAATGTTTACACAAAATTTCGATCTTTTCCGAAAACGGTGATTTTTTCAAAATTTTGATTTTTTTAATAAATTTGATCATATTGAAAAACTAACTTTTAAAAACTTCTACCATTTCTTTTCAAATTTTCACCTTGGTTCAACTTTTGACAATTTCTCGAAGTTTTGACCTTTTTTTAAAAATACCGACTTTTCTTCAAAAATGTCGATGTTTTCTCGAAGTTTCGACTTTTATGTAGTAAACTGAAGTTTTATTTGAAAAATTCGATCTTTATTTTTGTAATAAATTTGCGTTTTTTCTAAACTTTGACATTTTTAATATTTTCGAACTTTTTTAGAATGTTCACTTTTTTGGAAATTACGATATTTTATCATCAAAATTTCGACTTCTTCATAAAGCTATAACTTTTTTCAGAGTTTGATTTTTTTGGAAGATTTCTTTCTTTTATCAAAATTTCAACGTCTTATAAAAATTTCGACACAAAGCTTTTCTCAAAATTTGAAGTTTTTCCAAAGTTTTGTTTTTTTTATAAATATGTTTATGTTGAAACATTTTATTTTCAAAAATAAAATTTTCATAAATAAAATTTTTCATAATATTCACTTTAAAAAAAATCCACCTTTGTTCAAATTGAGAAATTCGTTTTTTAGAAAATGTTCACCTTTTTTGAAAAAATTTTTTTTTCAAAATTCCCACTTTTTAAAATTATCGAATTTTTTCAGAATTTTCACCTTTGTTAAAAATTGAATTTTTTTTCAAATTTTGACGTTTTTGATGTTTTGGAATTTTTTTCAAAATTTCCACTTTTTTTGAAAATTTCGACCTTTTATCATCAAAATTTTGACTTCTTAAAGCTATACCTTTTTTCAGAGTTTGATTTTTTTGGAAGATTTCTTTCTTTTTTCGAAATTTCGACTTCTTGTAAAAATTTTGACACAAAGCTTTATTCTCAAAATTTAAATTTATTTCACAATTTTGGTTTTTTTTTTCAGACTTTTGGTTTTTCTTTGTAAATATATTTAAGTTGAAACATTTCAAAACATTTACCTTTTTTTCAAAATATTCACTTTTTATTTAAATTCCACTTTTGTTCAAATTTTTTACTATTTTTTGAAGTGTTAACCTTTTTTTGAAAATTCTGACTTTTTTTACAAAAACTTTGTCTTTTTCTCGAATTTTCGACTTTTGTGTGGTACACTGTACTATTTTTTAGAAAATGTTCACCTTTTTTGAAAAATTAATTTTGTTTCAAAATTGCAGCTTGTTAAAATTATCGAACTTTTTCAGAATTTTCACCTTTTTTAAAAATGTCTACCTTTTATCATCGAAATTTGGACTTTTTTCGAAGTTTGGCTTTTTTCAGAATTTGAAGTTTTTCGAAATTTCTATCTTTTTGAAAAGTTTGACTTTTTGTGAAAACTTCGACATTTTTTTAAATTGTTTTGCAAGTGTTTTCTCGAAAATTCGAATTTTTGTAATTTTAACTTTTCGAAAAATTCGCCTGCTCCAGAATTTTTTTAATTTTTGAGAAAAATCTTTATTTTTCAAATTAAGTACGGTTTTTTTCCAAAATTGCGTTTTTTTGAAATTCTCAATTTTTTCAAAATTTTCATTTTTTTTTAATGTCTACCAGAATTTGAACTTTTTTCGAAATTATGGCTTTTTTGAGAATTTGAAGTTTTTTCGAAATTTCTACCTTTTTTCAAAAGTTCGACTTTTTGTGAAAACTTCGACATTTTTTCAAACTTTTTTGCAAGTATTTTTTCGAAACTTCGAAACTTCGAATTTTTGTTATTTTTTACTTTTTGAAAAAATCGCCTGTTCCAGAAATTTTATAATTTTTTAAAAATATCGAATTGTCCAAATTACGAATTTTTAAACTTTGAACGAATTCTATAAAACGAATTCAAGATTTAACTAAATTTCAATTTTAGGGCTACTCTTTTTTCAACACATTCACTTTTTTTAAATTCTACTTTTGTTCAAATTTTTGACTATTTTTCGAAGTGTTAAGCTTTTTTTGATAATTCTGACTTTTTTTACAAAAACTTTGTCTTTTTCTCGAATTTTCGACTTTTGTGTGGTACATTTCAGAAATTTTATTTTCCGAAAATGTTCACCCTTTTTGAAAAATTGTTTTTTTTTTCAAAATTGCAGTTTTTTAAAATGGTCGAACTTTTTTAGAATGTTCAGCTTTTTTTAAATTGTCTACCTTTTATCATCAAAATTTGGACTGTTTTCGAAGTTTGGCTTTTTTCAGAATTTGAAGTTTTTCGAAATTTCTACCTTTTTCAAAAGTTGGACTTTTTGTGAAAACTTCGACATTTTTTTAAAATTGTTTTGCAAGTGTTTTCTCGAAACTTCGAATTTTTGTAATTTTAATTTTTTGAAAAATTTGCCTGCTCCAGATTTTTTAATTTTCAAGAAAAATCTTATTTTTTAAATTAGGTACGATTTTTTTTCAAAATTGCGGTTTTTTGAAATTCTCAAATTTTTTCAGAATTTTCATTTTTTTTTAATGTCTACCCGAATTTGAACTTTTTTCGAACTTATGGCTTTTTTGAGAATTTGAAGTTTTTTCGAATTTTCTACCTTTCTTCAAAAGTTCGACTTTTTGTGAAAACTTCGACATTTTTTCAAAATTGTTTGCAAGAAAACTTCGAATTTTTGTAGTTTTAACTTTTGGAAAAAATCGCCTGTTCCAGAAATTTTTTTATTTTTTAAAAATATCGATTTTTCCAAATTACGAATCTTTAAACTTTGAACGTATTCTGTAAAACGAATTCAAGACTTAACTAAATTTCGATGTTAGAGCTGCCCTTTTTAAAAAGAAGCATTTTTCAAGTTTCTGATAAGTTAAAAAAAAAACGTCAAAAGGAAATATTTTAAATAGAAAATGTGGGGAAACATGTTCTTAACATTTTAAAATTTCCTCTCGAAATTCCACTTCCAAATTTTGACTTTGAATTAAAAATTTCGCAAAGGTTTTGTAGAAATTCAAAAGTTTTTTGACCTTAATCCCTGCGTGACAACTTGAGTCTCGAAATTTTAACTTTTAGGTATGAAAGTTCAACTTTAAATTTAAAAAAATAATTCATTAAAGGACAAAATATGAATTGATCACCAGCAACACTTTAGATAAATTTTAGTAGACATATTGATCAACGATATCAGCTCTGAACGATAGGCAACTTTAGATACAATCTTATGCATTATTCATTACATAAAATTCGCCTTTTTTTAACTTTAATCCACTCGCAAAGGGCAACCCCATTATGCCTTTAAAGCACTGCGAGTAGAATGCAGAAACAATGATAGATGGCGATGAACCGTCTTCTTAAGCAAGAATAGGTTGTAATTTTTGGGGAAAATTCCTTTCGGTTACGAATTCCATAGTTTGGAAGTTCTATAGAAAAAAGAGCCTCCATAGACGGAAGTGCTCACTGTGTCAAGCTGAACCGCACAGGAATTTGCTGTCTTCGACTGTCTTGTATGCTCAAAAATGTTGCCCTTGGGGGATCAATCCTATTAGTTCCTGCGAGCATCTACAATGATAGTACAGGACAGGATATACTTCTTCCGGGATTGGACCGTGTCAAAGAACTACTAAAAGTGTTCGACGTTTCGCCCACACGAACACTTTTAGTAGTTCTTTGACACGGTCCAATCCCGGAAGGAGTATATCCTGTACTGACTCTGGCCGTGAAAGCCTTTGTTATCATTACAATGATAGTATTTGTAGAAAAGAGATGTCACCAAGCTCCGCCTGTGCCCTAATATTTCGAGAGAATCGCTCAAACTCTCGTCATCAATTAGGCGAATCGCTCTTCTTTGAATTGAATCCAAAAGAGCTTTGGGGCTGAACTCCAAACATGAGAACAATATTCTAGTGTTGACCTAACTTGAGCTTAGTACTGACCGCTCACCTACGTTATATGGGAAACCTTTAAGCGAAATTCGTGCTTCTAAACTCCCCTATTTAACCTGTGCATTGTAGTCAGTCAGTGTTTAGAACCTTATTAAATAAATTGCCTACATATCGACCATAATAGTATGTTAAAATATAGTGATGTTTCAGCTGTTAACAGATTCGTTCTTCTTCAAAGCCATTCACGACTCTGCCCGATACCATCAACGGCTCTCAAACGAGCCAGTCTACTTCTACAGAATGAGCGTTGATACAGAGCTAAATCGTCACAAGCGTTTGGGTAATTTCACTTGCCCCGGTATTTCCCCAGTATTAACACTGCTAAAACAACATACTGACGCTTTAATTTCAGGTGCTTGTCATGGCGACGACCTAACTTATTTATTTTATAACAGAAGCATGCCCGTACCGAAGCCGGGTAGCTTGGAAGACGTTTCGGTTAGACGATTTTGTAGGTTATGGGCCAATTTCGCCAAATTCGGCGACCCTACACCCAAAGGGGGTGACACTCTGATACAAACCAAGTGGAGACCCGTGGATGCTCGAGATGTACATTTCTTGGATATAGACATCGAGCTGAGCGCTGGGGTCAACCCGGAAGCAGATCGAGTGAGATTTTGGGATGAACTCTTGGAACTTGTTGAGCAATATAGACACAAATTGTGAACAATTGATAAATAAATATTGTTAATTAAGTTTAAATTATATTAGCATTATTTCCAGAGGTGTTTCAGTCGAAATAAAGTTTTTAGTCTTTCTACCAGTTAAATTGCTTAGAAGAACGTCTACTTTTAAGTTTTCTGAAATCTGATAAAGGCTCATCATCGTCAGAAACATCAAACGCTTTAAGAGGTTTCTTATCTTTTTTTCTGCGTAGTTTTTTGAGTTATGATAACAATGTTTAAAACTATTAAGCAGTTATAAAACTATATAAAATGGCACACATATAGTTACTTAGAAACCTTGTTGAAGATTCGGTTCACTGTCCTACAAGTTTCGTACAAAACAGTTTGACTTTTTAGGTCAGAACGTCAACTTTGTTCGCATATCTGTATGTAAATATTTAATTAGAGAATTGCATTAAAACTAAAAATGCACATAATCTTATGTGATTAGACCAACTGCTGATAAAGTGCTGTGTTTGCTCTAAGAATCATTGTCCTAGATCAGTTACGATTTCGCTAGGAAGGCAGATTGTTGAAAAAGCCACAAAATTGCTTTTTTCGTTCCAAATAAATCCAACAGATAATTAGAAATCCAAAATTACAAGTTACAGAATTTAAAAACCTAACAGAAAACTACAAGATTTTTATTCTATAAAAATACAGCATCCATTTGACTTTAATGTCATACAGAGGAAACAGATAGAAAATTGCCTTCAATCGTTTCAGATTTTGACTTTTGCTTTAACCCTGTACCTTAATTATTTGATTTTTAGGTATCATTTCTTTTTAAATCAGTCTGTCAAAAAATGGTATTTAATTAATCATTCTCAAAAATAATTTTCTTGGAATTTTCACTTTTTTACCTATTGAAAGATCGACGAAAAAATGACGAGGAAAAATTGAAATTTATAAGATTTACCTGCGACAAAATTCCCAAAAATAATATTTAGTTTTGTGAAAACATTCCTAGTTTCTTTGAAAGACTGACTTAATTTTCAGAAAATAAACGAATTTTGAAAAAACAAACATAACTTAAAACAAAAAGAATTTTTTTTTAACAGTCTGTCAAAAAATGGCTCTTTAATTAATCATTTTAAAGATAATTTTCTTGGAATTTTCACTTTTTTATCTATTGAAAGATCGGCGAAAAAATGACGAGGAAAAATTAAAATTTCTAAGATTTACCTGCGACGAAATTTCCAAAAATAATATTTAGTTTTGTGAAAACATTCCTAGTTTCTTTGAAAGACTGACTTAATTTTCAGAAAATAAACGAATTTTGAAAAAACAAACATAACTTAAAACAAAAAGAATTTTTTTTTAACAGTCTGTCAAAAAATGCTCTTTAATTAATCATTTTCAAAAACAATTTTCTTGGAATTTTCACTTTTTTATCTATTGAAAGATCGACGAAAAAATGACGAGGAAAATTTAAAATTTCTAAGATTTACCTGCGACGAAATTTCTAAAATTAATATTTAGTTTTGTGAAAACATTCCTAGTTTCTTTGAAAGATTGACTTAATTTTCAGAAAATAAACGAATTTTGAAAAAACAAACATAACTTAAAACAAAAAGAATTTTTTTTAATCAGTCTGTCAAAAAATGCTCTTTAATTAATCATTTTCAAAAACAATTTTCTTGGAATTTTCACTTTTTTATCTATTGAAAGATCGGCGAAAAAATGACGAGAAAAAACTGAAATTTCTAAGATTTACCTGCGGCGAAATTTCCAAAAATAATATTTAGTTTTGTGATAACATTCCTAGTTTCTTTGAAAGATTGACTTAATTTTCAGAAAATAAACGAATTTTGAAAACACCAACATAACTTAAAACAAAAAGTATTTTTTTTTAAATCAGTCTGTCAAAAAATGGTCTTTAATTAATCATTTTCAAAAACAATTTTCTTGGAATTTTCACTTTTTTATCTATTGAAGGATCGGCGAAAAAATGACGAGGAAAATTTAAAATTTCTAAGATTTACCTGCGACAAAATTCCCAAAAATAATATTTAGTTTTGTGAAAACATTCCTAGTTTCTTTGAAAGATTGACTTAATTTTCAGAAAATAAACGAATTTTGAAAAAACAAACATAACTTAAAACAAAAAGTATTTTTTTTTAAAACAGTCTGTCAAAAAATGGTCTTTAATTAATCATTTTTAAAGATAATTTTCTTGGAATTTTCACTTTTTTATCTATTGAAAGATCGGCGAAAAAATGACGAGGAAAAATTAAAATTTCTAAGATTTACCTGCGACGAAATTTCCAAAAATAATATTTAGTTTTGTGAAAACATTCCTAGTTTCTTTGAAAGATTGACTTAATTTTCAGAATATAAACGAATTTTGAAAAAACAAACCTAACTTAAAACAAAAAGATTTTTTTTTAACAGTCTGTCAAAAAATGCTCTTTAATTAATCATTTTCAAAAACAATTTTCTTGAAATTTTCACTTTTTTATCTATTGAAAGATCGGCGAAAAAATGACGAGGAAAATTTAAAATTTCTAAGATTTACCTGCGACGAAATTTCTAAAATTAATATTTAGTTTTGTGAAAACATTCCTAGTTTCTTTGAAAGATTGACTTAATTTTCAGAAAATAAACGAATTTTGAAAAAACAAACATAACTTAAAACAAAAAGAATTTTTTTTAATCAGTCTGTCAAAAAATGCTCTTTAATTAATCATTTTCAAAAACAATTTTCTTGGAATTTTCACTTTTTTATCTATTGAAAGATCGGCGAAAAAATGACGAGAAAAAACTGAAATTTCTAAGATTTACCTGCGGCGAAATTTCCAAAAATAATATTTAGTTTTGTGATAACATTCCTAGTTTCTTTGAAAGATTGACTTAATTTTCAGAAAATAAACGAATTTTGAAAACACCAACATAACTTAAAACAAAAAGTATTTTTTTTTAAATCAGTCTGTCAAAAAATGGTCTTTAATTAATCATTTTCAAAAACAATTTTCTTGGAATTTTCACTTTTTTATCTATTGAAGGATCGGCGAAAAAATGACGAGGAAAATTTAAAATTTCTAAGATTTACCTGCGACGAAATTTCTAAAATTAATATTTAGTTTTGTGAAAACATTCCTAGTTTCTTTCAAAGATTGACTTAGTTTTCAGCAAATAAACGAATTTTGAAAAAACAAACATAACTTAGAACAAAAAGAATTTTTTTAACAGTCTGTCAAAAAATGGTCTTTAATTAATCATTTTCAAAAATAGTTTTCTTGTAATTTTCACTTTTTTACCTATTGAAAGATCGGCGAAAAAATGACGAGGAAAAAACTGAAATTTCTAAGATTTACCTGCGGCGAAATTTCCAAAAATAATATTTAGTTTTGTGATAACATTCCTAGTTTCTTTGAAAGATTGACTTAATTTTCAGAAATAAACGAATTTTAAAAACACCAACATAACTTAAAACAAAAAGTATTTTTTTTTAAATCAGTCTGTCAAAAAATGGTCTTTAATTAATCATTTTCAAAAATAGTTTTCTTGTAATTTTCACTTTTTTACCTATTGAAAGATCGACGAAAAAATGACGAGGAAAAATTGAAATTTCTAAGATTTACCTGCGACGAAATTTTCAAAATTAATATTTATTTTTGTTGAAATATTCCTATTTTCTTTGAAAGGTTGACTTAATTTTCAGAAAACAAACGAATTTTGAGAAAACAAACTTAACTTAAAACAAAAAGTAAAATTTCAACCAAAGAGTCAAAGTTTTCAATCATATTTTTCTCTTACTTTTCTAGATTGTGACAATCTTGTTCGAGAGAAAAAATGAAATTCCTAAGGAATATTTTTCTCGAACAGTTTAGTAAAATTACGCCTAATTTCGAAAAAAGTCGAAATTTCAAAAAAAAGACGAATTTCGAGGGAACCTCAAGGAACAGAAAATGTCGAGTTCTGATTTAAAAATTAACATTTCTTGAAGAAGCTAAATTTTAAAGAAAGTGGAAGTTAAAAACAAATTCCTAATAAAAGTGTAAAGTTTCTCTCTGAAGATGACAGCTTGGCTGTCGAAACGCGTTAGAGCAACCTTTGTTGTGGTTTTTAATCTTTCTTGGTTTGAGGAGATAAATTCTGTATTTCAAGTTTGACAGAAAAATCTGATTTTCCAATAGGACGTCAATTTTTGAGGATATAGTCTAAATTTTGGAAAAAAAGATGAATTTTGGAAATAAACTGAAATTTAGAGAAAAAAAAACTAAATTTAGAAAAACAGAAAAGGTTTTCTGGACTTAAAAAAATGAATATTAAAAAATAAAATAGAAATTTAAATAAAAAGAGCAATCGAGGAGAAAATCGAAATTTGCACAAAAAATCTGGCTCTTTTCTCAAAATTTTATCAAATTATTGAAACTTATATTTTTTAGATTTTGTCTTCTCTTCATTTTGTGCAAAATTTGGCTTTTTCTGAAAATGAGTCACCATTTCCAGAAAAAACGGGCAATTTATCTCAAAATTTAATTTTGTCTGTTGCTCGACATTACGATTTTTTTTTCGAAGTTTTTTTTTGAAATTACGATGTTGTTTCTCGAAATTAGGCACAAACTTCTTTAAAAAGTTGGAATTCTTCCTTTTCTCCTAAAGTTTATTTTTTTATTTTTTTATAAATTCGCCTTTTTCTGGAAATTCATTCGTTTTTTGATCGCAATTCCGAGGAAATTCGATTTTATGTTTACTCAAAATTTGACTTCCCCTGAGGTATTTGGTTTTTTAAGGTTTGGTTTTTTGGAAATTTATTTTTTTAATTCCACTTTACATTGATCTTTTTCTAGACATTTTAATTTATTTTTAAAATTCGTCTTTTAAACGTTATTTACAGGATTCGAATTTTTTCGCAAAATTTGAATTTCTATTGAAAAATCTGCCTTTTTTTGTCAAAATTTTATCATTTTATTGAAACTTATATTTTTCAGATTTTGTCTTTTCTTTATTTTGTGCAAAATTTAGCTTTTTGGAAATAAGTCAACATTTCCAGAAGAAAAAAGGTCAATTTATCTCAAAATTCAATTTTGTCTGTTGCTCAACATAATGATTTTTTTTTGAAATTACGATTTTGTTTCGTGAAATTAGGCACAAACTTCTTTAAAAAGTTGGAATTCTTCCTTTTCTCCTAAAGTTTATTTTTTTATTTTTTTATAAATTCGCCTTTTTCTGGAAATTCATTCGTTTTTTGATCGCAATTCCGAGGAAATTCGATTTTATGTTTATTCAAAATTTGACCTGAGGTACTTGGTTCTTTAAGGTTTGGTTTTTTTGGAAATTTATTTTTTTAATTCCACTTTACATTGATCTTTTTCTAGACATTTTAATTTATTTTTAAAATTCGTCTTTTAAACGTTATTCACAGAATTCGAATTTTTTCGCAGAATTTGAGTTTCTATTGAAAAATCTGCCTTTTTTTGTCAAAATTTTATCATTTTATTGAAACTTATATTTTTCAGATTTTGTCTTCTCTTCATTTTGTGCAAAATTTAGCTTTTTGGAAATGAGTCAACATTTCCAGAAAAAAAAGGTCAATTTATCTCAAAATTCAATTTTGTCTGTTGCTCAACATTACGATTTTTTTTTGAAATTACGATTTTATTTCTTGAAATTTGGCACAAACTTCTTTAAAAAGTTGGAATTCTTCCTTTTCTTCAAAAGTTTAATTTTTCTATAAATTCCCCTTTTTCTGGAAATTTATTCGATTTTTGATCGCAATTTCGAGGTTTTCTAAATTTCTCAATTTCACTTTATTTCCTAGATTCAAACTTTTTCAAAATTTGATTTTTCATGAAAAATTTTGTCTCTTTTTCTGGAAATTTGACTTTTTTTTAACTTTACTTTGGGTTCTTTGGCTGTCGAAACGCGTTAGAGCAACCTTCGTTGTGTTTTTTAATCTTTTTTGTTTCAGGGGATAGGTTCTATATTTCAATTTTTGAAGATAACCAAGGACCAGTCCGTTTCACCAAAAAAAAAGTGTAATATGAAATTTCAACGTTCTTGTCCAAGTTTCGACTTTTCTTCAAACAACGGATTTTTTTTTTAATTTCACTTTCTCTAAGAGGATTTCGTCGCTTTTTCTGGAAATTTGTGGTTTTTCTTTCTAAATCTGTCTGTTTTAAAATTGTTTTCTCGAAATTTCAATTAGTTCCTCAAAATTCAACGGTTTCTCGAAATTTCGAAATTTGTTTCTCGAAATCCATCTCTTATTAAAAAAGGTTTATCTCCAAATTTCAACTTTTTTCTTCAAATTTAACCTTCTACGTTTGTGGAAATTTTTACTTGTTCTTGAAGTACGAATTGTTATCGAAATTTCGAGTTTATTTTTGAAATTTCGAGTTTATTCTCTAAATTTTTCCTTTTTTAAGTTCGGCTATTTCAAGATTCGCCTTTTTTGACTTCCACTGAGATATTATCTCAAAATTGGAATTTATTTTTGAAATTCGATTTTATGTTTACTCAAAATTTGACTTCCCCTGAGTATTTGGTTTTTTAAGGTTTGGTTTTTTTGGAAATTTATTTTTGTTTTAAATTCCACTTTACATTGATCTTTTTCTAGACATTTTAATTTATTCTTAAAATTCGTCTTTTAAACATTATTCACAGAATTCGATTTTTTCGCAAAATTTGAATTTCTATTGAAAAATCTGCCTTTTTCTCAAACTTTTATCATTTTATTGAAACATATATTTTTCAGATTTTGTCTTCTCTTCATTTTGTGCAAAATTTGGCTTTTTCTAGAAATGAGTCACCATTTCCAGAAAAAAAAAGGTCAATTTATTTCAAAATTCAATTTTGTCTGTTGCTCAACATTACGATTTTTTTCGCGAAATTAGGCACAAACTTCTTTAAAAAGTGGGGATTCTTCCTGTTCAAAAGATTAATTTTTTATTTTTCTATAAATTCCCCTTTTTCTGGAAATTCATTCGTTTTTTGATCGCAATTTCGAGGTTTTCTAAATTTCTCAGTTTCACTTTATTTACTAGATTCGAACTTTTTCAAAATTTGATTTTTCATGAAAAATTTTGTCTTACAGCTCGGTCTTTTTCTGAAAATTTGAGTTTTTCCAACCTTTACTTTGGGTCTTTTACTCGAAATTTCAATGTGTTGCCAAAATTTTAACTTCTTTTCAAATTTAATGTTTTCCCAAAATTTGAAATTCTGTTGGAAAGTTTATTGTTGACCTTTTACTTAAAATTTTGGCTCTTGAAAAAAATCAAAATTTCCAGAAACATAAAATGTCGAATTTTGACATAAAAGTTAACATTCCCAACAAAAGTCAAACATTGAGAACAATTTAAAAAGAAAAAATCTGTCAAAAGCTAAAATTTAAGTTAAAATTGGGATCGCAAATTCGACTTTTGTCTTTTCTTCAAAATTTGTCTATTTCTATAGAAATTTGTTCATTTTTGGAAACCGAGTTTTTTGATCCAAACTCCTGGACAATTCTCAAAATCTTTCTTTTGAAACGTCGACATCTCTCTCAAAATGTAACCTTTAATGTTCTTGCAAATTTCGATTTTTCTTTGAAATTCGCCGTTTTAGATCTTTTTCTCAGACTCGTTTGTTTAAGTCCGAATTGTGTCCTCCAATTCGACTTTCGTCTTTTCTTTATTTTTTTCTTCTTTCCAGAAATTCGCCCTGCAAGGCGACCTTTTAAATCCGAATTCCTGAAAATTTTGATTTTATTCTCAAAATTTGTCACTCTAGAAATTTCGGCTTTTCTTTCAAAAATCTTTTATATCCCTAATTCGACTTTTTCCTCGAAATTCATCTTTTTATCGAAAATTAGACCTTTTGTACAGATTCGTTTTTTTAAGTTCGAAATTTGTGCTCAAATTCGACTTTTTTTCTTAAAATTTGATTTTCTTTGCAATATTTCATCGCTTATTTTCGTAGTAATTTAGTTTTTTAATTTGATTTTATTTTTTAAATTTTATTTTTTGGCTCCGTTTTTCTCGAAATTAGATTTAAAAATCATTCTCAAAACTCGACTTTTCTTCTTAAAAGTGTGGAAATTTTCTGGAAACTTTTAAGTTTTTTGTTTTAATTCAAGGTTTTTAAAATTGTTTTCTCGAAATTTCAGTTTTTCTCGAAATTCGTCTTTCTTTAATTGGACTTTCTCGAAATTTCAAATCGAAATTCGTATTGTTTTTCAAAATTTTGATCTTATTTCTAAAATTCGACCTTCATCTCAAAAATTGACTTTCTATGTGACTGTTTCTCAGAATGCTTCAAAATTTTGAGTTTATTTTCTTAGAATCTGTCTTTTTTTCTTTATTTTTTTCTGGAAACGCTCTTTTATTCAAAATGTGATATTTTATCTTTCTCAAAACTTCGATGAGAATTCGTTTCTTTCTCGAAATTTCGACTTTTATTTTCAGAAATTATATCCGTTTATTATTATTAAAAAGAGGTAAGAGTTGCCCCCAAATTTCAACTTTTTTCTCAAAGTTTAATTTTGGTGGAACGGACTGGTCCTTGGTTATCTTCAAAAATTGAAATGCAAAACTTATCCCCTGAAACAAAGTAAGATTAAAAAACACAACAAAGGTTACTTTAACGCGTTTCAACAGCCAAGCTATCATCTTCAGAGAGATACTGTCTAATTTCCTATGTTTTTGGAAATGTCGACCCTTTTCTCGAAATTCGTCTTTTTATTCTTCATGGTAGACCCTTATTGACCGGAAATATTATGTTTTTTTTTTCAATTTATTTAACATTTCTTCGGCCCAGTTTGGAAATATTTAAATTTTTATGGTTTGTTGACAATTTTCTGAACAGTTTTTGAAATGCGACTGCGTGATATTTAAATTTATTGAAAACGTCACTTCATGACAGTTCACAAAAAAAATTGTCAACAAACCATAAAAATTTAAATATTTCCAAACTGGGCCGAAGAAATGTTAAATAAATTGAAAAAAACATTCGTCTTTTTATTCGAATTTTTTCTCAATATTTATATTTGTTAGGTCCAAGGATATTCTCAAAATTCGACTTCTCTTCGTTCTTCCGTTCCACCAAAAAAAAAGTGTAATATGAAATTTCAACGTTCTTGTCCAAGTTTCGACTTTTCTTCAAATAACGGATTTTTTTTTTAATTTGACTTTCTCTAAGAGGAATTTCGTCGCTTTTTCTGGAAATTTGTGGTTTTTCTTTCTAAATTGACTTTTTAAAATTGTTTTCTCGAAATTTCAATTAGTTCCTCAAAATTTAACTCTTTCTCGAAATTGCGAAGTTTGTTTCTCAAAATCCATTTCATATAAAAAAAGGTTTGTCTTCAAATTTCAACTTTTTCTTCAAATTTAACCTTCTACGTTTGTGGAAATTTTTACTTGTTCCTTGAAGTACGAATTGTTATCGAAATTTCGAGTTTATTTTTGAAATTTCGAGTTTATTCTCTAAATTTTTCCTTTTTTAAGTTCGGCTATTTTCAAGATTCGCCTTTTTTTGACTTCCACTGAGATATTATCTCAAAATTGGAATTTATTTTTGAAATTCGATTTTATGTTTACTCAAAATTTGACTTCCCCTGAGTATTTGGTTTTTTAAGGTTTGGTTTTTTTTTGGAAATTTATTTTTGTTTTAAATTCCACTTTTACATTGATCTTTTTCTAGACATTTTAATCTTATTCTTAAAATTCGTCTTTTAAACATTATTCACAGAATTCGATTTTTTTCGCAAAATTTGAACTTTCTATTGAAAAATCTGCCTTTTTTCTCAAACTTTTATCATTTTATTGAAACATATATTTTTTCAGATTTTTGTCTTCTCTTCAATTTTGTGCAAAATTTGGCTTTTTTCTAGAAATGAGTCACCATTTCCAGAAAAAAAGGTCAATTATTTCAAAATTCAATTTTTGTCTGTTGCTCAACATTACGATTTTTTTTTCGCGAAATTAGGCACAACTTCTTTAAAAAGTGGGGATTCTTCCTGTTCAAAGATTAATTTTTTATTTTTTCTATAAAATTCCCCTTTTTCTGGAAATTCATTCGTTTTTTTGATCGCAATTTCGAGGTTTTCTAAATTTCTCAGTTTCACCTTTATTTACTAGATTCGAACTTTTCTCAAAATTTGATTTTTCATGAAAAATTTTGTCTCTTACAGCTCGGTCTTTTTCTGAAAATTTGAGTTTTTCCAACCTTTACTTTGGGTCTTTTACTCGAAATTTCAATTGTGTTGCCAAAATTTTTAACTTCTTTTCAAATTTAATGTTTTCCCAAAATTTGAAATTCTGTTGGAAAGTTTATTGTTGACCTTTTACTTAAAATTTTGGCTCTTGAAAAAATCAAAATTTCCAGAAAACATAAAATGTCGAATTTTGGACATAAAAGTTAACATTCCCAACAAAAGTCAAACATTGAGAACAATTTAAAAAGAAAAAATCTGTCAAAAGCTAAAATTTAAGTTAAAATTGGGATCGCAAATTCGACTTTTGTCTTTTCTTCAAAATTTGTCTATTTCTATAGAAATTTGTTCATTTTTGGAAACCGAGTTTTTTGTATCCAAACTCCTGGACAATTCTCAAAATCTTTCTTTTGAAACGTCGACATCTCTCTCAAAATGTAACCTTTAATGTTCTTGCAAATTTCGATTTTTCTTTGAAATTCGCCGTTTTAGATCTTTTTTCTCAGACTCGTTTGTTTAAGTCCGAATTGTGTCCTCCAATTCGACTTTCGTCTTTTCTTTATTTTTTTCTTCTTTCCAGAAATTCGCCCTGCAAGGCGACCTTTTAAATCCGAATTCCTGAAATTTTGATTTTATTCTCAAAATTGTCACTCTAGAAATTTCGGCTTCTTCTTTCAAAAATCTTTTATATCCCTAATTCGACTTTTTCCTCGAAATTCATCTTTTTATCGAAAATTAGACCTTTTTGTACAGATCTCGTTTTTTTAAGTTCGAAATTTGTGCTC
The DNA here is from genome assembly GCA_028583605.1 of Dastarcus helophoroides. NCBI lineage: Eukaryota > Metazoa > Arthropoda > Insecta > Coleoptera > Bothrideridae > Dastarcus > Dastarcus helophoroides. The sequence goes on along the minus strand of CM053337.1, from coordinate 20,288,809 downwards.
AAATTCGACTTTTTTTCTTAAAATTTGATTTTCTATTGCAATATTTCATCGCTTATTTTCGTAGTAATTTAGTTTTTTTAATTTGATTTTATTCTTTTAAATTTTATTTTTTTGGCTCCGTTTTTTCTCGAAATTAGATTTAAAAATCATTCTCAAAACTCGACTTTTCTTCTTAAAAGTGTGGAAATTTTCTGGAAACTTTTAAGTTTTTTGTTTTAATTCAAGGTTTTTAAAATTGTTTTCTCGAAATTTCAGTTTTTCTCGAAATTCGTCTTTCTTTAATTGGACTTTCTCGAAATTTCAAATCGAAATTCGTAATTGTTTTTCACAAATTTTGATCTTATTTCTAAAATTCGACCTTCATCTCAAAAATTGACCTTTCTATGTGACTGTTTCTCAGAATGCTTCAAAATTTTGAGTTTATTTTCTTAGAATCTGTCTTTTTTTTCTTTATTTTTTTTCTGGAAACGCTCTTTTATTCAAAATGTGGATATTTATCTTTCTCAAAACTTCGATGAGAATTCGTTTCTTTCTCGAAATTTCGACTTTTATTTTCAGAAATTATATCCGTTTATTATTATTAAAAAGAGGTAAGAGTTGCCCCCCAAATTTCAACTTTTTTCTCAAGTTTAATTTTGGTGGAACGGACTGGTCCTTGGTTATCTTCAAAAATTGAAATGCAAAACTATCCCCTGAAACAAAGTAAGATTAAAAACACAACAAAGGTTACTTTAACGCGTTTCAACAGCCAAGCTATCATCTTCAGAGAGATACTGTCTAATTTCCTATGTTTTTGGAAATGTCGACCCTTTTCTCCGAAATTCGTCTTTTTATTCTTCATGGTAGACCCTTATTGACCGGCGAAATATTATGTTTTTTTTTTCAATTTATTTAAACATTTCTTCGGCCCAGTTTGGAAATATTTAAATTTTTATGGTTTGTTGACAATTTTCTGAACAGTTTTTGAAATGCGACTGCGTGATATTTAAATTTATTGAAAAACGTCACTTCATGACAGTTCACAAAAAAATTGTCAACCAAACCATAAAATTTAAATATTTCCAAACTGGGCCGAAGAAATGTTAAATAAATTGAAAAAACATTCGTCTTTTATATCGAATTTTTCTCTCAATATTTATATTTTTTAGGCGTCCAAGGATATCTCAAAATTCGACTTCTCTTCGTTCTTCCGTTCCACCAAAAAAAAAGTGTAATATGAAATTTCAACGTTCTTGTCCAAGTTTCGACTTTTCTTCAAATAACGGATTTTTTTTTTAAATTTGACTTTCTCTAAGAGGAATTTCGTCGCTTTTTCTGGAAATTTGTGGTTTTTCTTTCTAAATTTGGACTTTTTAAAATTGTTTTCTCGAAATTTCAATTAGTTCCTCAAAATTTAACTCTTTCTCGGAAATTGCGAAGTTTGTTTCTCAAAATCCATTTCATAATAAAAAAAGGTTTGTCTTCAAATTTCAACTTTTTTCTTCAAATTTAACCTTCAACGTTTGTGGAAATTTTGACTTGTTCCTTGAAGTACGAATTGTTATCGAAATTTTGAGTTTATTTGAATATTGACTTTCTCTAAGAAATGTCGATGCTTTTTACTATAAACTTAAAGTTTTATTTGTAAATTCGACTTTTTTAAAATTATTTTATCGAAGCTTCAGTTTATTATTGAATTTCGTTATTTTTTAATTAGTATTTTTTGAAATTCAAATTTATTTTCCAAATTCGCATTCTTTTTTCAAAATTTCAATCTTATTCCTAAAATATAAGCTTTTTCACAAAAATTGATTTTCTATGCAATTTTTTCTCAAAGTTCATGTCCTTTTACTAAAAATTTCCACTTTTTTTTAGAATTTGTCTTTTTTTCTTCATCTCTTTTAAAGTTTGGTTTTTTCTGAAATGCTTTTTTTTATCCAAAATGTGACATTTTCTGTTTCTCGAAATTTCGATTAATTTCTTGAAATTCGCCTCTTTCTTAAAATTTCGACTTCTGTTTCCCACAATTACATCCGTTTATTATCAAAAAGGTGGTAACAGTTGTCTCAAAATTTAAACTTTTTTCTTAAAGTTTAACCTTCTATGTTTCTGGAAATTTCGACCTTTTTATCGAAATTAGTCTTTTTATCGAAACTTTGAATTTTTTTCTCGATGTTTTTTTTAGATTTGACGATTTCCTCCAAATTTGAGTTTTCTTTTTAAAATTCAACTTTCTCTGAGAAATTTCGTCGCTTTTTCTGGAAATTTGGGGTTTTTCTTTCTAAATCAGACTTTTTTAAAATTGTTTTCTCGAAATTTCAATTTATTTTCGAAATTTGTATTCTTTTTTAAAAATTTCGTTCGTATTCCTAAAAAACTCGACTTTTTTTTCTCAAAAATTGACTTTCTACGCGATTTTTTCTCAAGATGTTGAGTTTTAACTAAAAATTTCAATTTTTTTCTCAGAATCAGCCTTTTTTCTTCATTTTTCTTGAAGTTTGGCTTTTTCTGAAAATGCAGTGTTATCCAAAAGGTGACATTTTTGTTTCTCTAGATTTCGATTAGTTCCTCAAAATTTACCTCTTTCTCGAAATTTCGAGGTTCGTTTCTCGAAATTTCGAGGTTCGTTTCTCAAAATCCATTTCTTATTAAAAAAAAAGGTTTTTCTCCAAATTTCAACTTTTTCTTAAAATGTAACCTTCTACGTTTCTGAAAATTTTGACCTGTTCTTTAAAGTACGAATTCCTATCGAAATTTCTAGTTAATTCTCGAAATTTTTCCTTTTTTTTAAGTTTGGCTATTCTCAAAATTCGACTTTTTTTTGACTTCCATTGGGATATTATCTCAAAATTGGAATTTATTCTCGAAATTCGATTTTATTTTTAATCAAAATTTGACTTCCCCCTGAGGTATTTGGTTTTTTAAGGTTTGATTTTTTGGAAATTTATTTTTTTAATTCCATTTTACATTGATCTTTTTCTAGACATTTTAATTTATTTTTAAAATTCGTCTTTTAAACGTTATTCACAGGATTCGAATTTTTTCGCTGAATTTGAGTTTCTATTGAAAAATCTGCCTTTTTTTGTCAAAATTTTATCATTTTATTGAAACTTATATTTTTCAGATTTTGTCTTTTCTTCATTTTGTGCAAAATTTAGCTTTTTGGAAATGAGTCAACATTTCCAGAAAAAAAAGGTCAATTTATCTCAAAATTCAATTTTGTCTGTTGCTCAACATTACGATTTTTTTTTTGAAATTACGATTTTGCTTCTCGAAATTAGGCACAAACTTCTTTAAAAAGTTGAAATTCTTCCTTTTCTCCTAAAGTTTAATTTTTTATTTTTCTATAAATTCGCCTTTTTCTGGAAATTCATTCGTTTTTTGATCGCAATTTCGAGGTTTTCTAAATTTCTCAATTTCACTTTATTTCCCAGATTCAAACTTTATCAAAATTTGATTTTTCATGAAAAATTTTGTCTCTTTTTCTGAAAATTTGACTTTTTTCAAACTTTACTTTGGGTTCTTTGGCTGTCGAAACGCGTTAGAGCAACCTTCGTTGTGTTTTTTAATCTTTTTTGTTTCAGGGGATAGGTTATATATTTCAATTTTTGAAGATAACCAAGGACCAGTCCGTTTCACCAAAAAAAAGTGTAATATGAAATTTCAACGTTCTTGTCCAAGTTTCGACTTTTCTTCAAACAACGGATTTTCTTTTTAAAATTTGACTTTCTTTAAGATGATTTCGTCGCTTTTTCTGGAAATTTGTGGTTTTTCTTTCTAAATCAGTCTGTTTTAAAATTGTTTTCTCGAAATTTCAATTAGTTCCTCAAAATTCAACGGTTTCTCGAAATTTCGAAATTTGTTTCTCGAAATCCATTTCTTATTAAAAAAGGTTTATCTCCAAATTTCAACTTTTTTCTTCAAATTTAACCTTCTACCTTTGTGGAAATTTTGACTTGTTCTTGAAGTACAAATTGTTATCGAAATTTCGAGTTTATTTTTGAAATTTTGAGTTTATTCTCTAAATTTTTCCTTTTTTAAGTTCGGCTATTCTCAAGATTCGCCTTTTTTGACTTCCACTGAGATATTATCTCAAAATTGGAATTTATTTTTGAAATTCGATTTCATGTTTACTCAAAATTTGATTTCCCCTGAGTATTTGGTTTTTTAAGGTTTGGTTTTTTTGGAAATTTATTTTTGTTTTAAATTCCACTTTACATTGATCTTTTTCTAGACATTTTAATTTATTCTTAAAATTCGTCTTTTAAACATTATTCACAGAATTCGATTTTTTCGCAAAATTTGAGTTTCTATTGAAAAATCTGCCTCTATTCTCAAAATTTTATCATTTTATTGAAACATATATTTTTCAGATTTTGTCTTCTCTTCATTTTGTGCAAAATTTGGATTTTTATAAAAATGAGTCACCATTTCCAGAAAGAAAAGGTCAATTTAATTCAAAATTCAATTTTGTCTGTTGCTCAACATTACGATTTTTTTCGAAGTTTTTTTTTTGAAATTACGATTTTGCTTTTTGAAATTAGGCACAAACTTCTTTAATAAGTTGTAATTCTTCATTTTCTTCTAAAGTTTAATTTTTTATTTTTCTATATATTTGCCTTTTTCTGGACTTTCATTCGTTTTTTGATCGCAATTTCGAGGTTTTCTCAATTTAACTTTATTTCCTAGATTCGAACTTTTTTCAAAATTTGATCTTTCATGAAAAATTTTGTCTCTTACAGCTAGGTCTTTTTCTGGAAATTTGACTTTTTTCAATCTTTACTTTGGGTCTTTTACTCGAAATTTCAATGTGTTGCCAAAATTTTAACTTCTTTTCAAATTTAATGTTTTCCTAAAGTTTGAAGTTCTGTTGGAAAGTTTATTGTTGACCTTTTACTCAAAATTTTGGCTCTTGTTGAATTTTATCTTTTTTAATTGTTCTCAAAGGTTGGCTTTTTCTTAAAATGTTAACTTTTATCTCAAAATTCGAGATTTTGTCCTTCTGAAAGTTTTGATTTTTGCTTGAAATTTGTCTTTTTCTGTAATTTTAACTTTTTTCTCGAAATTAGGTGGAAATTTTAATTAAAAAAATTCTGTTGAAATTTCGGTACTTCTCTTAAAAGTTAACCTTTTATATTTCCACAAATTTCGACTGTTTTCCGAAATTTATTATATTTTCAAAATTTCAAGTTCTATTCAAATGTAATGTTTTCTAAAATTTAAATTTCTGCTGGAAAATTCATTTTTTTTTCATAATGTTTTGTAGATAACCAAGGACCAGTCCGTTCCACCAAAGATAAAAATCTTCATTTGTAGAAAAAATTCTCTTAGTTTTATAAATATTTTGGGGGGCAAATAAATTAGTAAAAAGTCTACAAAATTAATTAAATATTTTTGGAAGTACTTTGACGGGTCATTACAATTTTTATTATACTCGTAAACAAATGGTGTTATTTTTGGCAGTCCAAAATTGTTTTTGATTTTATTCTCCAGAGTTATCAATCTAATTTTGGTGGAACGGACTGGTCCTTGGTTATCTTCAAAAATTGAAATACAGATCTTGTCCCTTAAAACTAAGAAAGATTACTGACATACTGACATACTGACATACTGACATACTGACATACTGACATACTGACATGCTGACACACTAACATACTGACCTACTGACAGTATCTCTCTGAAGATGATACATTGGCTATCGAAACGCGTTGTTGTGTTTTTTTAATCTTTCTTGATTTCAGGGGACAAGGGTATTTCAATCAATCTAATGTAATATGAGATTATAAAATTTTAATTAAGTTGTGTATCTTTTTTATTTTTTTGGATGCTTATTGATTCGTCTTGAATTACAAAATGAATATTTTATCTTACAAACTGGGTTCGCTAAGCTAAAATAAATTTCAATTCGTAAGTTCGTTCGTTTAGTTTTAAATGAAGTAAAATAATTCTAAAAATGTTATTATGTTTCATCAGAATATAAAACTCTCGTGTTATCCTGCTTTTCAGCTTTAAGCTCTTCAAATATTTAAACGTATTGGCTTACTTTCATTCTGCGATTATCAATATTACCTAGTTTGATTTCGTATCCCCTCATATACATATGCATGAGAATTAAATCAAAAATGTTAGCTTTAACAAAGTGAAAAATAAACTATTGTATGCTTTGGGATTAAAATTCGAAACAAGCAAAATTACGAAGGGGTAATACCTTTGGATTAGATCAATTTGTTAGCAATAAAAATAACTCGAATTTGGAAATAGGATCTTCCCAGAACAAGTTCTTATAAATTGAGATTTTTTGGAAAACTTGGAGTATCTCAAAATTCTGAGTTAGCATCTTTCGTGGAAGTTCGGTTTTTCCAAGTGTACACTATCAACGTTTACGTTTTTATTAGAATTTATGAATAAGGCATTTTTTCAATGAATATCAATGTTTTTCTCAAAACGATCTTCTTCGCAAAAGTTGAAGCTAAGTCTCAAAATATTTTCATAAAATCTACGTCTTCCGAGCTTTTTGACCATCTCCCACCAGAATGTGCGATGCAACCAAAGTTACAAAGTCACTGGCAGTGAGGTTGCAGATGGGTTGCCCCTTAACAACAACCATTAAATGCAAGAATTTTTGTTTGTGTTCGCATTTAATGGCTGTTGTAATGATGCAACCAAGCTTACAAAGGTCAGTAGTAGTGAGGTGATTTTCATTCCTGTATTGTGGGTTGCATCATAGCAACACCATTAAGTACAAGAGCGTTTTTTTTCTATTTTAAAATGTTAACGTTGTTTACAAATTTTGGAAGGAAATATTTTACAAGTTTACAAGATTAAAAGTTTCAAGAATTTTTTAAATTTCGACATCAGTTTCAAAATTTCAATCTTTTTTTCTCGATATTTGGAATTGTCTGCAGTTTTTTAGACTTTTTTGGCGTTTTTTTCGTTTCGACTTTAATCTCAAGATATTGACATTTATTCATTATGACTATTAAAACCATTATGACCATTATGACCATAAGATTACTATTTTAAATACTTTGTGTGTTATTACGAAAGGAAATTTTAATAGAACCTATGAATAAGGCTTTTTTAAAATAAATATTGAGGTTTTTCTCAAAACGATCTTCTTCGCAAAAGTTGAAGCTAAGCCTCAAAATATTTTTATAAAATCTACGTCTTCCGAACTTCATGACCATCTCCCACCAGGATCTGCGATGCAACCAAAGTTACAAAGTCACTGGCAGTGAGGTTGCAGATGAGTTGCATCATAACAACAACCATTAAATGCAAGAACTTTTTTTGTGTTCGCATTTAATGGCTGTTGTTATGATGCAACCAAGCTTACAAAGGTCACTAGTAGTGAGGTGATTTTCATTCCTGTATTGTGGGTTGCATCATAGCAACACCATTAAGTACAAGAGCGTTTTTTTTTCTATTTTAAAATGTTAACGTTGTTTACAAATTTTGGAAGGAATATTTTACAAGTTTACAAGATTAAATGTTTCAAGAATTTTTAAAATTTCGACATCAGTTTCAAAAGTTCAATCTTTTTTTCTCGATATTTGGAATTGTCTGCAGTTTGTTAGACTTTTTTGGTGTTGTTTTCGTTTCGACTTTAATCTCAAGATACTGACATTTATTCATTATGAATATTAAAACCATTATGACCATTATGACCATACGATTACTATTTTAAATACTTTGTGTGTTATTACGAAAGGAAATTTTAATAGAACCTATAAATAAGACTTTTTTAAAATAAATATTGAGGTTTTTCTCAAAACGATCTTCTTCGCAAAAGTTGAAGCTAAGCCTCAAAATATTTTTATAAAATCTACGTTTTCCGAACTTCATGACTATCTCCCACCAGGATCTGCGATGCAACCAAAGTTACAAAGTCACTGGCAGTGAGGTTGCAGATGAGTTGCATCATAACAACAACCATTAAATGCAAGAACTTTTTTTGTGTTCGCATTTAATGGCTGTTGTTATGATGCAACCAAGCTTACAAAGGTCACTAGTAGTGAGGTGATTTTCATTCCTGTATTGTGGGTTGCATCATAGCAACACCATTAAGTACAAGAGCGTTTTTTTTTCTATTTTAAAATGTTAACGTTGTTTACAAATTTTGGAAGGAATATTTTACAAGTTTACAAGATTAAAAGTTTCAAGAATTTTTTAAATTTCGACATCAGTTTCAAAATTTCAATCTTTTTTTTCTCGATATTTGGAATTGTACTGCAGTTTTTTAGACTTTTCTGGCGTTTTTTTCGTTTCGACTTTAATCTCAAGATATTGACATTTATTCATTATGACTATCAAAACCATTATGACCATAAGATTACTATTTTAAATACTTTGTGTGTTATTACGAAAGGAAATTTTAATAGAACCTATAAATAAGGCTTTTTTAAAATAAATATTGAGGTTTTTCTCAAAACGATCTTGTTCGCAAAAGTTGAAGCTAAGCCTCAAAATATTTTTATAAAATCTACGTCTTCCGAACTTCATGACCATCTCCCACCAGGATGTACGATGCAACCAAAGTTACAAAGTCACTGGCAGTGAGGTTACAGATGGGTTGCATCATAACAACAACCATTAAATGCAAGAATTTTTGTTTGTGTTCGCATTTAATGGCAGTTGTAATAATGCAACCAAGCTTACAAAGGTCACTAGTAGTGAGGTGATTTTCATTCCTGTATTGTGGGTTGCATCATAGCAACACCATTAAGTACAAGAGCGTTTTTTTTCTATTTTAAAATGTTAACGTTGTTTACAAATTTTGGAAGGAATATTTTACAAGGTTACAAGATTAAAAGTTTCAAGAATTTTTTAAATTTCGACATCAGTTTCAAAATTTCAATCGTTTTTTCTCGATATTTGGAATCGCCTGCAATTTTTTAGATTTTTTTGGCGTTTTTTTCGTTTCGACTTTAATCTCAAGATATTGACATTTATTCATTATGACTATCATAACATTATGACCATTATGACCATAAGATTACTATTTTTGATACTTTGTGTGTTACTACGAAAGAAAGTTTTATTAGAACCTATGAATAAGGCTTTTTTTAAATAAATATTGACGTTTTTCTCAAATGATCTTCTTCGCAAAAGTTGAAGCTAAGCCTCAAAATATTTTTATAAAATCTACGTCTTCGAATTCCTTGACCATCTTCCACCAGTTGTACGATGCAGCTAAGGATACAAAACTCATTCGTAGCGAGGTAATTTTCATTTCTGTATTGTGGGTTGCATCACAGCAACAACCATTAAATGCAAGCACTTTTTTTGTGCTCGCATTTAATGGCTGTTGTTATGATGCAACCAAGCTTACAAAGGTCACTAGTAGTGAGATGATTTTCATTCCTGTATTGTGGGTTGCATGATAACAACACCATTAAATAAAAGAACTTCCTTTTTGATTTTGAAATGTTAACGTTGTTTATAAATTTTGAAAAGAATATTTTACAAGTTTACAAGATTACCAGTATCGAGATTTTTCAAAATTTCGACGTCAGTCTCAAAATTTCGATCTTTTTTTCTCGATATTTGGAATTGTCTGCAGTTTTTTAGACTTTTTTTGACGTTTTTTTCGTTTCTATTTTAATCTCAAGATATTGACATTTATTTATTGTGACCATTATAACAATTATGATCATTATAACCGTTATGACCATTATGACCATAAGATTACTATTTTGGATACTTTGTGTGTTATTACAAAAGTGAATTAACCTTTGACTTTCATGATTCCGTCATGTTTATAAAAACAAATTTCTCGTCGCTGCACCAGATAATTTCAATGCGAGGAGCTTTGAAATGTATATGATTAATTCAAAATTGTCACGTCGATTTATTGGGTCACCTTAATTAGCACAGAATTTAAAGGATTTAAAAAACCCAAATTTTTAATGATTCTCATCGCATCATGCTCTCAATGCTTTGAAGGCACAATGGGGTTGCCCTTTGCAAGTGGATTGAACTTTAAAAAAAGTTTCTAGTTTTCAGATCTAAAATTCAAAATTTTTTGTCGAATTTTCAAGAAGTCTTTCAAACTATCGAACTTCTGGAGTATAATTCGAAAGTGTTGCTAATTTAAATTTTCCTCAAGTTGGTCTTTGCCCTGGATGCCAAGTTTGTAACGCAGAATTCTCCGGCGATGGTGGCACTTGCACTTGGCGGTTTTTTTCTGAGTTCATTTTCTCAAAAGTAACCAATATTAAACGAATGACTCTGCTACATTCATTAGATTCATCTCCCAAGATCAATGACATTCCAACATTCCGTGTTCACTTACAAATGTAAATAATGCATTTACTCGTCAATAGTGCAGATAAAAATACCAGATTTTTTATCGTCGCTCAAATTTTTACCTTATCGCGAAATACGACAAACGATTTATTATTCGCCTTTCAACGCATGATGCCCTAAATTGTCAATTTTTATAAATCGATGTAGGTGAGATAACAGATAAGAATTATGGTCATTTATTTGCACTTTCAGTCACTTTTGGAGTTTAGATGTAGTCATTCCCGGTGAGTTCATAGTCCCTGAAGGTACACCGTCAACTGGGAACGACCCTAATCATGGTGAGTAAGGGAATTTTTTCGCTTTATTAGAAATGGTTTTATATATCGATGGGGGCCCATTATTTTTTTATGTTAGGTCAATTACTCATCTTACTAATTACTAATTACTAATTACGTCTTGGAAAATCCGAAAAGAAAACCTGGATAATCATCTTTATCTTTTTTTAACGATTCTGTTGAGTTCTTGCAATAATACTCGTCCAAGAAAATATGTTCTTTCCGATGAATTCCCAATTTGTCGTATTGATTATTAATTAGATGAAGTTCAAAGGTATTTTAAGTATCACGATAAGTTTTCCCCTTTAAACTTCTGTCGTTATTTTATTATAATAAGTACTACAGAAAATATTGAGATAACTATCAAATAAATCACTACAGCTACCGTATTAGATTTGTAACTAGCGGATTGTTTATTTAGTTATAAAAACTAACATTACGAGCGTAAGATTGCTATTTTGGACACTTTGTATGTTATCACCCGAGGGGATTAAGCTTTGACTTTCATAATTCCGATTATGTCTATAAAAATAAACTTCTCATCGCTACACCTGATAATTGCAACGCAAGGAGTACTCGATAATGGCGCCAATAATTAGTTTTTATACTAAGCTCACAAATTAAATAAATAAGAGAAGAATAAGAAGAAATAAAAAAGGACAGCCTTGGAGGCTGCCGACGGAAATGAAAGCGTAAAACTAGAAAATATGTAGTGTTGCAGTTCAAACTCTTACTAGTGAACAAGTCAGAATATTGGAAATATTTAAAAATAAATGCTATCAAACTGACTTACCTTTTCATATTTGGTTGTATGGTGGTTTGGATGCTTGTATTGTGTGGAGAAGAATTTAACATTCATTGATAATGAAATACACTTTAGTATGCTCTTATGTTAACAGTAGAACATACAGGGTGGCGCAATTAAACTGTCAACTAAATCAAAATGCTGAATTGTTTTTATTTCTTCGTGAGTTTTATGGAATCATGGTAACTTTTTTTTTGTTTTAGTGTAAGATTGGGTACTTTATGGAACTTTAAGTTCTTTAATTAGAGCTCATTTTACAATATTCGTTACTTCGCGCTGATATTTTCAAATAATTCAGACAAATTTTTCGATCAGCAGCCAATTTTTTGACATAACTTTTCGAACATCTGCGGATGTTGCTGTCCTTTTTCGACTACCACCATAACGTTTCGCAATGATGTTTTTATGGTACGTTGCACAAGAAATTTATTTACATTCAAATGCTGAAGCTCTCTAACAATCGTCTTTTACGATTTTCCAAACAAATATACAGGCTGGACCATAACTAATGGTACTCAAAGCAAAGGTGGATTTTTTGAATAAAAATAATGTGATTTAGCTACATTTACCTTATACCAAAAGTTGATATTAACAGAGATACAGGGTGTCAAAGTTGAAACAAAAAATTCGATTTTTTTCGTATAGCTATGAAATGAATTGTAATATAGGCACGAAATTTGGCACAAGGGGGTTTCTTAAGTCAACAAACTCTAATTTGCTAACATATTACCAATAACTTATAGGGGGCGCTACCTGCGCTATCCTGCATAATTCTAAATCATCAAAACTTTTTTGTGCACCCACATATATCAATTTTAAATGCGTTATTTTATTTCCCCATATTTTTCACATAAAAAAGGTGTACTTTCTGAAAGTTGATACGAGCAACCGTTTTCAAGATATTTGCCTTTAAATCTTGACGTGACTTGGTTTTAAATTACTAAAATATTAAATTTTCGAAGTAGGCTTGAAATAAAAGTAATCATAAGACAGCTTTGAAAGTAATTTATGTCAAATATTACTTTGGTGGATAATATTATTACCTAAATTTTGAAAATCTCAATAAAGAAAATCCAAAAAATTAAGACGTAATCTATTTTCTAAGATAGAGATGTGAGATATAATGTCTAAGTCGGCACAAGAAAATTTTAATAGTCTGGGTGGTCAAAGCAACTAGCTGGAAATGAGTTTTGATAAAAGATAGTCAGATTTTTAATTGTTTACAATCCCTTTACATGAAAATGGTCATTTCTCACATACTTATCTTTAAAAATAAATTTTGTTTTGGTATTTTATTTAAATTTGCTGCAAAAATTTAAAAAACATGTGTAATAATAATGTCAGTACAATAATATTTAATATAAACTATTTTAGAGTCGGTTTTATTACTTTTATGTCGAAACCTTCTGCGAAAATTTCACATTTACATAACTTAAAATAAACGTACTGCAAACTTTGGACGCAAATATCTTGAAAACGGTTGCTTGTATCAACATTTAGAAAGTATACCTTTTTTACGTAAAAAATGTAGGTAAATAAAAATATCTATTTAAAATAAGTGTGCATAAAGGCACAAAAAAGTTATGATGCTTTAGAATAATACAAGGTAGCGCAGGTGGCGCCCCCTATAAGTTACTGGCAATCGGTTAGCAAATTAGAATTTCTTGCCCAAAGAAACCCTTCTATACCAAATTTTTTGTCTGTAGAGAAATGTGTTCATCAGTTATGCAAAAAAATCACATTTTTTTTTTAATTTTGATCCCCTGTATCTCTGTTAATATCAACTTTTGGTATGAGATAAATATGGCTAAGTCGCTTTATAATTTTATTCGAAAAATCTACTCTTGCTCTATGTACCATTACGCATGGTCCACCCTGTATATACTTAAAATGATTTTTATTTTACCTCAAAATTTGAAATTTTTTAATGATTTCCTTCGCAAAATTTTACATAATTTCATGCAACTTTCATCTTAAAATTGCGACTTTACTTTCAATCTGCCATTTTTTTTCTGAAAAGTAGATTAGAAATTATTATTTTCCACATTTTTTAAAAAAATATCGACTTTGTTTTCCAATTTTTAAAGCAAATTAACTTTTGTTACTTGAATACTTTTTTCAACATTTCCGGTTCCTTCTTGAAATTTGGAATTTTTCTCAAAATATTTCTTTTCTTTTTCTAAGATTTCGAGTTTAAAATAAACATGTTTTACTCTATTCTAAATTTTGACTCAAGCAGTAACACCTTTTTCATTGAAATTAGGGAAACACGGCTTTTCTACATTTTTTTTTAATTCAAATTTTTCTGAAAACTTTTTTATAAACTCCAAATTTACTTCTTTCCTTAAACTTCGATTTTTTGTTTTATAATCTGATAATCCCTATTTTTTGAAGTTAGTCAACATTTTGATTGCTTTTGAACTTTTTTCTTCAAATTCAATTTCAAACCAAATTAAGTTTTGTTACTTCAATACTTTTTTAAAAATTTCCGGATCTTTCTTGAAACTTGGAATTTTTCTCAAAATATTTCTTTACTTTTCCTAAGATTTTGAGTTTTAAAATAAACATGTTTTGCTCTATTCTAAATTTTGACTCAAGCAGTAGAACCTTTTTCATTGAAATTAGGATAACCCAGCTTTCCTTACATTTTTTTTTTAATTCAAGTTTTTCTGAAAACTTTTTTATAAACTCCAAATTTACTTCTTTCCTTAAACTTCGATTTTTTGTTTTATAATCTGATAATCCCTATTTTTTGAAGTTAGTCAACATTTCGATTGCTTTTGAACTTTTTTCTTCAAATTCAATTTCAAACCAAATTAAGTTTTGTCACTTCAATACTTTTTTAAAAATTTCCGGATCTTTCTTGAAATTTGGAATTTTTCTCAAAATATTTCTTTACTTTTCCTAAGATTTTAAGTTTAAAATAAACATGTTTTCCTCTATTCTAAATTTTGACTCAAGCAGTAGCACCTTTTTCATTGAAATTAGGAAAACACAGCTTTCCTTACATTTTTTTTTAATTCAAGTTTTTCTGGAAACTTTTTTATAAACTCCAAATTTACTTCTTTCCTTAAACTTCGATTTTTTGTTTTATAATCTGATAATCCCTATTTTTTGAAGTTAGTCAACATTTCGATTGCTTTTGAACTTTTTTCTTCAAATTCAATTTCAAACCAAATTAAGTTTTGTTACTTCAATACTTTTTTCAACATTTCCGGATCCTTCTTGAAATTTGGAATTTTTCTCAAAATATTTCTTTACTTTTTCTAAGATTTTGTGTTTAAAATAAATATGTTTTGCTCTAGTCTGAATTTTGACTCAAGCAGTAGCACCTTTTTCATTGAAATTAGGAAAACACAGCTTTCCTTACATTTTTTTTAATTCAAATTTTTCTGGCAACTTTTTTATAAACTCCAAATTTACTTCTTTCCTTAAACTTCGATTTTTTGTTTTATAACCTGATAATCCCTATTTTTTGAAGTTAGTCAACATTTCGATTGCTTTTGAACTTTTTTCTTCAAATTCAATTTCAAACCAAATTAAGTTTTGTTACTTCAATACTTTTTTCAACATTTCCGGATCTTTCTTGAAATTTGGAATTTTTCTCAAAATATTTCTTTACTTTTTTTAAGATTTTGAGTTTAAAATAAACATGATTTGCTCTATTCTAAATTTTGACTCAAGCAGTAGCACCTTTTTCATTTAAATTAGGAAAACACAGCTTTCCTTACGTTTTTTTTTTAATTCAAATTTTTCTGGCAACTTTTTGTAAGCTCCAAATTTACTTCTTTCCTTAAACTTCGATTTTTTGTTTTTTAATCTGATAATCCCTATTTTTTTAAGTTAGTCAACATTTCGATTGCTTTTGAACTTTTTTCTTGAAATTCAATTTCAAAACAAATTAAGTTTTGTTATTTCAATACTTTTTTCAAAACTTCCGGATCTTTCCTAAAATTTTGAATTTTTCACAAAATATTTCTTTTCTTTTCCTAAGATTTTAAGTTTAAAATAAACATGTTTTGCTCTATTCTAAATTTTGACTCAAGCAGTAGCACCTTTTTCATTGAAATTAGAGAAGCACGGCTTTCCTTACATTTTTTTTTAATTCAAATTTTTCTGGAAACGTTTTTATAAACTCCAAATTTATTTATTTCTTTAAACTTCGATTTTTTCTTTTATAATCTGATAATTCTTATTTTTTGAAGTTATTAGTCAAAATTTCGATTGCTTTTGAACTTTTTTCTTCAAATTCCACTTTAAGTTCAATATTCTAATTTTTTTCTCGAAATCTCTTCAAATTCTAATGATTTTTTACGATGACGACTTTCTAAAACTTCCCAAAATTCCAGGATTTGACTTTGTTCCCCAAAATTTTCGTTAAAATCTCGCTATTTCGAATGTTTTGTACAAATTTGGAAATTTCAGTTAAAATGTCAAGAAACAATGCCTAATATTCCAATTTAATGCCGAATTGAGCTCGAAATTTTAAGAGTAAACTTGAAATGGTGGCATGTCCGAAAAAGTCTAATTTAAACTTCGAATTTTTTACGTGGTTTTCTAGTTATTTTTATTTTGAACACTGACTTTTTTTTTCAAAATTTCGACTTTAGCCTCGAAACTGCGATTTTCTTTTAGAATGTTTTGAATTTAGAAAATTAATTGTTTTCCAAAATATTAATTGTTTTTAAAGTACTCCTGGTTTAAATTAGTTTGTCCTGTTGCTCCTTGAAATTGTGTGTCAAAAATCGATTTTTGTATGTTTTTTAATAAATTTTGAATTTTAAATAAAGTCGAAAAATTGAAAAACGAATCTTATCCCCTGAAACCAAGAAAGATTAAAAAACACAACAGAGCAACCTCTTTTGTGTGTTTTAATCTTCTAATCAAGATTTATATTTCCATTTTTGAAGGTAACCAAAGACCAGTCCGTTCCATCAAAAAAAAAAGTTCATTTAATGATGTCTCATCTCTTCGGAATGAGAATGAATTATTTTCTATAAAATTGGTAATTTATAACCTAAACGAGTTAAGTTATGCTTTTGTAAACATAATACAGTGGTGTCTGCTTATAATGAACCTCAAGGGACCAAAGAATTCGGTTCGTTGTAAGCAAAATTCAAAACGACGAATAATAAAGGTATTTCAACCGTTCGTACCTTACAGATTGGTTCGTTAAAGCACAATTTTATATTAAGCAGGCTCATTATTAAGCGGCCCTCACTGTATTGAGTATAGAACGCGTTTCAATAGCCAAGCTATCATCTTCGGAGAGATAAAAAAAATGTTTTTTCTCAACATTTTAAGTTTCTCCACAAATTTTTCAGTTCGAGCTGAAATTGTTCCTAAAATATCGTCTTTAAAATTGAAATTTTGCCTTTCTTTTTCCGAAAATGTTTCCTTGATCATGAAACTTCAATTTTATTATAGAAAATTTGAGTTTAGAAAGTAAATTATATTTTTTTAAAGAATTTTGACTCTTAAAATTTATATCTACATTAAAAATTTGGAATTTCTGGTAAAAATGTTAGGAAAACTTTTTTTTGTAGTGAAACGGACTGGTCATTGATTAACTTTAAAAATTGAAATACAAATATTGTCCCCTGAAACCAAGAAAGATTAAAAAACACAACAGAGGTTGCTCTGACGCGTTTCGATAGCCAAGCTATCATCTTCAAAGAGATACTTGTTGTGTTTTTTAATCTTTCTTGGTTTCAGGGGACAAGATTTGTATTTCAGTTTTTTTTTAGCAAAACATATTTCAAATGCAAAAGTCCTGGTTTCAATTTAAAATTTAGTTCCTTTTTTATTTTGAATTTTAATTCAAAATCTGGAAAAGAAAACAATTCAACAGAAGTAAAAGAGAAGAAAATGGAATTTTTGAGAAAAAACAAACTAAATATATAAATAACAATCATTTTTCAAAACGTCGACTTAAATCACATAATTTCGAGTGTTGGAAATTTTGACATTTTTGATCAAAAAATCAAATATGCGAGATTTTTAACAAAATTCCAAGTTTAAACTTTTAATTTTAAATATCTTTAAGTTCAAAGTTCAACTGGTGATTTCAAGAAAAATGTCTATATTTAAAGAATAAATTCAATATTTTGGAAAAATATATTAGGTTAAATAATAATAATACTTGCTAGAAAAAGGCCAAATTTTGTTTGAAGTCGAAATTTTAGAAAAAAATGATATAAAAAGTACAAGATTAAATGTAAAGTTTTAAAATAAAAATGTTAAATGATCGAAAAAAGCTAAATCCTTTATCAAAAACTATCTCAAAAATTTTACTCTTTCTAAAAATTTTAAAGTTTTCAGCAATATATTCAAAAAAACTTGAATATTTGGGTCGATATTTCTATAAATTGAAATACAGAACTTGTGCCCTGAAACCAAGAAAGATTAGAAAACACAACCAACGTTGCGATCATCTTCAGAGAGATAGTCTCTGAAGATGGCTGTCAAAACGCGTTAGAGCAACGTTTGTTGTGTTTTTTAATCTTTCTTGGTTTCAGAACAAGTTCTGTATTTCAAAAATTGAAACACAAAACTTGTCCCCTGAAACCAAGAAAGATTAAAAAACACAGCTGTCATCCTCAGTTTCTCTCTGAGGATGACAGCTTGGCTGTCGAAACGCGTTAGAGCTACCTCTGTTGTGTTTTTTAATCTTTCTTGGTTTCAGGGGACAAGTTTTGTGTTTCAATTTTTGAAGATAACCAAGGACCAGTCCGTTTCATCAAAATCTGTATTTCAATTTTTGAAGATAACCAAGGACCAGTCCGTTCCACCAAATCGATATTTCTATATTGAGGTAGAAATTTTGAGAACTCTTCTTTTAAATAAAGTGAAAGTTCTTGTTTTCGAAATTTTGATTTTGACCTCAAAATTTCAATTCAATTCTGGACTTTTTTAAATCTAATCTTTTTACTCCAAAGCAGTGGCGGCTCGTAACCAAAAGTAATGGGGGTGCTGCGACAATGTTTAAGGGTTTAAAATTTTTAAGATTTCGATTGAAAATTTCGACATTTTTAAAACGTTACTTTTTGAAAACTTTAGATTTCCTGATAATAAAAACTTTTGATAATGTCGCGTTTTTTGAAAGGTTGGATTTTGACCAAATTTCGACTTTATTGCAAAATTTAATTTTTACCATTTGAAAATTCTTACTTTTTCTGAAAATGTAAATTTTTTCAAATCTGGACGTTTTTTTTAATTTTCGACTTTTTTCTAAATTTCATCTTTGTTTATAATTTTTTTTGGAAAATTATAATTTTTGAAAACTTCGATTCTTAATAATTTCAACTGGTTTTTATTTAAATGTCAACTATTTTTCAAAATTTCGACCTTTTTTGCAAAGTTTCGATTATTTATTAATTTTTTTGTTGAAAATTTGGGCTACTTTTCGAAATTCTTTCAAAATTTTGAAATTTCATGAAATGTTTGACATTTTGTCAAAATTTTATTTTTTTTGACCTACAATTTCAACTTTTTAAAAAAATGTTCCACTTTGATTCAAAATTTTAACTACCAAAAATTTAAATTTTTTCCAAAATTTTAACTTCTCAGTATTTCAACTTTTGAAAACCTCGATCAATCTGATAATTTTGACTCGTTTTCAATATTCCGCTTTCGAAAATTTTGATTTTTATTGAAAAGTGTGCAAATTTCCCAACTATTCAAAATTTAAACTTTTTTAAAATTTCGAATTATTTCGTAAATTCGATAAAAATTCTCAAATCTTTTGCCAATTTTGATATTTTTTTAATTTCAACTAAATTTCGACCTTTTTTTTAAAAAAAATTTCATCTATTCCAAAATTTCGAGTTCTTTTGGACATTTGAAAGATTTTAAAAATGTATGCCTTGTCAACAAATTTCGACTTTTAATTTTTACCTTTTCTTAAATCAGCACTTTTTTGAAATTTTTGACTAGTTTAATTCCCACTTTGTTGAAAATTCCGGCCTTTTTCAAATGTGTGAATTTTTTAAAATTTTAGTCATTTTCAAAAATTTAAAGTTTTTGGAAAACTTTTTTAATTTCAACTATTTTCAATATTTCGACATTTTTTGGAAACTTTTATTTGAAAATTGTAATTTTTTGAAGTCAGACATTTCTTACAACCTTTTATTGAAATTTTTGACTAATATTTCGTAAAATTTCGAATCCATTTCAAAACTTCGACGTTTTTTTCAAAATGTCTACTCTTTTTGAAAACTTGATTTTTTTTTTAAGTTTGAACTTTTTTAAAAAATTTTATTTATACATTTTTTTAAACACTTCCAATTAATTCTTCGGCCTAAAAGAAAAGATTCTATATAAACTTGAACTATTGAAAATTTCGACTTTTTTCAAAATTCTACCGTTTCAAAATTTCAACTTTTTTAATAATTACGAATTTTTCGATAATTCTGAGTTTTCTCCAATATTTAAAAAATTCAGCTTCTTTGTTAATTTAATTAAAAACTGCAATTGATTTTAAATGTCGATATTTTTCCAAAAATTCATGTTTTATTCACATTACCAAAATTATTGAAAATGTTGACCACTTTAAAAATTGAATTTTTTTTTAAAGTTCGATAATTGTAGCTTTATTTTTTAAAAGTGGTAATGTTTTTCTTTTTAAATTTACATTTTTTGAAAAAAATTTCGAAATAACACTCGAATTAAAAAAAATCAATAACTAAAATTTCTACCTTTAAAATTGAGCAAAGTTTTAAAACAAATTTCCAAAAAAAAACTTTCATTTAAATTACAAAATAAAATGAACTTTAAAAATATTAAGATTTCGTTGGAAAACTTAAATTTCCAAAACAAATTAGAGATAAATCAAAATTTCTACAAGAAAAAATATTTTAAAGACAAAATCTCCAGGAAAAGTCTAAATTTCAAAAAAAATCTTTGTACAAAATGTTTAGAGAAAAACATAAATTGCATAGGGGGAAAAAGCAAAATTTCTTAGAGAAAAAAATCGAACTTTGAAAAAAAATTTGAAATATTTGTACAAAAAAGTCGAAATTTCTACTCCATTTCAAAACTTCGACGTTTTTTTCAAAATTTCTACTCTTTTTGAAAACTTGACTTATTTTAAAAGTTTGAACTTTTTTACACATTTTATTTATAGTTTTTTTTAAACATTTCCAATTAAATCTTCGACTTGAAAGAAAAAAAAAGTCGAAATTTTTTGTTTTTCCCAAAATGCTGAAATTTTTTTAGAGCTTTCAGGGTTTTTTTCAAACATTTTTTGTCAAAACTACAAAATAAAATGAACTTTAGATTGTCAAAGTGTCGTGAAAAAACTTAGCATTTTTAAAGCAAATTAGAGGAACACAAAGAAAAATCTGGAAAAGTTGGAATTTCTAAAAGAAAATTTCAGAACAACACTTTCAGGAGAAATGGAAATTTATAGAAAATTTCTTTTTACAAAATATTTAGGAAAAATGAAAACTTTGCAGAAAAAATTAAAATTTTCTAAAAAATTGGAAATATTTGAAAAAAACTCAAAATTTTTATACAAAATGAGATTGGTTCGAAGATATCGTATTAACTTATTTCTTAGAGAATTAGTAAAATGCGAGATGAGTTGGATTTAAATTTTTTCTTGTCTCAAAAGTTGACATTTTCAAAGAAATTTGAGTTTTTTCTTAACACTTTAATTTCTGCTCGAAATATTGATTTCTTTCTCAAAACTTTTACAAAAATTTGTTTTTGAAAATGTGATTTTGATCAAAATTAAAAATAAAATAGGTTTTTAAATGTCGTAGCTTCGTGAAAGAAACCTAAAATTTCTATAAAAAGGAATGAGAGAAAATTTAAAATTTTTACAAACAATTGTGTAATGAAAAGTGTTCAGAAAATTTTGAGAAAAAAAACTCGTAAGCGAACTTGGGGGTGCTGCAGTTCCACAGTGCCTATATGCCAGCCGCCACTGCTCCAAAGTTATATAAAACAAAGTCGAAAGTCGACATTTTGGAAGTCAAAATTTTGAAAAATGTGAATGAAAAAATATGGTCATGTCCGCTGCAATCTTGAAGTTGCGAGTAGAATCTGAAGTATTCTTTCTACTTTCAAGTTCAGGGGCGGATCCAGAAAGGAGCTCTTTGGGATCGCGATTTGACCGAAATTTAAAACAATATTTATTGTTTTTTTCCTGATTAGCTTCTCTATTTATCAACGGCATGACACGCTATTGGATTGAGGTATTTTAGCTTTGGTAATGATTTGTTTTGTTTTGGTTTTGTTTTGTAAAGCTTATTTTTTTATGTGTTTTACCATTTCACAAATTTTTCCAGTTTGCGGAATTTTTTCACCAATCCACGAACCAATAAATGGTGAGAAAATCTGTCCTTAGTTATAATTTGAAAAATTTGAATATATAAACAATATTTGGAGTACTAATATCGCATTCTGTATTAATAAATATTAGTAGTTTACGTTTGGTTGCGTTGGACCCAATAAAATACTGAGGTTGATCTAAACTTTTCATGCAACAATTTTGGTAACTAATTAAAATAGAAAAGCATTTAAGATCATACAAAATACCCAAGTAATTCAAAGGGTGTTTACGTTAAGAAAAACAAAAATGGGCGTCCATTTCC
Organism: Dastarcus helophoroides; assembly: GCA_028583605.1. Taxonomy (NCBI): domain Eukaryota; kingdom Metazoa; phylum Arthropoda; class Insecta; order Coleoptera; family Bothrideridae; genus Dastarcus; species Dastarcus helophoroides. The sequence continues at coordinate 20,266,841 of CM053337.1, read as the reverse complement.
TGAAGTGCCACCATTTAAAAATATTTCATTTAGGTTTGCAAGAGTCAGTTCTGGCTGACTACTAAATTTTTACATCAATACAGTTTTGGAAAGTCACGACGATCTAAGTGAGTTACTATGTAGCATTTCCATTTTTTTTTTGTAGGCTACCAGGGGTGTAAATATAAAACCAAAATTTTTGTATAGAAAATACACGTTTATTGTATAAAAATGATACAAAATACCTTATTTAAAGTATTGTCCTTCGCTAGCTACACATTTTTCCCATCTCTCTGGCAATTTGTGGATTCCACGCCAAGAAAACTCCTGCTCTTTTGAGGCAAACCAATCATCGAGCTACTTTTGTACGTCTTCGTAAGAAGTGAAGCGCTGCTCACCAAGTGCGTATCCCATCGATGAGAATAAATAATAATCAGATGGAGCCAATTCTGGTGAATAAGTGAAAGATTTTCCTAAGTGTACTCCTCAATCGCCTGCTTGACCGGTTTTGCTGAGTGTGATGGTGCATTGTCATGAAGCAGAATCACTTTGTGTTGCCTTTGTAGATATGTTGGTATTTTTTCACTCAAACCTTGATTTAAATCGATCATTTGTTGTCAATAGCGTTCAGTATTAACGATTTCGCCAGGTTTTAGTAGTTCATAATCGATGGCACCTTCTTGATCCCACCAAACACAGAGCATTGTCTTCCGTCCATACCGATTGGGTCTTGCAGTGAATGTTGATGTTTCTCCTGGAGTTACCCACGATATTTTACGCTTAGGATTTTTGAAATATATTCACTTTTCATCGCCAGTCACAATTCGTCGGAGAAAAAACTTCCTTTTGTACCTGGCGAGCAGCATTTGGCAAGAGGTTTTCCGGTTTCCTGCTGTCTTTCAGTCAGTTGATGTGGAACCCATTTCCCGACCTTCTGAATCTTCCCCATGGCTTTCAGACGTATGAAGACGGCTTGTCTTGTCACATTTAGTTGATCCGCTAGTTGTTGTTGCGTTTGAGCGTCATCTTCATCCAACAATGCCTCCAATTCGTTGTCTTCAAACTTTTTCGGTGGTCTTCCACGCTCTTTGTTTGTCACTTCAGAATCGCCACTTTTGAATTTTTTAAACCACTCAAACCACTGTGATTTACCAAGGCCATGCATGCTCTCCGTAAGCTTCTACAAGCATTCGATGCGATTCTGCAGCACCTTTCTTCAAATGGTAACAAAAAATCAAAGCTGTCCGCAAATCGTTGTGGCTCAGCACAAAACTTAATATCTTCAACGCTATTAAAACTATGCCTGGTGTTGTTTTGAGTTGAGAACTTTTGTCAGATGTCAACACAAGCAAATAGCATCGCTAGCGTGGTGTTCGGTATCGACAGCGCCATTTATTGGCAAATTCCGGTTTCATATTTGCACACCTGGTAAATGCTTTTAGATCAAAATTATTAATATGACTGAAAATATAAGTTTCATTTTGTTTATTTTTTTTCGGTAAAAACTAACCCTTGAAATACAAATCAAGAAGACAAGATTTCTATTTCAATTTTTGAAGACAACCAAGGATCAGTCCGTTCCACCAAAAAAAAAACCAACCCTTGTCTTTTTTTGTTAAATTTAATTATTAAACTAGCTTCTTATTCGCCAATCCTTGTCAAGTGTTACTCATTTGCTCTTTGAAGGAAAAACCTAGACTTACTTAAATATCAAATTTATTATGAATGTACCAAACTTCATCTTTTGTTCTTGTAAGCGATATTACTGCCTCATCAATTTCAGATCAGATGGCCCTTTCTACTAATTCTATGTTCGTTTGGAACGACAGCGTTGGAAAACTGTTTACCAAATTCGATTGCAGAAGCTGAACACCACCAAACACAACCACCAGAGGACGTCAGGGTAAGCAGCACCGAAGTCCACAAAATCATCGAAGAAGAAACAGACGCCTGCAACACCACCGATTACCACGAATACATCAGCTGCATTCAGAAGCGGATGAAAAGGTGCACGGACTGCGAAGAGGATGATGACTGCGATGGAGGTGATTGTGAAAGCAGCTGCGATGAATGCGATTGCAACAACTGCTACTCATCCAGCTCCTGCAGCAGGGAGAGCTGTTGCGACAGCTGCTGCCAAATGTCCTCCTGCAGGAGCAACCACTGCTGCCATAAAACGTGCCACAGCGTTTGCAAAAGTATTTCATGCAGGAGAAATTGCAGGCAGAAGTGTTATAAAACAGTCCGGGAGAAGCAAAGGGAAGAAAGCAGCTACGGTCACGTCGCAGCTGATTTTAACTCAAATAGTACAAATGAGGCCACCCACAATTTAACCGCCATAATCCACATTCATAATTATCTGAATAACACGAATTTAATCGACATTCCACTGAGCATGAATAACACGAATTTGAATAGTATTAACACCACCGGAAGTGGAGGCGTTGGGGGAAGTGGTTTGGGAGGAAGCGGTGCTGGTGGTTCCGGCGGTTCCAGCGGTGGAGGTGCTGGAGGCGGAGGTGATACATCGAACCATTGCTGTCGAGTTATAGGGCCGAGGAGATGTGTCGGGACAAATTATTTTCCATTTATGCGATGTTTCCACAATCGTTTTGTTCAATGTGGGGATATGTGTCAATCGCCCATAGTTCACGGTTATAGTCAAGAAGTTTGTGCACCGCATATGCCACATTCTTGTCACCAGCAGATGGTCTACGTACCCCAACCCCAACCGCGTTGTCATTACCAGCCAGCTTGGCCCTATGTCTCTTGCGGGGGATTCCCGAATTGTGAAGGATGCTACTCGCATTTGTTCGGGGGACATTCGTACGGCAGCTGTTCTTCTTCTTGCTATGGACATGGAGTGGGCCCGTATATGCCATTAGGACCATATTATCAACCAGGTGAGTATTTAGATTGCATAAGCAGTTTTTTTTTATGTCGTTGGTACTGCAATTTAATCACATTTTTTCTTCTTATTTATATGTTTCTTGAAATCTGCATCTATTTCTATGGTTCAAAAATTCATATAAAAATATTGTCCCCTAAAACCAAGAAAGATGAAAAAATACAACAACAGTTGCGTTGAGAGAGCAATTGTTGTCTTTTAATTTTTATTGGTTTCAGGGGACAGGATTTTTGTATCAATTTTTAAAGGTAACCAAGGATCAGTCAGTTCCACCAAAATTTTTATAGTTGACATCTTAAAATAACGCTAAATGTTTATAGTGTTTAAAGCTGAAAGAATAGTTGAAATATGTAGAAGAATCTTAGAGTAGTGTCAAGGTCTTTTTGTTTTATTTTATTTAAATATTTTTAAACTTTTTAAAGTAAATGAAACTTTAAAGTAAATGAAACTTTAAAGTAAATGAAAATCCTTCCAAATGCTTTAGAAACATTTCAAAGTCCTTAGAATTATCCTACGGATTTCAAATTGTTTCTGCATATGTTTTGATTTTTTTTAAAAGTTTAATCCACTCGTGAAGAGTAACCCCATTATGCTTTCAAAGCCCTGCGAGTAGGATGCGGAAACAAGGATAGATGACCGCCTTCTTAAACAAGGATAGGTTGTAATTTTTGGGAAAAATTTCTTTCGGTGATAATTTTTCTTCGCAATTATTTTAATTTAGTTGATATGTCACCCGAAATGCTAGTGTAACACACACCCAACTTTCTTTAACATGTTAAATAAATCTTTTTTTTTATTTCGACATTACACTTTTAAAATTTTCACATTTTGGCAACGTATGTTTGAAATCCTCGTCATTTGGAGTCTTTTCAAAATTTTGCCTTTTTTGCAAAACAACTTTTTTCAAAATGTTGTCTTTTTTTGAACATCTTCACTTTGTTTTATCTTTATTTCAAACTTAGACTCAAAAATTCGACTTTTAAAAAATATGCTTGAATTTTTGCCAAAATTTCAGCTTTATCCAATACTTCGTTTGCCAAAATTTCAGCTTTATCCAATACTTCGTTTGCCAAAACTTCAGCTTTATCCAATACTTCGACGTTTTTGAAACTCTTAACATTTTAAAATTTCGACCTTTTGAAAATTTTGGCTTTTCTACATAATACTGACTTTTCTAGGTAAATTTATGTTTTCTTTTGAAAATATAAAATCTTTTTTGTAAATTTGTTTTTCATTTTAGTTAAAGTTTCATTAAAAGAGATTTAACAGTTTTCGAGATTGTCCAAGACAAAATACCAGTCGACAGACAGACACTTAGATGCTCCAATTTTATTAATATAGATATAGATTTTTTCAAAATTTTAATTTGTCAAGCTTTGGACTTTATTGAGATTTTCACCTTTTTCAAAATTTAAACTGTTCGATTCTTGAAGATTCGATATTTCCAATTTCCACTTTTATTAAAAGGGCAGCTTTTTCAAAAACTTTCACCTTTCAAAGCATATAATTACTATATTTTCGAAAATTGGATAGAATTTTTTTGTACATTTTTACTGTTCTGAAAATTTCGATTTTTTTTTCAAAATCTCCATTCTTTAAATATTCCTATTTTTTTTGAAAATGTCATGTTTTTTGGACTATTTTATGTATCACTGTTGCTACGGTTACAAATGAATATACTTTCAAATATTTCGATAAGTTACAATATTTGGAGCGCCAGGTTTATTCGAAATTTCCACTTTTTTTATTCCACTTTTTTCAAAATTCCGCTTTTTTCAAAATTTCATCTTTTTTTCAAAATTCGACGCCCTTCAAAACCTAAGATTTTCTGAAAATTGTTTGCACACTTAAGTGCTTAAAAGTAAAAGGTTGAGTTTTACTGGAAAAATATAATCTAAAAGGTACCCCTAAAATCCTTTACATTTTAGTAAAACTTTCATTAAAATCGATTTTTCAGTTTCCGAAATTACTCCAGACAAAAAGTCATTCGACAGACAGACAAACAGACAGACACACAGATAGACAGACATACATACAGACAGACTGACAGACAGACAGACAGACACACAGATAGACAGACATACATACAGACAGACTGACAGACAGACAGACAGACACACAGATAGACAGACATACATACAGACAGACTGACAGACAGACAGACAGACAGACAGAGAGGCAGGCAGGCAGGCTGGTAAACAGACAGATAGGCAGACAGACAGACAGACAGACAGACAGACAGAGAGGCAGGCAGGCAGGCTGGTAAACAGACAGATAGGCAGACAGACAGACAGACAGACAGAGAGACAGACATAGATACAGACAGACAGAGAGACAGACATACATACAGACGGTCAGAGAGACAGACAGACGAATACCAGACAGACAGACACAGACAGACAGGCACACAGACAGACAGGCAGACGGACAGACAGACAGACAGACAGACACACAGGCAGACAGACAAACATACAGACAGACAAACAGACAGACAGACACGCAGACCGGCAGACAGACCGACATACAGACAGACTGACTGGCAAACAAACAGACAATCAGACAGACAGTCAGACATACAGTTAGACAGACAGTCAGACAGACAGTCAGACAGACAGTCAGACAGACAGTCAGACAGACAGTCAGACAGACAGACAGTCAGACAGACAGTCAGACAGACAGTCAGACAGACAGTCAGACAGACAGTCAGACAGACATGCATACAGACATACATACAGACAGAAAGACTGAGAGACAGACGGACAGACAAACAGACAGACAGACAAACAGACAGACACATACGCGCTTCATTTTTATTAATATAGATTTAAAGCTTCAGCTTAAAATTTTTAAATTTGAAAACTCAAGAACTTTTTTTACAAAATTCACATTTAAATTTGAAATTTCAAATAAAAAAAATTAGAACTTCTACAAACATTTCATTCATTAAAAAAAATTAGAATTTAACCTTGAAATGCTAGCACCAAACGCAAGAGTTTAAGCTTGAATTCAAATTTCAAATGAAAAAACTAAGATTTCCAAAAATTCTAAATTTATTTATAAAAATTCTAAGAACTTCAAATTCAACGTTGACATAATGGCTCTAAACCTAAAATTTCTGGAAACTGTGGACTATAAATCCATATTTCAGTTTTAACTTCGAAATTTTAACTTTAATTAAACACAAAATTTCAACCAAATATTTATTACACATTAATCTGCAAGTTTTAGTTTGTGGCATTAATTTAAAAATTATAAAAAATAAATTTGACAAAAAATTATTTTTTTAGACATTTAAAGGTTGTTTTTTTTGAAATTTCAAGATAATTTTTGGATTTCTTTTCCCTCAAACGTTCGAAGAACATTATTGTAGACTTTTTGCGTTTTTTTTAAGTTAATCTTTACATTTCGACTTAACCTCGAAATTCTAACCTAAATGATAAACTATGAACTTTAAACTTCAAATTTTCAATTTTATAATTTAAATTCTAGAAAGTGATATTCTGAAAAAAATTCGAAATTTTAAGAAATAATTTTTAGAACCTTGCAATTCTCATTTCTTTACTCATTTCATTGTTAAAATTTCGAGATAATTTTCAAATTTCCTTACTCTCAAACCTTCGAAAAACATTTTTGTAGAATTTTTGCAGTTTTTTTTGAGTTAATCTCTACATTTCCACCCGACTTCGAAACTCTAACCTTAAAGAAAAACTGTCAACTTTGAATTTCAAATTTTCGCTTTGATAATTAAAATTTGAGAAAGTAACATTCCGACAAAACGCTCGAGATTTCAAAAAATAATTTTTAGAATCTTGTAATTCTCATTTTTAGATATTTTAAAGTTTTTTCTTAAAATTTCGAGATAATTTCCGAATTTCTTTGTACTCAAGAGTTTAAAAAACAATTTTGTAGATTTTTTGCATTTTTTTTAAATTAATCTCTGCATTTCTACTTGGCCTCGAAATTCTAACCTAAATGATAAAGTATCAGCTTTAAACTCCAAATTTTGGATTTTATAATTTAAATTCTACAAAGTGACATTCTGAAAAAAATTCGAGATTTTAAGAAATAATTTTTAGAATCATGCAATTCTCATTTTTTTACTCATTTCATTCTTAAAATTTCGAGATAATTTTCAAATATCCTTACTATTTCAAACCTTCGAAAAACATTTTTGTAGAATTTTTGCAGTTTTTTTTGAGTTAATCTCTACATTTCGACCGGACTTCGAAACTCTGACCTTAAAGAGAAAGTGTCAACTTTAAATTTCAAATTTTCGCTTTTATAATTAATATTTGACAAAGTAACATTCCGAAAAAACGCTCGAAATTTTAAAAAATAATTTTTAGAATCTTGTAATTCTCATTTTTAGATATTTCAAAGTTTTTTCTTGAAATTTCGAGATAATTTCCCAATTTCTTTGTTCTCAAGACGTTCGAAAAACAATTTTGTAGAATGTTTGCATTTTTTTTAAAGTTAATCTCCGCATTTCGACTTGACCTCGAAATTCTAACCTAAATGATAAAGTATCAGCTTTAAACTCCAAATTTTCGATTTTATAATTTAAATTCTACAAAGTGACATTCTGAAAAAAATTCAAGATTTTAAGAAATAATTTTTAGAATCATGCAATTCTCATTTTTTTACTCATTTCATTCTTAAAATTTCGAGATAATTTTCAAATATCCTTACTATTTCAAACCTTCGAAAAACATTTTTGTGGAATTTTTGCAGTTTTTTTTGAGTTAATCTCTACATTTCGACCGGACTTCGAAACTCTGACCTTAAAGAGAAACTGTCAACTTTGAATTTCAAATTTTCGCTTTTATAATTAAAATTTGACAAAGTAACATTCCGAAAAAACGCTCAAGATTTTAAAAAATAATTTTTAGAATCTTGTAACTCTTATTTTTAGATATTTCGAAGTTTTTTCTTGAAATTTCGAGATAATTTCCCAATTGCTTTGTTCTCAAGAGTTTGAAAAACAATTTTGTAGAATTTTTGCATTTTTTTTAAGTTAATCTCTGCATTTCGACTTGACTTCGAAATTCTAACCTAAATGATAAACTATCAACTTTAAACTCCAAATTTTCGATTTTATAATTTAAATTCTACAAAGTGACATTCTGAAAAAAATTCAAGATTTTAAGAAATAATTTTTAGAATTATACAATTCTCATTTTTTTACTTATTTCATTCTTAAAATTTCGAGATAATTTTCAAATATCCTTACTATTTCAAACCTTCGAAAAACATTTTTGTGGAATTTTTGCAGTTTTTTTTGAGTTAATCTCTACATTTCGACCGGACTTCGAAACTCTGACCTTAAAGAGAAACTGTCAACTTTAAATTTCAAATTTTCGCTTTTATAATTAAAATTTGACAAAGTAACATTCCGAAAAAACGCTCGAGATTTTAAAAAATAATTTTTTAGAATCTTGTAATTCTCATTTTTAGATATTTCAAAATTTTTTCTTGAAATTTCGAGATAATTTCCCAATTTCTTTGTTCTCAAACGTTCGAAAAACAATTTTGTAGAATGTTTGCATTTTTTTTTAAATTAATCTCCGCATTTCGACTTGACTTCGAAATTCTAACCTAAATGATAAACTATCAACTTTAAACTCCAAATTTTTGATTTTATAATTTAAATTCTAGAAAGTGACATTCTGAAAAAAATTCGAGGTTTTAAGAAATAATTTTTAGAATCTTACAATTCTCATTTTTTTACACATTTCATTCTTGTAATTTCGAAATAATTTTAAAATGTCGTTACTATCTCAAACCTTCGAAAAACATTTTTGTAGAATTTTTGCAGTTTTTTTTTTAATTAATCTTTACATTTCGACCCGACTTCGAAACTCTCAACTTAAAGAGAAACAGTGAACTTTGAATTTCAAATTTTCGATTTTATAGTCTCTCCCTTCCATAGCATCCAAGTTTTTACTTCAATTAAAGCTCAGTGTTCTTAATTTGGTTTATTTTAAGTGTCAAATTCCGTACTTGCCTTTGAAATGTTGCTTTTGAAATGTGGCTAAGAGTTATCGTTTTTTATTAAGGAGCCACCAAAATGTTTAAATTAAATTTTTCTTTCCTCTGAGCGTCTCTCCCTTTTCTAGCATTCAAGTTTTACAACAAATAAAAACTAAATGTTTTCAATTTACCCAATTTCGCACCGTATGTTCCGTAGTTGTCACAAAAATTGGGCTAAAACTTATCCTTTCATTATCAGGGGCCATAAAAATGCTCAAATTCAATCTTACCATTTTTGAGCGTCTCTCCCTTCCACAGCATCCAAATTTTGACTTAAATTAAAGCTCAAGTAAGCTCGAGAAAGTAACATTTTAAACAAAAAACTCGAGATTTCAAAACATAATTTTTTGAATCTTGTAATTCTCCTTTTTAGACATTTCAAAGTTTTATCTTGAAATTTTCGAAATAATTTCCAAATTTCTTTGCTTCCAAACGTTCAAAAAATATTTTTGTAGAATTTTTGCAGTTTTTTTGAGTTAATCTCTACATTTCGAACCGACTTCGAAACTCTGACCTTAAAGAGAAACTGTCAATTTTAAATTTCAAATTTTCGCTTTTATAATTAAAATTTAAGAAAGTAGCTATCTGAAAAAGCGCTCGAGATTTTTAAAAATAATTTTTAGGATCTTGTAATTCTCATTTTTAGATAGTTCAAAGTTTTTTCTTAAAATTTTGAGGTAATTTCCAAATTTCTTTGTTCTCAAGAGTTTGAAAAACAACTTTGTAGAATTTTTGCATTTTTTTCAAGTCAATCTCTGCATTTCGACTTGACTTCGAAATTCTAACCTAAATGATAAACTATCAACTTTACACTCCAAATTTTTGATTTTATAATTTAAATTCTAGAAAGTGACATTCTGAAAAAAATTCGAGGTTTTAAGAAATAATTTTTAGAATCTTACAATTCTCATTTTTTTACACATTTCATTCTTGCATTTTTGAAATAATTTTAAAATTTCGTTACTATCTCAAACCTTCGAAAAACATTTTTGTAGAATTTTTGCAGTTTTTTTTTGAATTAATCTTTACATTTCGACCCGATTTCGAAACTCTGAACTTAAAGAGAAACAGTGAACTTTGAATTTCAAATTTTCGATTTTATAATCTCTCCCTTCCATAGCATCCAAGTTTTTACTTCAATTAAAGCTCAGTGTTCTTAATTTGGTTTATTTTAAGTGTCAAATTCCGTACTTGCCTTTGAAAAGCTGCTTTTGAAATATGGCTAAGAGTTATCGTTTTTTATTAAGGAGCCACCAAAATGTTTGAATTAAATTTTTCTTTCCTCTGAGCGTCTCTCCCTTTTCTAGCATTCAAGTTTTATAACAAATAAAAACTTAATGTTTTCAATTTACCCAATTTCGCACCGTATGTTCCGTAGTTGTCACAAAAATTGGGCTAAAACTTATCCTTTCATTATCAGGGGCCATAAAAATGCTCAAATTCAATCTTACCATTTTTGAGCGTCTCTCCCTTCCACAGCATCCAAATTTTGACTTAAATTAAAGCTCAAGTAAGCTCGAGAAAGTAACATTTAAAAAAAAACTCGAGATTTCAAAACATAATTTTTTGAATCTTGTAATTCTCCTTTTTAGACATTTCAAAGTTTTATCTTGAAATTTTCGAAATAATTTCCAAATTTCTTTGCTTCCAAACGTTCAAAAAATATTTTTGTAGAATTTTTGCAGTTTTTTTGAGTTAATCTCTACATTTCGAACCGACTTCGAAACTCTGACCTTAAAGAGAAACTGTCAATTTTAAATTTCAAATTTTCGCTTTTATAATTAAAATTTAAGAAAGTAGCTATCTGAAAAAGCGCTCGAGATTTTTAAAAATAATTTTTAGGATCTTGTAATTCTCATTTTTAGATAGTTCAAAGTTTTTTCTTAAAATTTTGAGGTAATTTCCAAATTTCTTTGTTCTCAAGAGTTTGAAAAACAACTTTGTAGAATTTTTGCATTTTTTTCAAGTCAATCTCTGCATTTCGACTTGACTTCGAAATTCTAACCTAAATGATAAACTATCAACTTTACACTCCAAATTTTTGATTTTATAATTTAAATTCTAGAAAGTGACATTCTGAAAAAAATTCGAGGTTTTAAGAAATAATTTTTAGAATCTTACAATTCTCATTTTTTTACACATTTCATTCTTGCATTTTTGAAATAATTTTAAAATTTCGTTACTATCTCAAACCTTCGAAAAACATTTTTGTAGAATTTTTGCAGTTTTTTTTTTAATTAATCTTTACATTTCGACCCGACTTCGAAACTCTCAACTTAAAGAGAAACAGTGAACTTTGAATTTCAAATTTTCGATTTTATAGTCTCTCCCTTCCATAGCATCCAAGTTTTTACTTCAATTAAAGCTCAGTGTTCTTAATTTGGTTTATTTTAAGTGTCAAATTCCGTACTTGCCTTTGAAAAGCTGCTTTTGAAATATGGCTAAGAGTTATCGTTTTTTATTAAGGAGCCACCAAAATGTTTGAATTAAATTTTTCTTTCCTCTGAGCGTCTCTCCCTTTTCTAGCATTCAAGTTTTATAACAAATAAAAACTTAATGTTTTCAATTTACCCAATTTCGCACCGTATGTTCCGTAGTTGTCACAAAAATTGGGCTAAAACTTATCCTTTCATTATCAGGGGCCATAAAAATGCTCAAATTCAATCTTACCATTTTTGAGCGTCTCTCCCTTCCACAGCATCCAAATTTTGACTTAAATTAAAGCTCAAGTAAGCTCGAGAAAGTAACATTTAAAAAAAAACTCGAGATTTCAAAACATAATTTTTTGAATCTTGTAATTCTCCTTTTAGACATTTCAAAGTTTTATCTTGAAATTTTCGAAATAATTTCCAAATTTCTTTGCTTCCAAACGTTCGAAAAATATTTTTGTAGAATTTTTGCAGTTTTTTTGAATTAATCTCTGCTTTTCGACCTGACTTCGAACCTCTAACTCTAAAGATAGACTGTCAACTTTGAGCTTCAAATTTTCGATTTTATAATTAAAATTCGAGTAAATGATATTCTGAAAAACTGGAGATTTTTAAGTATAATTTTTAGAATCTTGCACTTTTCGTTGTTTTACACATTTTAAAGTTTTTTCTTGAAATTTCGAGATAATTTCCAAAATTTTCCTAAGTTTTTCTTGGAATTGTGAAATAATAATAAAGTTTCCTTACGATCAAACCTTCGAAAAACAATTTTGTAGACTTTTTGCATTTTTTTAAAGTTAATCTCTACATTTCGACCCGACTTCGAAACTCTGACCTTAAAGAGAAACTGTCAACTTTATATTTCAAATTTTCGATTTTATAATTAAAATTCGAGAAAGTAACATTCTAAAAAAACTGGAGATTTCAAAACATAATTTTTTGAATCTTGTAATTTACCTTTTTAGACTTTTAGACATTTCAAAGTTTTTTCTTAAAATTTCAAGATATTTTCCAAATTTCTTCGCTCCCAAACCTTCGAAAAATATTTTTGTAGAATTTTTGCAGTTTTTTTGAATTAATCTCTGCATTTCCAACTGGCTTCGAACCTCTAACTTTAAAGATGAACTGTCAATTTTAAGATTCAAATTTTCTATTTTATAATTAAAATTCGAGAAAATGATATTCTGAAAAAACCTGAGATTTTTAAGTATAATTTTTAGAATCTTGCACTTTTCGTTATTTTATACAATTCAAAGTTTCTTGAAATTTCGAGATAATTATCAAATTTCCCCAAGTTTTTCTTGGAATTGCGAAATAATTTTCAAATTTCCTTACGATCAAACCTTCGAAAAACATTTGTGCAGAATTTTGGCAGGTTTTTCTCAGTCAATCTTTGCATTTCGACTTGACTTCTAAACTCTAACTTTAAAGATAAACTGTCACTTTAAAACGCCAAATTTTCTCTCTAATAATTAAAATAAATTAATACTCAAAATAAAAAGTAACATTATGAAAACACTCAAGATTTTAAAAAAATAATTCTTAGAAGCTTGTAACTCTAATTTTTTTCTAGTTAAAATTGATAAATTAAAATTTCTAATTTAAACTCAATATTCTCCGAAAAAAAACTAAAAGAAATCAAATATTTTAGGAATAAAAAAATATGTATTAATTTGGGTTTTATTTGGCATTAAAAAGTAGAAATTACTTCCTTGGGAAGCCAGGACGCCACCGTCATCTTATTAAAATTCACCAGTAATTTTGTCAAGATTAAAGCGATACTGACTGAAGTGTTTATTCTAAAATGTTATCTTGTTCCTAGATCTCTGACGCCTAGCAATTGCATACTTACAAAATTGTCTAACAAAAACATTCCAGTTTCGTCATCTTTTAATTATAATGACTCACTCTACTTTTATTTCGTAGGTGTAATTGGGGGATTAGGCGGTTTAGGCGGATTTGGTGATCCTGGAGGTTTCCCTGGAGGCTTTGGCAACTTTGGCGGATTTGGAGGATACGGTGCGTATGGAGGATTTGGTGGACTTAGCGGCTTTGGTGGACTTGGCGGCTTTGGTGGACTTGGCGGCTTTGGTGGACTTGGCGGCTTTGGTGGACCAGGAGGGTATGGAGGCTTAGGAGGACTCAATCCAGCAGCTTTTGGAGGATACGGAGGCTACCCTCAATTCAACAACGCTGGAGCGGGAACCTTCCCTATGGAAATGTCCCCAATGGGACCAATAGGAACCCCCCAATTTGAAGGCAACCCTCTGTTGGAAAGTTTCGGTGGTTTTGGTGACTCTCAAACTGGTTACCCAAATTTCAGCGCCATTCCAATTAACGGGAGCGTCTACCAAACACCAATTCAACAACAACCCTTTATTTATCCATTCCTAGGGCAAGGTTTCCAACAGGGCCAACCGCCTAGTTTCAATTCATCAGTAGTTGGACCAATTCAACCGATTTACTATCCCGCAGTAAGCCCCACAGTGGTACCGTCGCAAAGCACGAATCAGACAACGTTTAAAAATTTGCAACCTTTGAGCAACCAGCTTCAAAATCGTGTGGTCGTTATGCCTTATCCGGTGCCAGTTCCCGTTTTTGCTCAGCAGTTTCAGCAGCCGCCTCTTCAGCCACCGCAACCGACTCAAGAGCTGATAACCACAAATTGGCATCCTCAGCAGATTTATCCCAAGCAGAAAGTAGATCAAATTCGACCGGAACCACAGATTATCACAAAAATACATCATGGTAACAAACCGACGAATTACGCTAAAATTGCCATTCATCCACATCCCCAGAGGAGAACCAGTCGTGTATCAACAGCATCCACCCCCATAACTAGAACTTAATAAAACATATTTTTAAGAAACTATATTTTAGGTACTATTAATTTTTTTATTTATATCATTTAAATAAACGCTTTGCTTTTCTACGCTGCACTTTCTATCTGTATCACTCGTTTATCTAACGCTTTATTACATAAACAGTCGTGCACAAAGAACTATCGTGAAAAAATATCATAATACTATCGTAAAAAACATTTTAACAGCGATAAAGAATGAGGCAATTTTAATTTTGGAAGTGGACGATTTCTTTGCCGTAAAATCAGTTCAAAAGCTATCTTTCTATGAGGGTTATTGCTGATAAAAAGTCGCCGTGAAGTGATAAAAAATCTGCACCAGGATACACGCTTTAACAACTCCGGTAACGCTCTAAGCAAGGTAAGAATTTTTTATGTTTAAAAGTAGTACATAACTAGCCTTTAAGGTAGTACGTTTTAGAATTACCGTTCACAATTTAATGAAGTTTAGCATATTGATTGATTATAACAGGATAATGGTGCCCAGTTAAATTTTTGAAGAGCTACAGAGAACCAGTAAAAAATTATTGATATTTTAAATTTTATACTTTTAACATTGAGCCTTATGGAAAACTAAATGTTTTATCATATTTTACAGAAACTACCGTTCAGACTTCAGTAAAACGATGGAAAATAACTCATAAAAGATTTTAGGTACTTAGAAGTACAACCTTAGAGCGTGTGATAGATGTAATTAGCGAATAAACAAATAAAATATTTTTAATCGTATTTTTCCAGTAGTTTATTAGATATGGCAACGTCGATTTTGTATAAAGGATTCTGTGACCCTACATCGTATTTTTCCAGTAGTTTTTCAGATATGGCAACGTCGATTGTGTATAAAGGATTCTGTGACCCTACATCGTTGTTTACTTCGTTTTTAAGGTTATGTGACAAACTTTGCGAGACTGCCCGTTAATTAATTTACTAAGTCAATCTACTGCAAGCGGTTTTCGAACGTTTTTTATGTAACTCTATTATTTTTTTAATGAAATATTTCTTCATTGTGACTGAATTATTTTGACTGTGACATTGTTCAGTCATGTCAATATTTCTGTGTTTTTTAATCCATCGCGACGTTGCCTACTCTAAATACTACGTTAATCACAGAGTACGTTAATCAAACGAGACTTTATACTTTTGATAGGTTTTGATTCTAGCAGTACCGACAGTACCAGGGCTTCGAACCAGAAATGAACCGAAAACCGGAAAAAACCGTTATTTTTGTCGGAATGAAAACCGGAAATAAACCGATATAATTTTTTTTTAGAACGAAAATAATAACGGTTCGAAGCCCTGGACAGTACTACCTGACGGGCCATGTGTACGTTATTTTTGGCATCGTTTGAATACACAATCCGCCACTCTAGAAACCTTGAAGATCGATAAAAAAATCGTTTAAGTATAGTAAAGAAATGTTGGACTTTTAATTTTTGATCTCGATCTGGCAATTTAGACTTTTTTTCGGATGTAAATTCCGTTTATTCTTTCATTAATGTCAGCTTCCACTTTAGATTCAGTTTCAATTTTCATCGATTTGTTTTTAATGTTGTTTGTAAACTTAAACCTTATGGCGAAACTTCGACTTTTTTCTCTAAACTTGCGTAAACTGAAGTTACTTTTTTCCAAATTTCGACCTTAACATCGAAACTTGTTTTCTCATTGTTTGGATTGTCTACGAAATTTTGGTTTTACCTCGAAATGTGCTCGTATTTTGTGGAATTCGTTTGCCCAAAATTCGAGATATTTGTCATTTAAAAAATGCGCTTTTTTCCACTTTTTAGCAACATTTTTGGTTTGCTTTTTTAATGTTTACTTTTTTTTTTCAAATATCTCGATCTCAAAATCGCTCCATTTTGGAGACTTTAGCTATTAAATTTCGGTTCTTTCTATAAATTTTGACTCGATGTTTTGTCTTATTTGACAATTCAAATATAAAATCATAAAACCAGGTTATTTTCAAAATTTCGCTTAACCTCAAGCTTCTAATTGTTTCCAATGATTGTATTTTTTCTCTTCAAATTTCTCGGAAGTTTGAGTATTTTTTTTACACAATTGTTATATTTTTTTTTCTAGTTTCTTAAAGATAAAATGTTTGAAATTTTGAGAAAAAAAATCAATTGTTTGGGATTGGATTCCATAATTTAAAATTTTCTTTAGTAAACTATCTTTCTTTTTTTTTTGGTTGAACGGACTGATCGTTGGTTATCTTCAAAAGTTAAAATACAAATCCTGTTCCCTGAAACCAAAAAAAGATTATAAAACACAACAACACCTACTCGAACGTGTTTCGATACCCAAACTATCATCTTCAGAGAGATATCTCTCTGAAAATGTAGCTTGGCTATCGAAACGCGTTAGAGCTACCTTTGTTGTGCTTTTTAATCTTTCTTTTTTTTAAAGGTTGCTCTAACGCCAACAGTCAAGCTGTCATCTTCAGAGAGATATCTCTCTGAAGATGTAGCTTGGCTATCGAAACGCGTTAGAGCAACCTTTGTTGTGTTTTTTAATCCTTCTTTTTTTTAAGGTTGCTCTAACGCGTTAAGATAGCCAAGCTACATCTTCAGGGAGATATCTCTCTGAAGATGACAGCTTGGCTATCGAAACACGTTCAAGTAAGTGTTGTGTTTTCTAATCTTTTTTTGGTTTGGGACAAGATTTGTATTTCAATTTTTGAAGATAACCAAGGACCAGTCCGTTCCACCAAAATCTAATTTGTTTTCTCAAAAAATTTGATTTTACACGTAAAATATCGTTTACCTTTTACCTAATATTTTGACAATTTTAACCATTAATCTAAATTTCGATGTGTTTTTCAAAATTACAGTTCACTTGAATTTTAAAACTAAAATGTCAAGTCTAAATTCGAAATCTTAGTAAAGTTAAAGTAGAAATAAAGAGAAAAAAAATTCAGTTCGAGTTTACAACTTAATCACCAAAGGGCCACTTTAATCTTAAATCTTAGACATTTCGTTGAAACCACTTGAAACCACTCAAGACCTCGAAATTTTGGGAAAGTTTTTCTAGAAAGGGTGAGAATTTATAGATTAAATTGTAAATTTTGTGAAAACAGTCTAAATTTCTCAGTTAAATTACAATCTTGTAGATTTTTTATTAGTTTTTTGCCTCTTTGGCTGTTCTGAAAGCTTCGCCTTTTTACTTCCTAAAATCGAAACTTGCACTTAACATTTTTCTAGC
Source organism: Dastarcus helophoroides (assembly GCA_028583605.1). Taxonomy (NCBI): domain Eukaryota; kingdom Metazoa; phylum Arthropoda; class Insecta; order Coleoptera; family Bothrideridae; genus Dastarcus; species Dastarcus helophoroides. Next base: position 20,249,437 of record CM053337.1, on the reverse strand, counting down.
ATTTTTGACTTTTTTCTCGAAATTTTGACAGTAATCCCAAAACGGTTTGCCCAAAAATTTCCATTTTTAATCCAATATTTGTAAAAGCAAAACCTGAAGTGAAAAAGTTTAGAATTTAAAAGTTGAATATTTGAAATTTTAAAAGAAGGTAAAAATAAGGATTTATTGAAAAAATCTCGCTTTCGTTTCAAAATTTTGTGTTTTCTTTGAAAGTTTGACCTTGAAATTATTGTAAAATTATAATAATTATATATAATTATAATAATTATTGTAAAAATATCAATTTTGTTTGAAAGTTTGACTTTTTGAAGTGAAAACCTCTCTAGGAGCGTTGGACGATTTTAGATGCGGAGAAAACTTATGGTTTCGCGTTACCATCACGCGCGACATGCTCTAAAATTAACAATAATATTTAACTATGCGTAAGACGTGTAATGGTATTTAAAAAACTCATTGACGACAGCGGGATTTGAACCGGCAACTTATCAGACCTATAAAACAAAATCTGCCTCCTTAACCACTACGCTATACGATAATCTTGTGTATTATTCATTTCATAAAATTCGCCATCCGTTAATGTTCATTAGAGGCTGAATTTAGAGGCTGTTAGAGGCTGAATTTTGAAAGATCTTCCCTTAGTGCTCACCTATGTATTATAGCGAAAGCCTGTATGAAATTTCCCGCTCCTATAACCACCCATTTAGGCTCTGCCTTGTCTGTTAGTTAATATTTAGAGATTTATTAATAGTTGGAAAGATTTTGGTGGAACGGAGTTATCTTCAAAAATTGAAAAACAAATTTTGTACCCTGAAACCAAAAAAGATTTAAAAATACAAGAATCATCTCTCTAAAGATACTAACTTGGCTATCGAAACGCGCTAGAGCAACTTTTGTTATATTTTTTAATCTTTCTTGGCTTCAGGGAACAAATATATCAATGTTTAGATAGAAAGATCTTTTCGAAAGACAGACTTTTTGAACTATTCAATAAGTATTACTGATTCAGAAAAAAAACCAAACTGAACAAATTCTTGTTGAATTAGCTCTTCCTCTTGATAACGAAGGCTTCCACGACCAGAGTCAGTACAGAATATACTTCTTCCGGGATTGGACCGTGTCAGAAGAGTTTCGCCTCTGATATGGTGGACATACTGAGTTACCGTACTCTTCTGCCTAAACTTTCTTATCCGTTGTACCAATTTCTAATTCAGAAGAGTTTCACCTCTGGTATGGTGGACATACTGAGTTACCGTGCTCTTCTGCCTAAACTTTCTTATCCGTTGTATCAATTTTCAATTCAGAAGAGTTTCACCTCTGGTATGGTGGACATACTGAGTTACCGTGCTCTTCTGCCTAAACTTTCTTATCCGTTGTATCAATTTTCAATTCAAAAGAGTTTCACCTCTGGTATGGTGGACATACTGAGTTACCGTGCTCTGATGTTTTGAAATTGACCTATTCATTCTTTCATTTTTGCATATTCCCTCATATTCCTCTTTTCATTTATTGTTTCTTTTCTTTGTTCCTGAAGAAGCCCTCTACGATGGTGGGAGAAACGTCTAACACTTTTAGTAGTTCTTTGACACGGTCTAGTCCCGTAAGAAGTATATCCTGTACTAGCTCTTTCTCTTTCACAACACCAAAACAGTTCAGCTTTAAAAGACCAAAAACCATAACTATTACAAATTGCAAGACTTTTTTTGGTTTCAAATCTTCACCTTACCTTTCTAGATGGGCAAACTCGTGTCATTGGCGCTATTACTCCTAATAGCTGCAGCAGCATCAGCCAGGAGTTTAAACAAACGCTGCGGGGACTGCGAAGCGACCATAGAAGAAAACTGCTGCGAAGAATCTTGCACGACATCCTGCAACGTAGAAACAACAACGTGCGAAAACGACTGCGATAACAACTGCACGGAAAACTGCAACGGATGCGGCAAATGCATCGCTAAATGTCAAAAGAAATGCTACAACGAATGTCCCACAAAAATCCAACGAATCGACTGCGGCGACTGCTCCAGAAGGTGCGCCAAAGTAAAAAGCTGCAAGAGTAATTGCGTCGCCAAGCAATCGAGCTGTGGCAGGAAGACGTGTCGAATGGAAAAATGCCAGAAGTCTTGCTCTAACAACAACGGGGATTGCGATGAAGATAAAGATGTGGATGTGGAGGCGACTTCCCCAAATAACTGCAACAAGTCCTGTGGAAGCAATGACGAAGATTGCGGAAAGTGTCGTGGGAAAACTACCTGTGAAACTAAAACGTCATGTGATGGCAGCGATAATTGCAAAGGAAAACAAACTGAGTGCGCAGAGAAAAAGTGCAAGCCTTGCAAAGATGAAATTCAAGAACCAGACAAAACGGACTCAATTGTGGTAACCCAAGGGAACCAAACTACTCACATAGTGCACAATATTAATGTTACCAATGTTATTAATAATAGTATAGTTCAACCGGTTAATAACTATACGATTCCGGTTACATCGAAACCGGAAGAACCTAAAACTGAACCTCCGGTACCATGCTGCTACGTAATTCATCCAATTCAATGCGTCAACCAAACCATCGATGGGACAGTCGTGCAAAAATGCCATCGCCAAAGAACTAGGGAATGCTCTCAATATTGCACGATGCCAGTGGTGATCATTGACACTCCTGTAGAAGTACCGGTCATACAACCAACGCTGGTGGTCCCCCAACCAGTGATTCAACCAATTCCTTTTACAATACCAACGTGCACCCAGCCTTCCACACCTTGTTACTCAAACTTCGGCTGCCAGAACCAAGCCTGGTGGTTCAACTGCAGAACCAGCTGCAGCAATCCCACGTTCGGTGCCACAGGAATTTGTAAGTTGAATTAGTTTGTAAAACATGCCAAATGTTTCGAACAATTCGAAAGTAAAATAGGTGGTTAGGACTCGGATGGAGCATTCGTTTTTTTGAAGATCATTTTTTTACTTTTATACTCTTTAGTTTTCCACGGACGCTGAGGAAGCGCAGCTTCCGTTAGTGAATTAAACAGTATGTACAGCAAACTTCGAATATAGCGAACCATCGAGTGGTTCTTTAAATAGTTCGTTATAAACGAACAAAAATACATACTTTCTTCTTCTTATTGTTAGTATCTTTCTGAAAACGAGAGCTTAGCTACAGAAACGCGTTAGAGCATCTGTTGTTATGGTGGAAAGGACTGTCCTTGGTTATCTTCAAAACCTAAAATACAAATCTTGCTAAATCTAAATCTTGTCAAACTATCATCTTCAGATCACTCTGAAGATCATAGCCTCGATATCGAAACGCTTTAGAGCAACCTTTGTTGTGTTTTTTAATCGTTCTTGGTTTCAGGGACAAGATGTGTATATCAATTTTTAAAGATAACAAAGAAGAAGTACGTTCCATCAAAAAAAAACTTTCTTATTGAACCATAATTTGATTCGTTATATGAAAAGTTCGTTAAATGCGGAGTTCCGTCATATGCGAAGTTCGTTATATCCAAAGTTGACTATACTATTATTTTTTATTATAAAAAAAAAGAAACGAGAAACAAACAAGTGAAGAGAAAGAATATTTGGGTCACCTGTTTCTACTTCAGTTCTCCAAGAACCTACTTCGAGAACTCATGGTACGAAAACGTTTCAAAAGAATCTTTTAAGTGTTTCATTCTTGAGCAGAATTACGATTACTTCCTCCAAATTTTCATGCTTAAACTATTCGGGGGAGGGGATTCAATTATTATGTAAAAGAAAACTTTCAATGATTTTGTTCCTTTACCCTTTGTATACATGCCATATCCAAATTTCAACTTTAATCTAAAAGTTACAAGATTTTCTTCTTCTAGAAATTTTGAATTTTCGGAAAAAGTTGAATTTTTGAGATTTCATCAGAATTCCGAGTTAAAACAATTTTTAGACTGAAACGTTCGAGTATTTTTTCTTTGGTTTTTCGTGAGATATTTACCATTTTTTTTACAAATTTCGTAATAAAATCTTTTTTTTCTCGACATGTCAAATCAAAATTTAAACTTTCTTCTTCTTCTTCTTCTCTTCTTCTCTTCTTCTTTTTCTTTTTATTTTTCTTTTTCTTTTTCTTTTTTTTCTTTTTTTCTTTTTCTTTTTCTTTTTCTTTTTCTTTTTCTTTTTCTTTTTCTTTTTCTTTTTCTTTTTCTTTTTCTTTTTCTTTTTCTTTTTCTTTTTCTTCTTCTTCTTCTTCTTCATCTTCTTCTTCATCTTCATCTTCATCTTCATCTTCATCTTCATATTCATCTTCATCTTCATCTTCATCTTCATCTTCATCTTCATCTTCATCTTCATCATCTTCATCATCTTCATCATCTTCATCATCTTCATCATCTTCATCATCTTCATCATCTTCATCATCTTCATCATCTTCATCATCTTCATCATCTTCATCATCTTCATCATCTTCATCATCTTCATCATCTTCATCATCTTTATCAGCTTCATCTTCATCTTCTTCTTCTTCTTCTTCTTCTTCTTCTTCTTCTTCTTCTTCTTCTTCTTCTTCTTCTTCTTCTTCTTCTTCTTCTTCTTCTTCTTCTTCTTCTTCTTCTTCTTCTTCTTCTTCTTCTTCTTCTTCTTCTTCTTCTTCTTCTTCTTCTTCTTCTTCTTCTTCTTCTTCTTCTTCTTCTTCTTCTTCTTCTTCTTCTTCTTCTTCTTCTTCTTCTTCTTCTTCTTCTTCTTCTTCTTCTTCTTCTTCTTCTTCTTCTTCTTCTTCTTCTTCTTCTTCTTCTTCTTCTTCTTCTTCTTCTTCTTCTTCTTCTTCTTCTTCTTCTTCTTCTTCTTCTTCTTCTTCTTCTTCTTCTTCTTCTTCTTCTTCTTCTTCTTCTTCTTCTTCTTCTTCTTCTTCTTCTTCTTCTTCTTCTTCTTCTTCTTCTTCTTCTTCTTCTTCTTCTTCTTCTTCTTCTTCCTCTTCTTCTTCTTCTTCTTCTTCTTCTTCTTCTTCTTCTTCTTCTTCTTCTTCTTCTTCTTCTTCTTCTTCTTCTTCTTCTTCTTCTTCTTCTTCTTCTTCTTCTTCTTCTTCTTCTTCTTCTTCTTCTTCTTCTTCTTCTTCTTCTTCTTCTTCTTCTTCTTCTTAAATGTTTGTAATTCTTCCACGAATTTTGTGTTAATATCTTTTTTTTTTCTCGCCATATATCAAAATTTCAAATTTTATCTCGAAGTTACGAAATTATGAAATTGAAGTTACGAAATTTTGAGATTAAAATCGAAATTTCGAGTTAAAAGTCGTAACTTTGAGTTTAAACTCGAAATTTCGAACTTAAAGTCGAAATTCCGAAATTAAAGTCGAAATTTCGAAAAAAAAGTCGAAATTTCGAATTTTAAGTACAAATTTCGAGATTAAAGCCAAAACTTCCAGAAAAAGTCGAAATTTCAAGAATGAAGTCAAAATTTCGAGAAGAAAGTCGAATTTCGAGAAGAAAGTCGAAATTAAAAAAAATTTAAACCGATGTCCTTTCTACACCTTAATAAATAAAAACTTACTTTTGTAAATTCCTAGTTCTTGAAATTTTTGTAATTCTTTCACGAATTTTGTGTTAAAATCTTTTTTTTTTCTCGACATATATCAAAATTTCAAATTTTATGTCGAAGTTACGAAATTATGAGATTGAAGTTACGAAATTTTGAGATTAAAATCGAAATTTCGAGTTAAAAGTCGTAACTTCGAGTTTAAAGTCGAAATTTCGAACTTAAAGTCGAAATTCCGAAATTAAAGTCGAAATTTCGAAAAAAAAGTCGAAATTTCGAATTTAAAGTAGAAATTTCGAGATTAAAGCCGAAACTTCCAGAAAAAGTCAAAATTTTAAGAATAAAGTCAAAATTTCGAGAAAAAAGTCAAAATTTTGCGAAGAAAGTCAAAAATTCGCAAAGAAAGTCAAAATTTCGAGTAGAAAGTCGAAATTAATTAACCGATGTTCTTTCTACACCTTAATAAAAAAAGAGTTAAAATTTCCAGGAAATATTTTTCTTGATATTTTTACTTTTTTATATTAAAGTTTTGATCTATTTTCGAGAAAATGGAAAGAAATCTAGAAAAAGAATTCGACATTTTATAAAACAGAAAATATCTTATTTTGAGGTTAAAGCCAAATTTTCATGAGAAAGACTGACTTTAAAAAAAAGGCGAATTCTGAAAAATAATTGAAATTTTAAGTTATTTTACACCAGAATGTCAAATTTTAGGAGAAAACTTGTCAATATCGCTCATTCAAAGTGAAAAAATTTTAAGTCAAACAACTGATATTCTTTCTCTTTTCTTTTTATTTCACAAAAATCTTCTTCATTTATTTTTTGGGGAAACTCATCAGTAATAATCCAAGAACATTTTTTTCTCCATACTTTCACTCATATACTTATAAATTAACTAACTTTTTTATTGTTACAGGTGGATAATCTACAGCTGCGTGCCGTAGAGTAATTAGATGCCTAAAATTTCTATCATATTAAAGAATAAATAAAATGGAGACAGTTTTTTACATGCATCCTTTTATAGTGCAATACAGTGGTGTGTCGTGCCTTTTATAAATGGGAAAGTTAACAACAAATACAGTTTTTTTCAGACTTCATAGTCAAACTGATTTAGATAGACAATATTATTCTTCTTTCGATTGTGATGCATTAAAAAGTACAATTTACCGTTTGATATTATAACATGGAAAACTGTGACATTTAAATTAAGCAAAATTCTACTAAATTTTCAAATTAAACTCGCAATTTCTAAGAATAAATCAGCATTTATATTTTATAGTCAAACTGTTGAGAAAAAACTTTGAAATTTGACCACAAATTGTAAGATTTGAGACAAAAGTAAAAAATTCAAGAAATTGCTCGAAATACCTTTCCAATTTTAAGCTTGAAATTATAACAAAATACAGAATAGTTTAACTGGTGATAAAACAAAATTTATAAAGCGGATTTAAAATTTAGTAACAAAATTTGGGCAAAATAAAACAATATTCTATACATATAGTGAAGTATATCTTACAGTGCTTTGAAATTACAACCAATGTATGCTTCAGTAATAATAAATAAAAGATTGGCCATCAGCATAAGCTAAAAATTCCTAAACTCTACCTAAACGTTTAATAAAATAATTCTAGATGTTCACTGAACTTCTCCAGATGTCGCTATAAACAGTTTACATCAAAACTACAAGATGAGCTTCCACTATACATTTGCTCTATGCATCAACTATTCTATGATTTACTGTTGTCTATGTTAAACGTCAAATGTCAATTTAATTCGATCTGTCATTTAAACTGACAATTCCGCAGTTGAATTATCCATGCAACAAAAACACGAAATATTCCAGTAAATCATTATATATCGTCGACATAATGGCCCTAAATTTCTCAAAACGACTCCTCCAAGCATCGCAAAGACCTTTGCGCCTAGCGTCAGCAGCGTACCATCCCAACGTAATCGACCACTACGAAAACCCAAGAAACGTCGGTTCGTTGGATAAAAACGACAAAAGCGTGGGTACCGGTTTGGTTGGGGCACCGGCTTGCGGAGATGTCATGAAACTACAGATTAAAGTCGATGAGGATGGTAAAATCATCGATGCCAAGTTTAAAACCTTTGGGTGTGGATCTGCAATTGCGAGTAGCTCTCTGGCGACCGAATGGGTGAAAGGAAAGACTGTGGATCAGGCTCTTCAGTTGAAGAATACGGATATTGCTAAGGAATTGTCTCTGCCGCCGGTTAAGTTGCATTGTTCGATGTTGGCCGAGGATGCTATTAGAGCTGCTTTGTCCGATTACAGAATCAAGCAGAAGGATAGCGATAAGGAAGCTGCTAAGCAATAGAATACTGTATAATTTTTGGATATTCAGAATGTGATATTTGACGGTGGAGTAGTATAAAGAAAGTAAATAAACTAGTTCGTATCAATAAAACTTATTTAAAAAAAATAGCAGTTTAGAGATATTATAAAACTGATTCTGTATAGTTAGTATTTTTTATTTACAATACATCGAAAATGCTTAAATATGTTCTTGATTATGCTTCAAGTGATTGGTGATGATTTACTCTTTCACCGTATTTGATTGCCATTGTAAATCCCTAATAAATTCTTAACCTGCTAATGTTTCTTGTATTTATTTGTTAAATTATCATACAAAGATTATTTTTGTAATGCAGCATTATAGTCTTTATTAAAATCTTTTTTAATCACTTTTTTAAGGTGAAGACCTTGACTATGTTATAAAAATGTTAAATATGTTAATATTTGGAACAAGTGTAGATAATATACATAAACAAAATTGTTTTTTTAGTTAAATTATACTTTTAAAAACTATCGTTAGTGACCAGATTTTGTTTTGTTCAATGTGGGATATTTTATAAGAAAACGATCATAAAATAAAATCCAAAATTTTACTTCCCATTAAAATAATCGATGTGCTTTAATAACATTTTTCCCGTAATTCCATTGTAAAGCTATTCCAAATAATTTAATCCTCTTTAATTTTTTTAGTTTCCAAACCTTGTACGATGAGTTTTTGTTCAATTATCATTCAAAGCAATGGAGTCATTTTTTGTTTTAGAAATTGATAACTGGAAATTATAATCATACAAAGAATGGAAGGAGGTTTTGAAAACTACAAAGCATTTTCAACAGTTGACTGTTGTTGGTTTTTGATAAAAAACAGTTTAAATTAAAACAGTTGATAGGAAAAAAAGTACTTAATTATGGAGATCGTAATTGGGCATAACTTTGTAAATATAGAATAAACTTACGATATTGACTGCAACTTTTCAACCTCAAACTATCCCAAATAATCCCTGAAAAGCTGAAAGTGCTGGAATTTTGTCTTTTCTCAGAATTACTGACTTTGTTGTTTTCGTTAAATAATTTAGAGATGCATTTTACACGTTTTTATGTTGAAAATGTTTTTAATTCCGAAATTTAGATGTTTTCCTCAAAATTCCGAATTTTGTTTTTGATTTTTTATTCTTAATGTTCAACTTTTAAACTCGAAATGTTAAATTTTTGCATATTTTTGTTTTCATTTTGGAATTTGTACCATTTTCATCGGTTGACCTCTGATGGCATGAAAATTGTATAAGAAATGTTCAGAAAAAATAAAAATTTCGAGAACAAATCGAAATTTCAAGAAAGTAACAAAACTTTTAGAAAAACTTGAAGTTTCTATTAAGATTGATTGAAGAAAAGATAAAAAAATATCAACATTGAAGAAAAAACCCAAAATTTTCATTGAAATCTTGAATAAAAACAAAAAAACTTTCAGAAAAGTAGAAATTGTAAGAGATAAATCAAATTAAATCAAAATTTCTCTTTAAAAAAGTTGAATTAAAATTTCGCCTTTTTTTTCGAAAATTTCTAAATTTGCACTTTCATTTATTCAGTTCTTTTGTTAATAAATTCTTGAACTGAAAATTTCCAGTTTTTGTTAAGATTTAATTTCGAACCAAAGAAACAAATCAAAATTTCCGGAAAAAATCAACATTTCGACAATTTGAAACTTCAACGAAACAGTGAAACTTTTAAAGAAACAACTTAAAGTTTCTATTTTATGTATTTATTGTATTTTTTTGTGTATTTACGAGAAAAATTGAAATTTCATAATTTCTGTCAAAAAAATGTCGCGGAAATATTGAAGCTGCTTAAAAAGCTGAAATTTCGAGAATAAAGTCAAAAAAACAAAATAAACTTTCTAAAAAAGGTTTCTTTTGCAGGAAAGATAAAACTCTAGTCTGAAAAAGTTTAAAATTTATATTAATATTTCAAAAAATCAAAATTTAAATAAAAATCAAAGTATCATGAAAGCCACCAAATTTGGAGAAAAATTCGATATTTCTATAAAAAAAATGTTTAAAGTTGAATCGAAATTTCGAGTATTGGATCGAAATTTCCAGACTAAAATTGAAATTTCAAAAAAAGTATAAAATTCAGAAAGAAATTTCATCTCTCAGGATTTTTTTACCGGAAACGTTAATAAACGATGGAAAGCAGAAAGGATACTCTTCTTTTTCTTTTCGAAGACCTTTTGGTCTGTTTTACTTCGAAATCAGGCATTCTGGTTTTCTTGAGATGTGGATTGCCATTCATTTGAAAAAAATTCGATAAACAATCATAGAAAAAAGTTCAATAGAATGTTCGAAGTTTCAAAAAAAAGTTTTTTTTTTGCTTAACTTTAGTCAAAGTTAAGCAAAACATTTTGATTTATAGGAAAGTAGAAATTTTGGGAAAACAAATCAAAATTTAAGAAAAATCTAGAAGCTTGAAAGAATTTTACAATTCTACACACAATAAACATAAACTTGGACAGAAAGTTCTAAATATCGAAAGAAAAAACCATATTTGTAGAGAAAATTTGGCAACAGTGATCATGCGCCCTCATATGTCAATAAAATGTGGTTTAAAAACTATTAAAGTGATGTTTCTTAAGTTTATTATTCTTTGTCGTAGTTCTCGTTACAGTAGTTCTAAGATACCTAATACCAATTCTATGGCTCCTGTCAACGTCAAAATTTCGGTAGCGGTTGTCAAATCGTATCTAATATTATTTATTATCAGTGTAATTCGTGTAATTGCTTACATTGATAACAAGCTACTAAATTACCAGTAATAAAAAACATGGCAGATCCTCTGGAACCACCCCCTCTTTTCGAAAACGTGGATATCAACAGGGAAGACGAGCTTTTCGTCTCCGCGAAAGAGGTAACAGTTTATAGTCAAGCTAAAACCGAAATATCATGGAATTTCTTCCAGGAACTTCCCAATTCGAATCAATTCGAAGAAAACGGCGGTTTAAAAAACGGCGAAGCCGACGTGTCAACCTTGAATTTGAATGATGAGAAAGAATTGGAAACCGTGCCAATCACCAGTGCCACAAACCAACCGGACCCTTTGGAAAGGGCCGAAGCCGAAAGCGGTGATCAGTTTATCGAAATTAGCATTACGGAGCCCCAGAAGGTCGGAGATGGAATGGGGGCTTATATCGCTTATAAAGTTATAACTAGGACCAATTTACCGATGTTTAAGAAGAAAAATTATTGCGTTATGAGGCGGTTTAGTGACTTTTTGGGCCTCCATGATAAACTGACTGAGAAGTATTTAAAAGTGGGGCGGATTATCCCTCCCGCCCCCGAGAAGAGCGTTATTGGTAAGGGCGTTTGCAAAAGAAATGACATTGTTTCTTTGTAGAGCAAGGTACACAATTTCAAAGATGTTTTGGCATGAGTTTCAAAATTCTGCTGCAACCTGACATACGTATTCACAAAGAATTGTATTTAATACAAAGCTGGCAATGTTCCCCCCTTTAGAATGTGGATTGTAGTTGTAGGAACTTAATTTTAGTTTAAGTTAACAACCTTAACAAGGTTTAAGTTTAAGAATGGATATTTTCACAATTAAAGTTATAGAATGTTCCTTATTGGCCTCAGAAATTTTTTAGAAATGTAAAGTGGTCCCAAATCGAGAGTTTGGACCAATTTAAAAGGAAACTCGGGAAGTCACAAAGCTTTGGAATTCAGGTTTCAAAATCTACTCGATTCTGAAACTTCTTTGACCTTTATTTTTTTCATTTTCGTAGACAGTTAAACTTTCTAGAATTTAAAAAAAAAAGTTAAATTTTATAAAGTACTGCAATTTTCTAACAAATTGAGAATTTCCAGGAAGGCGAAATGGCGAAATTTAAAAATTAGTCCAAAATCGAGATTTGGGACTCTCGAATTTTCTCCCGAAATTCACTCAGTTGTGAAATTGTTTGATTTAGTATTTTTGTCATTTTCAGGAATGACTAAAGTTAAAATGTCCAATCAACAGGAAAGTGGCGGCAACAACGGTAGCGAATTCGTAGAACGGCGCAGATCCTCCTTGGAACGATATTTAAGGAGAACAGCTCAGCACCCCGTCCTCGTTATGGATCCTGATTTTAGGGAATTTTTAGAGTCAGGTGTTGCCTTCAAGATTGGTGTTCATCGACATTATTAACAAATACGATTTTAGATATCGAGCTTCCTAAAGCCACCAGCACTTCCGCGCTCAGCAGCGCTGGCGTTATGAGATTATTTAATAAAGTTGGTGAAACTGTCAACAAGATCACATACAAAATGGATGAGACTGATCCTGTAAGTCAAAATGCGAGACTGGTTTGATATTAACTAATTTGGTTAAGTTAGGTTTTGGTTAACTTTTTCACAAAGTGTTAGAAAAATATTTCAATTGTTCAACCTTTTCACTACGGAAATATTTCCATAAAACTCTTAACAGCAACAAATAAATAAATGCTGAAAAAGTAACTGTAAATGTACTAAAGCACTTAACTAAACACTGTGGCTTGTGATTAAGTCCAAAGAAATTACGCTCTATGTAGATGACGTCGATGCATCTTTTGCTAGTCTTTTTAGATTAGTACGCTTGAAAATGCCAGTTCTGTTGGCGAAATACGTATCGCGTAATTATTTATTTAATTGCCGATGTGGCAAAGGGGTGAAACCTTCTTTGGACTTAACTGTAAATGTAGTTTTAAGTGTGACTTGATTTTATGACAAAATTGTCAATAAATAACGCCCAATCCTGGCTTTTAAACTGCTTATTAACGGTACCCTTTCCTCATGAAAGAGTCGTCGCACCGCGTCGTCTATTGACAACAGCCGTAGTTAAAAGGTTAACAATTTAAAAAATTATAAACAAGTCATTTAAAAATTATTTAACGCCAAAGAATCTAAATGAAACTGCATTTCAGTGGTTTGAGGACACCTTGATCCACGTCGAATCCTTAGAATCTCAACTGAAGAAACTCCACGGCAATGTCGAGCAGATGGTTTCATACAGAAAGGAGTTGGCGCAATTAACCAATGGGGTGTCTCGCTCGGCGGCCATGCTGAGTTCGTGCGAAGACCACCATTCGCTTTCGAGAGCGCTTTCCCAACTCGCCGATACCGAAGAAAAAGTTGAATTACTCCACATAGATCAAGCCAATACAGACTTCTTCGTCTTGTGCGAAATCCTTAAGGATTATTTGGGATTATTAGGGGCAGTCAGAGACGCATTTCACGAGAGGACCAAACTATTCCAACACTGGCACCACGCGCAGCAGATGCTGGCTAAGAAAAGGGAGGCGAAAACAAAGTTGGAACTCACAGGGCGCAACGATAAGTTGGATCAAGCAAATAATGAAGTTCTAGAGGTGAGTAAAGATGGGTTGAGGATTTTCAGTTAAGAGGGTTATTACAGTGGGAAGCCAAAGTGGAGAGGGGACAGGATAACTTCGATAAAATCTCCAGGATGATCAAGTCGGAAATGGAGCGATTTGAAAAGTGCCGCATTCAAGATTTTAAAGTTATGTTCGTTAAATATTTAGAGAACCATCTGGAACATCAGGCTCAGGTATGTGAACTATGATGACAGAAACATCTAAATGTTGTGGACTGAAAGGTTTACAGAACTTTTTTTATTTTAGCCCGTTTGTAAGATGTTTAAAAAATAATTCGAAAGTGAACAATTTCATATATTTAAATAATAATTTAAATATCTTACAAACTGGGCTCGTAAACTAAAATAAAAATGTTGTGTAATCAAGACAAGTCAATAAAGATCCCATAAAGAAGAACAAAAGGTGCAAAACATCTAAATGTTGCCAAAGATTTAGATGTTTCAGTCAATATATGCTGTTAATAATGAATGAATTAATATCACCGACTAATGATTCTATGAAAAATAGTTCTGCAGAACGCTGAGTGGATGTTCTGTGCAACCAAACAGAATACATTTTCTCTGCGACCAATTTTTGTACTTTCACATTTCAATCAAGATTGGAGATTGGTGACAACAAATCTGCTAAAATAAATTCGCAAACAAACTGCTTAAAAAATCAAAACAGAAACTATCATAAAGTTTCCAAAAAAAAGTCAAAATATACCCAAAAATCATTTTCAAACTGGAATTTTCAAGGAAAGTAAAAACTTCGGAAAAAGTCGAAATTTTCCAAATTAAGTCAAAATTTCGAAAAAACTTGAAAATTAGACAGTTGAAAGAGAAAATGTCGACATTCTGAAAAAAATTGATATTTTATGTCGAAATTTTTAAAATACATAGTTCTACATTCCCAGTAAAAATCGAATTCTTCAAAAAAAAGTTGGAATTTCCAAACAGGTGATCCAAAAATTCTTGCTTTTATTTCACGCGGACGAAGGCGCGGGTACCAGCTACTGATGATAAATTTGTTATTCCGTAGCTTGTTAAATACTGGGAAGCATTTCTACCTGAAGCTAAGGCGATTGCCTGACTAGAGGATCTCTGCAAGGAATAGCAGCACGTTAATTCTTTCTGGAGGTTTCCGGATTTTGGCGACCCTTCATGAGGACATTTTTATTAATCATTGAATCATATTTATGTTAATTCTCTAATTAATTTAAGTTTAAAGTTACTGTATCATTTATGTAACATTCCTAAAAGTGTAAGTGAAGAATATCGACTATTACAATAATTTTTGGCCAAATTAAAGATAAAAGCTCTCTAAGAGCCTTATATATTTGTATCAGAGTGCATGATGTTTATTTATATATAGATGTGATGGTCTAGGATACAAGAAAAAACAAAAGTGTAAGCTTTGAATGTTTTATTCCCAAAAATGTGATACTGATGCTCAGCTAAGGTAAAAACTGCTTTGTTTTTGGTTTTTGTAATGTAAATGTTTAAGCTCATCGTGCAATTTGGTTCATTTTGTTTGCAAGTTATATATTTAGTTGCCAATCGTCAAAAATTCCTAGTTACCTACTTTTAGTGTAGCTTTCATACATATGTATAATCCTTTATGTAGTTTTACTCAGCTTCCACCCTTTATAATAAATAAACTTATTTCTATGTACGTTGTAGTTTTATTTAAGTATTTAAATTCTAGGACAATTTAAGCACCGAATGTTCCAACAATTGCTTCAAAATTTACCCTAAAATCAATAAAATATGAACCGAAAAACGAATTTATTTGAAAATATTTTCCCAATTATACTTTTTCTGAGAAGTTTGAAGGTGAATTTTGCTGAGTTTAAAAAAATTTAAGAAATTTGCTTTCAAATGTCGACTTCCCGAAATTCCTTTTTCTTATAAAAATTTGGAACTTTTTTGCTTATTTCTTCAATTCCTAATGTTCTTAGTTTCAATTTAAAAGTTCGCAATTTTGTATATAAATTTTGAGAATCAGTTCTAAATTTTGAAAAACATGAATTTTGATAAAAAACCTGTCGATATTTAAAAAACCGTCGAAATTTCAAGAACTAATTTTGAAGCAAAAATGGAAACTTTGCAAAAAGTTCCCCTAGTTGAATATAAATTTTAATAACCAACCAAAATTTATATCAATTTTTAAGACGAAATTTTCAGAAAAAATCAAATTTTGACGCACAGTTAAATCTCGATAAAAAAAAGTAACGAAGACTTTTACCATAAAATTTCGAAATTTTGGGGTCAGATTTAATAGAAACCAAATTGTAAAAACAAATTCAAAATTACAAAAGAAAAAGATAAATTTTGCGAAAAAAAAATGAACGTTGAGAAAAAAAGTCTATATTTAAAGAAAACATCGAAAATTTCCAGAACGAGCTTTGAAGAAAAAATGGAAACTTTTGAAAACTAGAGAGAAAAAAGTCTATATTTAAAGAAAACTTCGACAATTTCCAAAACGAGCTTTGAAGAAAAAATGGAAACTTCTGAAAGAAGTCCCCCTAGTTGAATTTAAAGGTAAACCAACCGATATTTATATCGGATTTTAATTTTGATGGAACGGACTGGTCCTTGGTTATCTTCAAAAATTGAAACACAGAACTTGTCCCCTGAAACCAAGAAAAATTAAAAAACACAACAAAGGTTGCTCTAACGCGTTTCGACAGCCAAGCTGTCATCTTCAGAGAGAAACTGAAGATCTCTGAAGATGACAGCTTGGCTGTCGAAATGCGTTAGAGCAACCTTTGTTGTGTTTTTTAATTTTTCTTGGTTTCAGGGGACAAGTTCTGTGTTTCGGATTTTAATAAAAGACGAAATTTTCAGAATATTGAAATCTCGACAAAAAAGTAACGAAGAATTTTGAGATAAAATTTCGAAGTTTTGGGGTCAGATTTAACAAAGCCAAATTGTAATAAAAAAACTCGAAATTACAAAAAAAAAATTAATTTTGCGAAAAAAGATGAACGTTGAAAAAAAAGTCGATATTTAAGGAAAACGTCGAAATTTCGGGAACGAATTTTGAATTAAAAATGGAAACGTCTGAAAAAAGTGCCCCTACTTGAATATAAATTTTGATAAACCAACCGAAATTTATATCAGATTTTATGGAAAGACGAAATTTCAGAAAAGTCGAATTTTGATGAATAGTGACATTTCTAAAAAAAAGTAACGAAGAATTTCGAGATAAAATTTCGAAATTTTGGGGTCAGATTTAATAGAAACCAAATTATAAAAACAAATTCAAAATTACAAAAGAAAGATAAATTTTGCGAAAAAAAACGAACGTTGAGAAAAAAAGTCGATATTTAAAGAAAACATCGAAAATTTCCAGAACGAGCGTTGAAGAAAAAACGGAAACTTCTGAAAAAAGTCCCCCTAGTTGAATTTAAGAATAAACCAACCAATATTTGTATCGGATTTTAATAAAAAACGAAATTTTCAGAATAGTGAAATCTCGACAAAAAAGTAACGAAGAATTTAGAGATAAAATTTCGAAGTTTTGGGGTCAGATATAACAAAGCCAAATTGTATAAAAAATTCGAAATTACAAAAAAAAATTAATTTTGCGAAAAAAAGACTAACGTTCAGGAAAACGTCGAAATTTCGGGAACGAATTTTGAAGTAAAAATGGAAACGTCTGAAAAAAGTGCCCCTAGTTGAATATAAATTTTGATAAACCAACCGAAATTTATATCAGATTTTACGGAAAGACGAAATTTCAGAAAAGTCGAATTTTGACGAATAGTGACATTTCGAAAAAAAGTAATGAAGAATTTCGAGATAAAATTTCGAAATTTTGGGGTCAGATTTAATAGAAACCAAATTTTAAAAACAAATTCGAAATTACAAAAGAAAAAGATAACTTTTGCGAAAAAAAAACGAACGTTGAGAAAAAAGTCGATATTTAAAGAAAACATCGTAAATTTCCAGAACGAGCTTTGAAGAAAAAATGGAAACTTCTGAAAAAAGTCCCCCTAGTTGAATTTAAAGATAAACCAACCGATATTTGTATCGGATTTGAATAAAAAAAGAAATTTTCAGAAAAGTGACATCTCGACAAAAAAGTAACGAAGAATTTCGAGATAAAATTTCCAAGTTTTGGGGTCAGATTCAACAAAGCCAAATTGTAATAAAAAATTCGAAGTTACAAAAAAAAATTAATTTTGCGAAAAAAAGACTAACGTTCAGAAAAAAGTCGATATTTAAGGAAAACGTCGAAATTTCGGGAATTTTGAGGAAAAAATGGAAACGTCTGAAAAAAGTCCTCCTAGTTGAATTAAATTTTGATAAACCAACCGAAATTTACGTCAGATTTTACGGAAGACGAAATTTCAGAACGAATTTTGACGTATAGTGATATTTCGAAAAAAAAGTAACGAAGAATTTCGAGATAAAATTTCAAAATTTTGGGGTCAGATTTAATAGAAACCAAACCGTAAAAACAAACTTGAAATTACAAAAGAAAATGATAAATTTTGTCAAAAATGACGAACGTTGAGAAAGTCGATATTTAGAGAAAACGTCGAAATTTCAAGAACGAAATTTGAAGACAAAATGGAAATTTCTGAAAGAAATCCCCCTAGTTAAATATAAATTTTCGATCGATTCCTTGAACCAAGGGGGGAAGGGGGGGAGGCAAGTTTCGTGCCCTGCCTAATTCTAGCAACGTCCATTAAAACATTGTTAAATTTTTGTTTTGCAGAAAACATTTGGGGCCCTTCTGCAGGTTTTTAACCATTCAGCTGAAAAGTCCTTCAGTTAATAGATGGTGCTAGATTTTAAAATGAAACCTGGTTTTTTTAAAAGCAAAGATTACAATTTCTTCTGAGCTGCTAATGTTTGAGAATGTCACTTGGTTCCTTTCTGCAAAAAGTCATCTAATTGTTTTTTGTCTTCTCATATTAACAGACTTAAAACAGAAGAGAATTTGGGATTTTTCTAGACTAGTGTTAATTATTTTTAGGAACTTTAGACATTTTTTGGAACTTGGAAAGGTGATACATCCTATTAGCAACATGACAATTTTAATCGTGCATCTTTTGGATAAACGAAAAAATGAAACTCGAGATAACAATACAAGTAAATGCTTTAATAAAACATGTAATGATCTTACAAAATAACGCAAGACTAGTAATAAGTAATAAAATATAGCTCAATAATCTTCAATTATTTTTGTACTTAGCATAAATAGTGTCCCATGAAATTCTAGCAAAGAAAGGGTGAGATTTAATATTGTCAGTGCCGTTTATCCCATATCCTAACCGATTCACAGGATCGTAAGTCAACAACTACAATAAAATTTCCTTTTAGTTAAAGATATTTCAACAATTTCATATTTACCTGTCGTAGAAGCGACCGCCCCTCTGGCGAAACAAATTTTGGAATTTTTACGTTGGTATTAATGCTTAGGCCTTCGGGATGGACAAAATGCAAGGGCTGGAACAATACCATTAGACAAGTAAATTCCCACTGATTAGAGTTTACCATTCCAACAAGCAATTCGTACAATATGGACCCATAACACCACCAATCGGTTACATCTGTAATTTCCCCAAAGCTGTAAATCTCCGGGGCGACGAACGCGTCCGATTTCTCCGATAATACGTCATGCAGATCTTTGACATTGCACATGTAAGTAAGAAGCAGATTTTTGTCTTCCCCAATCAGTAGGTTGTGCGGTTGGATATCTTTACAAACGATTCCCAGTTGGTGGAGTTTTTCTAAAGCTACTAGCAGCTGCGCTGCCCATTTCGTAACATCCTCAATCGGAATTCGTAACGATTCTTCACAGTCTACATCAATACTGGACATTTCGCTTAATTTTCTTCTCGAACTGGTTGCACTTGCGGTTGCACACGCCAGCGGGGCGTCCATTATATTGGGAATATCACTCGACTTCGAAGAAGATACATCAGAATGCTCTACTTTAACAAAACTTTCATCTGTGGACTCTTTCGAATTCGCCCTTGGCAACGCTTTGGATTTGGTATAACTATTTATTAAATCGCTGAAGCTCTGTTCTGACTCTTCTTCGGAGGCGTCCAAGTCAACAAAAGGGGGCTGATTGACGGGATCGAACGGATCAGCGCTGGAATTTTGCGTGATGTAGTCCCAAAGTCTTTGAGCCCTAAAATAAACTTTGATTCGGGATTTGTCCATAGAATTTCAACAAATTTTTTGTAAAACAATCTTTGCTTTTGGTAACTTACACCATCTAGCTTTTGGTAACTTACATCATCAAGCAAAGAAATCTTAAAGACAACATCTAAATTAAGATTTCATCTACAGCAATGGCTGCTTATAACAAAGTGATATGTATGATACGGGCGAATATTATTTTTCTCTGAAGTATGATAGATATCGAATAGCTTTAATTTTTCTTCGTTTCAGAGGATAAGGTTTGTATATTAATTTTTAAAGATAACCAAGGGTCCACAAAAAAATGTTAATTAAATTTGTTTATTGCTTATAACAAACAGATTTCTTCAGTTCTTTGAAGTTCGTTATTAGCTGACATCACTGTATTATGCTGGTACTTACCGGCAATACTCTAGTACTAAAAATAGAGCGTTATCACAATTAAAATAATTATGCAATCTAACCATGTAAGGCACATTTTCAGGCAAAACCAAGTTGTCATCTAGAAATTTGTTAGCCTTGCTAATAACCTATAAAGTCAAAATCGGTAAAACTATCCCACTGGGCATAAAATTGCTCACCTTAACATAAAAAAATTGCTGCAAATCGGAATGTAAAACGAGCATACCTGATGAAATAACTCTAACTACTTTGTACTTGTACAAATCAGACATGGGCCTTTGCATTTTGATTTCAGGAGATGTAATTTCCTAAAAAACGTCAAATTAGCCACAAATTACTTCAAATCTGATCAATGTCCCAGTTACCAAGTTTTTTAAATTCCTAACTTCTGGTGCAAGATACATGTTGTAGATTTTTTCTGCTCTTATCAAATATTTTTCAGTCTTATGTCTCACCATCTGTTTCCTATCATAATTTTTATCATCTATAACATTTGCGAATCGAGATTACTTTTAATTCATTAATCAGAATTTTGATAAATATCTAACTCAAACAAATTACCTTTTCCATATTTAATGAGAATGTCAATAGCTGTTTTATAAGCGAGAAAAGCCTCATCATATTTCTTATTATTTTCCAACTCAGACGCGATATTAATATGAATTGAAGCATCTATAATGTACTGCACGTAATTCTCTGGAGTATTCGGAGGTGTTGGATATATCTGCCCATCCAAAAGTGTAATACTGTCAATTGTGGTAGCGATACTAATCGTGTCGGCTGCTTTTAACTTATTCTGGGTGCTTAAGCTACTTCTTGTTTTATTACAAATAAGGGAATCCATTAAATCAGTCTGTAACAACAACTCTCACAAATTCTGCTCTTTCAAACAATTAACACCAACCTGAACATAGGGGCTTAAACTACTCAATGTCGTAATGGAATCTGTATCACTTATAGTACGTTCATCATCTGAATTCATACAAACATACTCAGGATCCTCAGGTAAATGTAAATCAGATCGAATTGAACTAATATTACCATCTAATTTACTAATTGGAGTGTGACTCGTCTAAAATTACCCCTCATAAAAAAAATACCACTAAAACAAGCTGTATACCTCAAAAAATTTTACAAATTCCATACACATAAACAACTGTTGTTGTGAACCGATATAATCTAAAAAATTGAGTATGCACTGCCTCCGTTCTTGTAATAAATCCTCATCGAATCTAAAATGCGATGTTATTCCCATCGATTAAACAACCCCCTAAATACTCACCGTTTAAAAAAGCCACCGCCCGGCAAAGGTGGAATTTTACCGTCCAAGCCCAATCTCTTCCGGGCTACGTTTATCTCTCTGTAGAGTTTCTTAAAGTCGTTGTATCGTTTCCAGACGGTCAATTTCGTTATCGCGTCCGGACACGACTCCGGATACAACTGCGATAAGGAGTTTAAAAAATAAATAAATTAAAAATCGTGGTCACTCACCATCGAAATCACCTTGTAAAGGGTGAAACCCTTTTTGTGCGAACTTATATCGGGGATATCGAATATACGCACCCATTTTTCCCCGTTTAGGCCCATTTCGGCAGATCTAGATACTGAGAAAGGTAATCAATACCAACAAATTCGAATTTCGTTGAACATTTTTCGTAAGGTAAACAGTTGTCAAAGTGACGTTACATGTTAAAGTGACGTTTCTCTTGGGGACCATTGAACTACGAGAATTAGTTGATGAACTACTGGCTATTCTATGGTGCGGCCAAGAATTTAAACAGAGGTATGCTTACCGTCTGCACTATGTGTGTGAAACCGTTCAATAAACAACACCTTTATTCTTCATGGTGAACTCTTATTGAAATATTATGTTTATTAATTTTATTTAACATTTCTTCGGCCCAGTTTAGAAATATTTAAATTATTATTGTTTGTTAACAATATTCCAAACAGTTTTTGAAAAATGACTACCTGATATTTAAATTTATTTAAAACGTCACCTCATGACAGTTGACAAAATAAGAGGTTAGTTTATTTAACATAGAATAGGAAAAATAAAAAATAGAAGACCAAAATTAGATATGAAAAAAATTTTGCTTTTTTGATAAATTATGAAAATATAAAAATAAAAAAATACATAAAAAAGGTTGTAGCAAAACAAACAGAAAATCCGATTTAAAATCGACATTGCAATTTCAAAATTCCAACTTTTTTTCAAAATTTCGATTTTAAACTCAAAATTTTGACTTTATTTTCAACATTTTGACTTTAATCTCAAAATTTCAACATTTTTTTCTCAAAATTTCAAGACTTTAAATTTCAAGACTTTAGCAGAAATTTCGTGATTAAACTCGAAATTTTTATATTCTATGGTTAAGTTGGGCAAATCTGTATACTCTCTGGTTAACTATTCTATGGTGGGGCCAAGAATTTAAATAGGGGTGTGCTAACAGCCACACCTATGTGTATAAAACCGTTCAATAAATAACAACACCTTCATTTATGATTGTAAACAAAAGACATCAATTAAAAAAACAAACATATAGAGTTTGAAATCCCAATCTCGATTCTAACTTCGAAATTCCGACTTTTTTTCAATTGTAAACTCAAAATTTCGACTTTAATCCCAAAATTTCGACATTATTTTCTCAAAATTTCGAAACTTGGGCCAAAATTTCAAGATTAAGTTAATTAATTTTATTTAACATTTCTTCGGTCCAGTTTTTTTTTATATCTAATTTTGGTCTTCTATTTTTCATTTTTCTTATTCTATGTAAAATAAACTAACCTCTTAATTTGTCAACTGTCATGAGGTGACGTTTTAAATAAATTTAAATATCACGTAGTCATATTTCAAAAACTGCTTTAGAATATTGTCAACAAACAATAAAAAATTTAAATATTTCCAAATTGGGCCGAAGAAATGTTAAATAAAATTAATGAACATAATGTTTCCGGTCAATAAGAGTTCACCATGAAGAATTCGAGATTAAGGTCGAAATTTCCAGATTAATGTCGAAATTTTTATACTCTATGGTTAAAGACCGTTGCGTCCCACCGTTCTTCTCTCCCAACAAAATTGACAGTTGGCATTAGAGTGCGTTCAGGAAATTTTGTTTTTAATTACAAGAATTTCGTCTTTTTTTCTAAAAATTTCGATTTTTAAGTTGAATTATTAACTTCTCGGATTTATTCGGAATTTCGAGAAAAAAGTCAAAAATTCAAGTTTAAAGTATAAATTCCGAAAGTAAAGTTGAAATTTCAAGAAAAAACCAAAATTTTAAGCTTAAAGTCAAAATTCCAGGATTAAAGTCAAAATTTGGAGATTAAAGACGAAATTCGGAAATTAAACTCAAATTTCGAGTCAAAATTTTTAAAAATTTCACACTAATACTGACAGTTGGCAGTAGGGTACGTTCAGTAATTTTTATTTTTAATTACAAGAACTTCGTCTTTTTTTTCTCTAAATTTTGAGATTTAATTTAAAATTTAAACCTTATTCTCGAAATTTCGAGGAAAAAGTCGAAATTTCAAGTTTAAAGTCGAAACTTCAAGTTTAAAGTCTAAATTTCAAGAAAAAAGTCGAAATTTCAAGTTTGGAGTAAAAATTCCAAGATTAAAGCCAAAATTTCGAGATTAAAGTCGAAATCTGGAGATTAAATTCGAAATTTCCAGTTTAAAGTCGAACATGCATTTCTATCAGCTGCAAAATGGCGTTGTGACGTCACATTAATAGAACATATTGGAATATTTCTACTAGATGCAGTCCTTCAATGTTGCACATTCTGTGATCACCACGAAAACAGCTGATTTTTATTTGTGTTACCCGGGTGATAATTTTAGGTTATGTTATATTCAAACTTTGACAACAGTTTAAATTGTTATAAAATCAAAATATTACGAAATAAACAATTTCGTATGAATTAAAAATGTTTAAGTGTTTTTTGTTATACCTTATTATTACTCTAAAACAGAACGTAGTCTCTCCCGAGGATGTGTGTTCTTTGGAAACAAATTCGTGTCCGTCGTCAAATGTTAGATATTTAATGTACGATATCAACCCTCCGGAAGGATTTAACTTGCGAAGGGATGTCTACATTCGTTTCGCCGTTTTGGCGAACAAACTGAAATCGTTAAAAAATCAAAACCTAGACGGTTTTAATTTGGTTCTTCCACCGTGGTCTCATTTGTACCATTGGACATATAGCGAGGAATCTGAATACGTTCCATGGGGTTACTATTTTGACTTGGACAGTATGAAGAAGTTTGCACCTGTGGTGGAAATGCATGAATTCTTAAATGGTATGGACATGGGGTGACTTGATAAATATGTCGTAGGTTTTCGTTCTCTCATATTGGTTGGAAAAGTTGTGTTTATTAATTTTATTTAACATTTCTGCGACCCAGTTTGGAAATATTTAAATTTTTAGTTCTCGTATTTTGAATGATGTTTATAAAGTTGAATGGGGAATGCTGTGGATCGAAGTTTAAAGATCTTTATTTTGGTTTGAAGAAGGGTAAAGTTGACTAACTTGCCAACATTTGGTCACTTGAAGCTGAGGATATCTTTACTAAACTGTTTAGTTTCAGACGAGCTAGGTTGCCTTACTCGCTGTTGAGGAAATAAATTCTGAATAGTTCAGTGACAATCCCAATCTTTAACATGAATTGGGGAAACGTCAGAAAATGTACGCAGGTTTGATTGGTGCAGAGACCAAGAAAATCATCAGTGTCGTTTATAAACGCCATTTTTTGTTTCAGAACAGTATTTATCACCATTATTTAAACAATTATAATATCAAATTAAGGAAAAGTTGTGTATTTGAGAGTTGAATGTATGAAATAAAGAAAAAACTAAAAAAAGTTATATTCACTCTCTTACATTTTTCTCAAAAACTCAGTGGCACAAATTTTTAATGGATACATTATTAATTAGAGCACATTTTTCGAAAAATTTAAAAATACTATTCATTTTGACTTAATTTTCCTCATCACAACAAACTTAATTTTTTCTTACAGTTGAATTTTTGCAAATTTGAACATTTGAAGGTATTTTAATTTGTTTACCCTTTAAGTGTGAACATTTTATTTTTATAACACTGGCCTGGACATGGTGTCACACAGAATTTGAGGGAAAATGTTGGTACTGCAAATACTAATACAATTGAGAAACTAGGGCTGGGAGAAGATAAATAGTTCTTAAATGAAAGGATTTACAGTATAAACATTCAACTTTTGTAGTGGGGAACTATAATTATTAACAAAAAGTCGTAAACGAGATGTATTGATTCTCTAAAATCGCAGAACCCAAGGGGTCCACACTTAAATGTTAAGTTTGTTAACATTTTACGTTTATTGTTACTACTATTGTTGTTGTACTTCTAAAATTTCTATTGTAGGGTACACTGAGGATAATAAATATTCTAAAAAAGTAATCATAGACGAGGTTTATACATTGCAACATTTTGAGGATATGTTCAAAACTGGACACTTTGAAAACAAAATGGAAATAGACAAATGTCTTAAAAATTACCCCATCCACTTCTTCTATTATAATAATTTTACATCAAAAAGTATTAAATGTCTCTCATTTCATGGTTCAGCGGGGGACCTATCAAATCTTTTAACAAAAACCAATGCCAGGTACCTATTCATAACCACCACTGGTGGTGCCCACTGCATTTTTCAATTCTTACAGATCAGTTTTAATAAATCACGCCGAAGTGGCCCTACATGATCACTTTGGTGATAAAACATATTGGGAGGCCAGAAGAAGTATGAGATTCAACAAAGATCTAGTCCTATTAGGCCAAAAATTTCGAAAAAAATTTTTGAACTCAACCGATGAAACTGACAATACTCAAAGACCCGCTGATTGGACTAAAGAGAAACCGCACAGGACCGCCAAAGGGGGACCGTATTTGGCCGTTCACATACGCCGAGGTGATTTCTCCAAGGGGAGAGCCAACCAGGTCCCTTCCATAAAAAGCATGGCAACTCAAATAGTTGAGAGTCTCAAATTCAATGGATTGGATACAGTTTTTATCGCTACAGATGCTTCCGATGAAGGTAACAGATTTCTCCCCTTGAAACGGTATTTGATGGAAACATTTTCAGAATTGGAAGTCCTAATGGACCATATACCAGAAGAATATGTTATAATGAGCTGGGACCCTACGGAAGAGTTTTTGGAGAAATATAAGGATGGAGGCGCCGCTATCGTCGATCAGATTATCTGCTCTTACGCGCGATATTTCATTGGCACCCATGAGAGCACCTTTTCTTTTCGCATTCAAGAAGAAAGGGAAATATTGGGGTTTCCCGTTTCATCCACATTTAATGTATTTTGTAAAGATGTGAAAAATTGTGAAAAACCATCCATTTGGAAAATTGTTTATAAATAAAAATGTAATTCGGGGAAATGCTTTTATTTAAAAAGAAAACGCAGCAATGTTTTTCTTTTCGTATCCTAGAATCTCCCATTTAATTCATATTAACGTATTTTGCGTGGATCTGACAAATTGTGAGAAACAATCTATTTTTAAAATTGTTTATTAATGAAAATGTAATCAGTGAATCTACTTTTATTTAAAAAGGAAACGGGGAAACGTTTTTCTTTTCGTATTCAAGAATAAACAAACTTGTAATTTCCCATTTCTTTCACATTTAAGGTATTTTGTATGGATGTGACAAATTATGAAAAACTATCTATTTGGAAAATGGTTGATTAATGAAAGTGTAATTAGTGAAAGCTCGTATCTTTAAAAAAACGGGAAAAGTCCTTTTCGCATCAAAGAAAGGGAAATATTGATATTGCCAGTTGCATCTACATTTAACGTATTTTGAAAGATGTGAAAAATCATATTTGCAAAATTGGCCATGAATGATAATGTAATTAGTAAAAGCGCTTTATTTTAAAAAAAACCGAAAAAGTTTTTCTTTCCGGATTCAAGTATGAAAATATTGGTGTTTTTAGTTTCATTCACATTTATCATATATTGTAGACATTGTTAAAAGCCATTTTTGTGAAAAATTGTTTAGTAATAATTATAAAAAATGATCCGTAAAATCGCTTTTATTGAAAAAAAAAAAAAAAGGATTCCGGTACCGGGAATCGAACCCGAGCCTCCTGGGTGAAAGCCAGGTATCCTAGCCACTAGACCATACCGGATTGTATATGTGGATGTTATCATTGGAGATTAAGAAGAAAAAAGAAACTGATTATTATTAACAAATTGTGTTTAAAATATATTATGATTGAAATTGTGGTAATGGTACGGTTTCGGGTCTTCTGGTTTTCCCAACTTTTCTTGGTAAAATTACTTTCCTTACGTCTTTAGCTTCCCATTTCTCCAAAAATTTTCTTTCGGAAACTGTTCGTTCTCAACTTATGCCCTTTTTTACTTTGCCGCATTCAACGACTAAATTTACCCTTTTCTGTGGTTCCTATACACCACAAACATTAGGCATATCTCTCATCGGCTCAATAAGGCCGAAACCGCTTTCATTTCAATTATTCTACACAAATAACCTTCCAACATACTAACCTTGCGTGGAAATTCGTTCTGCGCGGATATGCCGCTGCGAATAGTAAAAACGACACAAATGAACTTCCAACTTGCTAACCTCGCTTGGAAATTCGTTCTTCTTTCCAAGTTGGACACGTGGGTATTAGAATAGTTGAAATAAAAGCGGTTTCGGCCTTATTGAGCCGATGAGAGATATCCATGATGTTTGTGGTGTATAGGAAGCACAGAAAGAGTAAATTTAGTCGTTGAATGCGGCAAAATAAAAAAGGGCATAAGTTGAGAACGAAAAGTTTCCGAAGAAAAATTTTTGGAGAAATGGGAAGCTAAAGACGTAAGGAAAGTAATTTCACCAAGAAAAGTTGGGAAAACCAGAAGACCCGAAACCGTACCATGACCGAAATTGTTTATAAATAGAAATATGTAACTTTATATTTTTAAATAGGTTGATATAGACCTAAAGCGGGAAATTTGATTGATAGGTTGCTGTATCCTGTATCACCTACTTTACGTTTATGACATTTTCCAATATCACTCTGACACGAACTGATATAATAATAAATTAAAACCAAAAAACAAGACCACATTCAAACTGAAGTGCATATTATCATATTTTTTTCCTCGTTTTTTTTTAAATAATTTATATGTATTGTTGCTTGGGACATCTGGTGAATAACTTTTGCATTAGATTTTTCGGCTTTGACTAACAGATGACGCGTAAGCACTCGCATAATAATTCAATGATTTCTATACCTTAATCTTTTTCGTGCTAAAACTTTGT
Source organism: Dastarcus helophoroides (assembly GCA_028583605.1). NCBI lineage: Eukaryota > Metazoa > Arthropoda > Insecta > Coleoptera > Bothrideridae > Dastarcus > Dastarcus helophoroides. Next base: position 20,221,386 of record CM053337.1, on the reverse strand, counting down.
TAACGAAATATAAGATTTAACGATTAAAATGGTTCTGATGTTTACTTTTATGTCTCTTATGCTCATATTAGGTAATTATATGCTTGTGACATCTAAGGAACAATAGAACAACTAAAATAATAAATATTAATAAAGTTTAGAAAATTATGAAGAGAGGGCGCTAGCGTAAAATTTCTTATTTTATGTATTTATTCTACTTTTTCTTTTTTTATACTTTGTTAACTAGTTAAATAAAGTGAATATTAATAAATACTACAATTTGTAACATTGATATTTAAAGTTTTTGATGTCTGCATTACAATATTGTTATAGTTTTGCTTAGACGTCTAGTAAATAATTACTGAACTATAAAATTTTGTTGAAATAGTTCAAACTATCGACTAGAGATGTCGCCTAAATGTAGTTTTATTAATTCGAACCACTTTTAAATATTAAAACATCATTTACGTAATAATTAAAATTTAAATAATGTAAACGTAAAATATTTAATGTAAACTCTTAAGATTAATGAATTAAAATGACAATATTACCATGTAGATACTTGGGACATCTATTGATGAATTCCCTTATTAACATTTAGATTTTATATACTTTTAAATACGGCTAGCAGATGTCGCCTGCGTAAATATCGAGTTTTAAATGTTTATTGTGTTATTTATAATTAAACATGATTTGAAATCTTAAAAAATGAACCTTTATTAATGTTGTTAAAATAATCAGTCCGGTAATGAACAAGAGATGTGCATAACAAAAAAATCCTAATTTTCAAGTCTTTTATAACATGTTGGGGTCGTTTTTGTGTGTATCGCGAGATTATAATTTATTATCTGTGTGCTTAAGATTAAAATTCACCATGATTTATCAATACAGTACAAACTATAATCATTTATGGTTAAACATAGCTTCAAATCATATAACAATAAAATTCTTAAAAGTAGACACAATCCGGTATGGTCTAGTGGCTAGGATACCTGGCTCTCACCCAGGAGGCTCGGGTTCGATTCCCGGTACCGGAATTTTTTTTCAACTTATTTAATATGCTATGTATTATAATTTTTGGACCAATTTATTTATCATTATTAATTCTATTTAACGATATATTTATATTTTTCCTAACACTCTTCACTCAACAATTAGTTGCATTTAAACTAAGTTTTGCCGAAGAAGGCGTAACCTCTCAAAATATATCAAATTAATGGAAATTGGCGCAATTTGGTGTTTTATTTCCGACTAAATGACAGCCCCACCGCTCGACTAGTACGCTATTGAATTTTTCCAAAGGTTTTATATTAAATAGTTGTTAAATTCAGTGAATTCGTCAGTTTGGGCAAATTATAGAATACTGCATCTCATTCGGTCCCGCGGGAAGCGAAATTCAAAGTTAATTGAATCGTCAAAGAAAATATAAAATGTTCAAGTTAATTTAACTTTTATAAGCTGAATTATTGATAGAAAAGGATATTAACAATCTTAAGCTTTCAATGAAATTGTTCCAAACGAATTATTCACTGGTGTATAAAATTTTAAACCTAATTATTCTTAATTTTTTTCATTATTAGCATTGATAGAATCAACCAACCAACCAATGTTGATTGACTGTTTCTGTCGACGTTAATAATAAAAAAAATAAGAATAAAAAATTTTAAAAAAAGAAACGATGCGATGGCCGGGAATCGAACCCGGATCAACTGCTTGGAAGGCAACTATGCTGACCATTACACCACCATCGCACATATTTTCCCTAGTTTTCAATAACAATAACTTGATACAGCAAATTTGAAATAAGGAATAATGAACATATTTATATATATTTTTAAATAATACCCTTTTATTACCTAAATATCAGCGGAATAAAAAGCTATAAACAGTATTCTCTCTTCTTCTTAATTATTATTACATTATTAGTCTATATTTGCTCAACATTTTCAGAACATCGACTTTTTGGAAAATATACATAATCAGAGACTTAGTCTCTGTACATAATGCATTTGTATCAGCGTTGATTGAATACTTTATTCAATCAACGGTATCAGAGAATCGAAGTAGGCCGTATTGCTGTATTAAATCAAGCTTTAGGTAAGTTTCTAAGGGTGTGTTTACACTACACACTTTATTCCGCACATTTCTCTCTGACAATAAGTGTCAATTATCCCGAGAGAAGCTATCCGAGACTTATTTAGGCACCTGAGAGTCTCAGATAGTTCTCTCAAGGTAGTTGACACTTTCATACATTTTGTCGTTGATTGAATACATATACTTACTTACTATATTCATCATTATCGATTTTGTGAAAGAAATGTACGGAATAAAGTGGCTGTGTAAACACACCGTAAGGCATTGATCTAAACGCTGTGGTCTATAATTACGTCTATAGAAGTATTTACCCTTTTATTACATCCGCAATTAAACAAATAATTACTTGATATGTATTTTGCCAGCAGAATTGGTACTTTCAAGATCTTGACGATGAATTAATTACGTATCGCGTAATTGTTTGTTGAATTGTCTAAGTGGTAAAGGGGTAAATCCTTCTATGGATTTAGATAAGTTACTAAAAAAAATCACCAAAACTAAAGCTGGCTTCACGTGCAAACATTTCGATGATTAACGTTTTGCTTATATTTCAGGGGTTGTTTGGCAAAAATAATGGGATTAAATGATTTACATATTTTTATTACCATTAATAACAATTTATTTAATAACTTTCAGCAAAAACTATAAACTTGTTCTATAACTTTTTCGCAATTTAGACAAAGTCGAAATAGAGGTCCGCCGAGAAGGTGGGTATAGGAGGCGTATGCCTCAGGTCCACGTTTCAAAAATAATGAAGCCCTTTTTTTTCAAAATTTGGTGCTAAAAACTCAACTTTTTTGACTTTCAATTTTTACTCGAAATTTGTGCTTTTTTTCTTAAAATTTTATGTTTGAATTTTAAACTCGAAATTTCTTCTAAATTTCAACTTTTGTTTTGAAACTTTTCAAGTTGATTTCGAAAAAAAATATTCCTTTTAAAATGACCACTTAAGTTCACAATTTAAAAGAATCAGGTTCTTCAAAAATAATCGAGTTTTAGGGAAAGACGAATTATTCAAAATGTCGAAATTACAGAAATTCGAAGTTTTGGGAAAAAGTCGATTTGTTGAAAGAAGGTCGAAAAATTTGAAAATAGTCTAAACTTTAAGCAAAATTCAAAATTTTGATGATAAAAAGTCGAAATTAAAAAAAAGAATTTTTCACATAGTCTCATTTACATAACTTGTGACCTTGAGAAAAGTCGAAATTGTGGAAAAAAAATCCACATTACCAAAAAAGTCAAAACCTTGGAAAGAGCTCGAGAAAAGTCAAAATTCTTAAAAAAAATTGAGATTTCTTCCAAAAAAGTCAAAACTTTAGAAAAGAGTCAAAAGTAAAGTGCAAATTTTGAAATACGGTCGGAATTTTTAAAAAAGTCAAATTTTCAAGCAAAATTCGAAATTGGGATGCTAAAAAGTGGAAATTTTCAAAAAAATAAGAATTTTTCAAATGATCCAATTTACTTACATAACTCGAGATCTCGGGAAATGTCAAAATTCTTGCAAAAAAATTTGAAATTTTTAAAAAAGTCAAAACTTTAGAAAACAGTCAAAAATAAAGTGGAAATTTTGAAATACGGTCGGGATTTTTTTAAAAGTCAAAATTTCAAACAAAATTTGAAATTTGGATGCTGAAAAGTGGAAATTTTCAAAAAAATAAGAATTTTTCAAATGATCCAATTTACATAACTCGAGATCTCGAGAAAAGTCAAAATTCTTGAAAAAAAATTTGAAATTTTTAAAAAAGTCAAAGCTTTAGAAAACAGTCAAAAATAAAGTGGAAATTTTGAAATACGGTTGAAATTTTGAAAAAAGTCAAAATTTCAAGCAAGATTCGAAATTTTGATAATAAAAAGTCGAAATTTTCAACAAAAAAAAGCATTTTTCAAATGATCCGATTTACATAACTCGAGATCTCGAGAAAAGTCAAAATTCTTGAAAATAAATTTGAAACTTTTAAAAAAGTCAAAACTTTGGGAAGTAGCTTAATTTTCAAACAAAGATTGAAATTTTGGATCAAAATTTTTAAAAAATTAGAAATTTTCAGAAACATTCAAAATTTTCAATGATAGTAACATTTAAAAAAATAGAATTATCCAAAAAAGTACAAATTAACAAAGTCTCCAGAAAAAGTCGAAATTTAAGCAAAATTCAAAATTTTGATGATAAAATGTCAAAATTTTCAAAAATTTTTTTTTTTTTATTGCGAAGGTTAAAGTATACTTTATTCAACTCAAAACACCAGATTAAAGTACCATTTTAACCGTAAGGGTAGATAAAATGGAACTTTAACAGCAAGGATAGATAAAATACTTTAATTAAGTAGGTATCTATTTTTATTTGAAATAATAATTATTATTAGATACAACTTAATTATCTTTAGTGCTTTCATTGATAATAACTTGGATCGTACCATTCACATTTCCCGAAACATGGATGTCCGGAACAGAACGGTGTTCAGAATGGTGAACAGACGGGCATACAGAAGATATAGTATTACTAACGATCCCACTCGTTGACCCAACTAGTATCTTCTTTGAAACTTCAATTTTACTTCGTACTGAATTTTCTATATAAGTTTCAGCTACTGTTGATGACTTCCATCCCCCTGCGCGCTTTATTGTCACCATGTCAGCCCCTGAGTTTGCCATCATTGTAGGCTGCAGATCGTCTAAAACAATGACCACTGTATTTTTCTGAATCCGGTAAATTTAGGAAATCGGCAATTTTTCTTGGGACTTTATATAAAGTGTTTATGCCTACAGGCTGGATAGTACACTTTTTTTGTCTATAGTTAATAAAAAACTTATTATGAGGAACGTGTTTAGGACGTAAGCCGATATATTTTCTTATGATGTCCAAAACACCCACTTCCTGGTCAATTATACAAAAAGACCTGATCTTTTTTGGTTTTAGTATCAATCAGTTGAACGATCATTACTGATGTTCTATCATCAATATTAGACATCTCTAATTTATACAATTCATCGGACCGGCATGCCCCATATAAACCCATTACCAGCCACAACCTTCATAAACAAATAATCATCATCGGGAGCTTCTTTTATAAATCGAATGATATCATCAGGTTCAAAAATGTTCGATTTCTTAGGTTTATAACCATCACATAGTTTCTTCAATAATGCAATTAGTTTACTGTATCTGTAAACAATAATTCGTATTAGCAAAAAAATTATACACTAAATTTGACGTTACTTACTTTGAAATGTCACAATTTTCGTTGACCAAAATTGTAGACTTCAGCATCGAATAATAAGACCACAATGTTGATGGCTTCACCTTCTTTGCTTTTTCAGAAAAATATGCCAGAAATACCGTTTCACTTAAACTATTAATCTTCTTTGCCATTTTCCACCTTTGAAAGCATGTGTACTCTTTTTCATATATTAATCGCGATTTTTGAGGCAATAATTTAGCTACTGCCTCTAACGCTTCTTTCTTCACACATACCGGAATGTTTTCCTGCTCTACCTCGTTTTCACACATTCTTGAGATCTTGAGATTCATACGGATCAAAATTGAAAAATTGATGTGAAACAATTATTTATTTGGTATAACTATAGCAACATACCAAACGAACCAACTGCGATTTAATTTTTGACTGCTTTTCTTATTTCTGTCTGCAAAATTATTGAGTTTTTCTCTCGATTTTTCTTTAACCTTCGCAATAAAAAAAAATACAATGTTACACACGACGGTAAAATTTCATTATCGACTCGTGAAATTTAATTAATGAGCGACGAAGGAGCGAACATTTTCACTCGTCGATAAAAAATAATTTTACCGTCTTGTATAACAAATAACTATAAATAGCTCATTTACATAACCCAAGATCATGAGAAAAGTCAAAATTTTTGAAAAAAAATTCGAAACCTCAAAAAAGTCAAACCTTTGGAAAGTAGCTTAATTTTCGAACAAAGGTCGAAATTTTGAAAATAAAATCGAAAATTTTATAAAGGTCAATGTTTCGAGAAGAAAATATTTCAAAATAGCCAATCGGGTCTTCAAAAAAACACAAAATGTTAAAAAAGAGTTGAAATTTTGAGAAAAGGTTGAAATTTTGAGAAAAGTTTGAAATTTTGGATCAAAATTTTTAAAAAATTAGAAATTTTCAGAAACATTCAAAATTTTCAATGATAGCAACATTTAAAAAACTAGCATTTTCCAAAAAAGTACAAATTAACAAAGCCTCCAGAAAAAGTCAAAATTTTCAAAAAAAATTTTATAAATTGCTCATTTACATAACTGGAGACCTCTAGAAAAGTTAAAATTTTTGAAAGAAAATTCGAAACTTTTAAAAAAGTCAAAACTTTGGGAAGTAGCTTAATTTTCGAACAAAGGTCGAAATTTTGAAAAAAAAGTGAAAATTTTGAAAAGGTCAATGTTTCAAGAGGAAAATATTTCAAAATAGGTAATCGAGTCTACAAAAAAACACAAAATATTAAAAATGAGTTGACATTTTGAGAAAAGGTTGAAGTTTTGAGAAAAGTTTGAAACTTTGGATCAAAATTTTTAAAAAAATTAGAAATTTTTAGAAACATTCAAAATTTTCAACGATAGCAATATTTAAAAAACCACCATTTTCCAAAAAAGTACAAATTAACAAAGACTCCAGAAAAAATGAAAAAAAAAGTCGCCATTTTAAAGAATGTTTAAATTTTGACACAAAGTCGAAATTTGGTGAATAAATCAAAATTTTGGGAAAAGGCAAAGTTGCCAAGGTGTGAAAAATGTTAAAAAGGAGTCAGATTTTGAAAAATGTAGAATTGAAAAAAAAATGGAATATTTAAAATTCGAAATATTCGAAAAGTAGAAATTTTCAATGGAAATCAAAGTCTGATCTTTCAAAAAAGTCATTTTCGGAAATTCAAAAACTCAAAACCCTAGAAAAGTTGAAATTAAAAAAAAATAAAAACTGTTTAGACAGTAATTCCTTCAATATTTTGATTATTTTGATTATTCCTCGTATAAATATTCTTTGAATAAAAATTACATCTACTCTTCGTAAGGAAGGAGTTTAAAATTCAAACATAAAAGTTTGAGGAAAAAATACAAATTTCGAGTAAAAATTTAAAGTCAAAAAACCTGAGTTTTTAACCCTAAATTTTGAATAAAGAGGGCTTCAATATTTTTCAAACGTGGACCTGAGGCATATGCCTCCTATACAGGGTGTTACAAAAGTCCGGGCCGCTACTTCAGGAGCATATTCTACACATTAAAATATGAAAAATGTTGAAATACATTTTTTTCTTTAAATTGCCTCCTAACGGAGATATGACCATTAAAGATGGCGCCCCTAAAGTGGTTTTTGTACTACAAAAAGTTAACGGTTAGTAGCAAAGTCATGAAATTGGGCAAGCAGTTAAAGAATTGGATTAGGCATATTCTCATGTAACATATTTTTTAAATAAGCAGTAGCGTGGTGTGTAGGGGGTTGCCCGCGATTATTTTTTGCCGTAACTTTTTTGTATTGCAATATTTCGGCACAAAAGTGCCATAATCGTAAAAAGCAACATTTTTTATACAAAAAAAGTACTCTTTCTCAAAGTCGCTAAAAGTAACCGTTTCCGAGAAAAAGGCGTTTAAATAATCCTATCCCGTCTTCTAAATTCTAACTAATTTGTATAAGAAAAAATAAGTCGGTCATGCAAACTGATCGTAAAGAAAACAATTGTACTTGATAATATCTGCCAGAGATTGACGTTGTGTCACTGATAAAATTTGGTCGTAAGCTGTAAACTTTAGCAGTTTTTGTTGTCAATAGTAAGTGTAGTAGTTTTTTAACTTTTCATTATTTTGATAAAATGGACTATTCAAATCAAGAAATGGCCAATATGCATTTAATGTACGGGCTTGCAAATTGTAATCGTGCTGGAGCAAGACGGCTTTATGCTGAACGTTTTCCTAATAGACACCTACCAGGAGAAAAATTGTTCCAGAAAATTCATGCTCGTTTATGTGAAACAGGAAATTTTGTTTTCAAAGGCGAACGTGTTGGAAGGCCAAACGCAGAAGTTGCTAATTTAGAGGAGCGTGTGCTTCAGCGAGTTGAAGAAGATCCATGTGTCAGCACTAGACAATTTGCTTTAGCCGAAGGAGTAAATCACGTAACTATCTGGCGAATTTTGAAATTTTACCAATTTTACCCCTATCATTTTCAAAGAGTGCAAGGGTTACTTGCTGCTGATTATCCTCCAAGAATAGAATTTTGCAACTGGCTATTGCATAAGATCGCTGAAAATGAGAACTTTCCATCGCTCATATTATTTACGGACGAAGCGGGTTTTACCAGACACGGGATACTTAACTTTCACAACATGCACCAGTGGCAAGTTGAAAATCCCAATGCAGTTATTCAGTCGAGACATCAGCAACATTTTTCATTTAACATTTGGGGAGGAATAATAGGGGACTGTATAATTGGACCGTTTTTTTTACCTCATAGGTTAACAGGAGCATCATATAGACATTTTTTGCAAACAGAGTTACCCGTGTTACTTGAAAATGTTCCACTCATAACAAGACAGCGAATGTGGATAATGCACGATGGGGCACCTGCCCATTTTAGTGCAGTTGCTAGGGAATTTTCGAATAACAACTATCATCAACGATGGATAGGTCGAGGAGGTCCGATACCATGGCCAGCTAGGTCTCCTGACCTCAACCCACTCGATTTCTACTTATGGGGACATCTAAAGCAGATCGTTTACTCCACACCAGTTGACAATATCAATGATCTTCGTGAACGAATTGAAAATGGGTTCAACCAGATTCACAATACACCAGGCATTTGCGAAAGAGTAAGGCGTTCCCTTAGAAGATGAGCCGAGCAATGTATTGCTGCAGGGGGCAGTAATTTCGAACACTTGCTTTGATTTTTTTTTTCTTAATTTTGTACTATTTTTATATCAATGCAGTTAGTAGTGGATAAATTAGAAATTTGCAAAACGAATTCTAATAAATGCAACAATTTTGTTTAAACGCTTTTTTCTCGGAAACGGTTACTTTTAGCGACTTTGAGAAAGAGTACTTTTTTTGTATAAAAAATGTTGCTTTTTACGATTATGGCACTTTTGTGTCGAAATATTGCAATACAAAAAAGTTACGGCAAAAAATAATCGCGGGCAACCCCCTACACACCACGCTACTGCTTATTTAAAAAATATGTTACATGAGAATATGCCTAATCCAATTCTTTAACTGCTTGCCCAATTTCATGACTTTGCTACTAACCGTTAACTTTTTGTAGTAAAAAAACCACTTTAGGGGCGCCATCTTTAAATGGTCATATCTCCGTTAGGAGGCAATTTAAAGAAAAAAATGTATTTCAACATTTTTCATATTTTAATGTGTAGAATATGCTCCTGAAGTAGCGGCCCGGACTTTTGTAACACCCTGTATATACCCACTCTCTCGGCGGACCTCTGTTTCGACTTTGTCTAAATTGCGGGAAAGTTTATAGAACAATAATAATTTTTGCTGAAAATTATTAAATAAATTGTTATTACTGGTAATAATAGGTCGAATTTAAAAAAAATCATGTTTAGAAAAAGAACGAAATTACTAGTCCGAATTTTAAAAAAGATATAAATTTACAATAAAAAGGTCAAAATTAAAAAATTTAGTTTGACTAAGTCAAAAGTTATCCAAAAATTCAAAACTTCGAGGTAAGGTAAAAAATAAAAAACTGAAATTTTGAAATAGAGAAATACAAGTTTTCAAAAAAATAAAATTAAAAAAAAATTAAAATATGTACATTGCAAGCAAACTTTTTTTTGAAAAACGGGAAGTGTTAAGAGTCAAAATTTAGAAAAAAAGTCGAAAATTTCAAAATAGAGCCAACAATTTCGAGAAAAAGTCGAAGTTTTGCCAGTCGATTCTTCAGAGGTGAAAATTTCGAGAAAAATTCAAAATTTGCTAAAAAAGTGGACCAAATGCCAAAATTTTCAAAATAAGTCAAAATTTCCAAAATAAGTCAAAATTTTCAAATTAAGTCAAAATTTTTTAAAAGGTCTTAAATTTTCAACGAAAATGAACCCTCAACTGAAATTTTCATTAAGTCAATATTCGGAAATGAATGATATTTTCAACAGCAGCCAGTATTTCCAGAGAAAGATAAAATTATCAAGAAAACTCGAAATATTCAAAAGAGATCGATATTTAAAAAAAGAGTCGAAATATTCAAAGGAAGTCGAAATTTTCAATACAAATTTCGAGAAAAGTAAACATTTCGAAAAACAATTTCGAGAAAAATAGAGATTTTGAGAAAAAAATGTTTAGAAAAGTAGAAATTTTGAAAAAAAAGTAAAAATTCTCAAAAATGTGGACATTTTAAATATAATAAATTTCGAGAAAAGTAAAAATTTTAAATAAAAATTTCGAGCAAAGTAGAAATTTTGAACAAAATTTTCGAGAAATGTACAAATTTTGAAAAAAAAAGTAAAAATTCTCGAAAATGTGGAAATTTTAAACAGTCGGAATTTTCAAAGTTCAAAATTAAAAAATTTCAATTTTGTACTACAAATTTTCAAAATAAATCGATTTTTCCTTACTTCTTATTCTTTTCTTTTCATTTTTTGTAATTTTGCTGGGCGCCCAATATATGGGAACCTGAGGGGTCACCAGGCTTCATAACTGCCCTCGAACCCGGTGAGTCTGCTTGCAACAGTGGCGGCTGGTCTTAAAGAGCGCAAGAGCGCGCGCTCCTCATGAAATGAGCGATCTATTCTTTTTTGTTTAATGTAAAAGATTTGGATTTATCACATTTTTAAACACAAAATAATGACATACTAATTAACTAATAATACTTGTGAATGACTTGGAATAAAATACACCAACGTTTGATTCCGTTATACGTATTAAATATTATAAGGAAATTTAAATAAGTTGGTGCGCGCAGAAATATGCACCTAGCGAGGGTGCCGTGCGATGCCTATCTACGGTCTTCACGGGATGCGGAGAAATAAACTACAGAACACCACGTTAAGGCTAGCCCGGGGTACACCGCTCCGCGCATGTGCGATATTGCCAAATGGTGAGTACGAGTCAGAGTTTGGAGTGTGTACTTGTACTTACGTTTATGATGCTAAATGCGTAGGTCCCGGCTGATCTGATTGCGATTGTTAATTGTGCCGCTTCCAAGCCTAATTGCCAATAGTACCGCTATTCACAAAGAGATAGCAGTACCCAATCTAGGGTCTAATTATTCATTTATAGATTTGAATTTAAACAATTTTGATGAGAAAGGTAATGAAGACTTTATTTCTTTAAAAGATCGTAGAGCGGATTTTGTTTTAAAAAATATTTTTTTTATGTTTTTGTAGAGTTTAATTAGAACCTTGTAATAAAATATATTTTATTTTTAAATGCAGTTTTCATGAAATGGAGATTATAAGATGGTAATTAAATTTAATTCGTAAAAATACTATTAAATATCACACCTTTTGTATCACTTTTGTTTCTCTTAAATTTAATATCTTGCTATGACACTGAATTCACCTAAACTCTTAACTACTAATATTTTTGCATCTGCGCACCCCCTGTCAAAAAGTCACCAGTCGCCACTGGCTTGCAATTGTCGCTTTTAAAGTCATAATATAGAGATTCTTTTTTTTTGTTGGAACGGACCGGTCCTTGGTTATCTTCAAAAACTGAAATACAAATCTGGTCCTCTGAAACCAAGAAAGATTAAAAGACACAACAAATGCTAACGCGTTTCGATGCCGAAGCTATCATCTTCAGAGAGATGCTTAAGTTTTTAAAAAACTTGAATTTTCTACTTTTAATCTTAAAAATTCCAAAAAAATCCCGAATTTGGGGTTTGTTACTTTTTTTCTTTTTCGTATTTTAATCAATTTCAAAAAACGGGACTCTTTCAAACGGAACGTTGGTCACCTTATAACATTAATTAAAAAGCGGATTTCAAAAATTATTAAATTTAGACAAAATGCTCCCAAAAATGACGCCATCTCCTTCCACTAGGTACATCACTAGCCAAAATTCTCTGATGCAAGCCTAGTTATAAGGTAAATCAATCAAAAGTTTTACTAGCAAAAGATTTATTATAAAGAATTTACACTAAACATATTTAAAACAATAAAAATTTAAGTAACATTTTTTTTTTCATTTTTTTTTCTTTTATTTTAATTTGTTGACAAATCCAATCATCTTCCCATTCTTCCCGAAATAATTAAAATGGCAAAACTTGCAATTTTGTTACGCGAGTCTTATCTTTATCCTCATCTGTTGGCTTTGTAACGTCAAGCAATTGTATTTCAGATTCAGCTGCCCATCTGCCAGGCGGTCCCTGGTTAGGTCCCTGGTTTGCTACAACTGCGAGTTGGTTTTCAGCACTGTTAACAGCGACGTCGTACACGTCTCTCCATACATTAATCGCAGCTAAAAAACAAATGGGTCACCAGGGAGCTTCTCAAATTTGATACAAACCTACCTATGATGGAATAATCCGTGATATTTGCAGCTGTAAAGCATGACTGAAAAATAATACCAGTTTCTGAAATCTGCACCAATGGTTTCGTGTAAATAACGTCTGAGCAAAAAATAACACCACAGTGATCTAGGATAGGAACCGTTTCAAGCAAGCCATACGTTCTTATATCATAGATACGTGAATTGGAAATAATCTGGAAAAGAAACAGTAAATGATGAGTTCAAATGAAATTAGGTGCGATGTGGACCTTTGAAAAACAAACAATAGTCACTAGCAACATAAGAAAAAATGCGTTATATAATTTCTATATTCTCTGCATCTTCTTAGCCAAGTCGTCCAAATTTCATTATTTTTTACTGGCTTTTCCTTCGCCAACTTCTTCGTTCACAAATCCAGATTTTAGTTACTTTTTGTTAAGGATGTAATTTAGGATTTTAGGTTTAGGGATTTAACTTGGACTAGTCGATACCCGCGCCTAAGCTATTTAATATATGGGGCCAAGTAAATATTAAATGTTTTACTTTGCCGAAAATTTTTCAGCGAGCAACAAAAATGTTACCACACTGCCCCGAGAATTTCTGGTTTCGACGAGGCTCAAGAATTTTGGTGACCAAAAAAAAAACTTCTCAACGCAAGGCCTTCCTTATACCAATGATTTTATTGGAAGACCCCTAAGACGGCGTGGGCCCTAAACTCTAGCTTGTGTATCTTAACGTAACTCCAGCACTGGCACCCATTTACGAGAAGGACTCTTGGGTCATCTTGAAAATTCTGACTTTTTTTTGAAGTATTCGATTTTTATTAAACAGTTTGATTTACATATTTCGAAAATTTCGATATTTTAAAATATCACACATCACACTTAAAAGTTTCAAGTTAAATGAGGTAAAAAAAACATAAAATATCATGTTTAACTAAAACTGTGTAGTTATTGGCCACTTTTTATAGTAATTGGACAGATATTGATATTAATTGGGAATAAGTATTTTTGAAGTGGTTACGGGTTTACTTGATAGTACACATATTGTGGTGCAGGGTTGGCCCAAAAATCTAATGACCAATAACTACCCTTTGTGCGTTTTGCTTACTTTGGATCCATCTGGATGAAAAACTTCGCTCTGCGTGTCATTTGATTTTTCAAATCGGTGGATCTGCTCTTTAGAATTGGCATTAAATAAAACGCCATCTGTTAATATTAATTGATCATCCATGCTAAATGTCGCCTTATTTATCGTGTACCCATTACTTTCTGTTGGAGTATAACTGGCTTTTTCGTTCCCAGTAGCGACATCATACACCTAAAGTAACTAGAGTATTAGTAGGATGTATTTGATACAGAATAAGACTCTTACCTTAGCTACATTTCCCTCTGTGCCTATTACTATATTTTGTGACTTTTTGCCAAATTCTACGTGTTGGTGGCCATCCAATGTGAATCTAAAATAGTGGGGTATTAATCGAATAAAATTAATACAAAAGTAACTTACGCTGGTGCGTGCTGTCCTATATGCCACAAATGTGAAACGTAACTTTCTTCATTTCCGGCGCTACTCAGGATAAATTTACCCGTTTTATTGGGTTCTATGTGAAGAATTTCACCACACCCGACGTCAAAAAGTTCACTTCTCGTGTTAGCGTTAGAGTCAGAAACTACATCGAACTGAAGAATTTTACCCTTGTAAGTTCCAACGATGATATTTTTATCTTTAGGCTTAAATTAATAGAAAAAAAAAGTCACGTCATGTTTTGAAGTCGTCGGTAATTATACTCACCATGTATGTATCTCACACAAGTGAAGCATCCATCACTACCGTGTAAATGGACACCTGGGATAGTTTTTATAGGACAATATCTTGAGTAAAGCACATTAGAACTGGTGCCATTTGCGTCGCTTGGTCTAAAATTAATTACTGCATTATTAAAACTTATAATTAACCAGATAATTAACCAAAATGTACAGGAAATGACCTAAATAATATTTATGTATCTTTTTGGAAGAACTGTCCAAGACTGCCCAAACTTTTTTTTGTCATGTATTGCTCCACCTTCGTGACTAGAGAATTCGATCCCAGTCCTTATTACTAATCCAGGGATTTCGGAATTATGTTTGGACAATCCCGGGATCCCGGGATTATTTTGATATTGAGGTTTACGAATAAAAGAGAAAAAAATTTTACATAAGTTAGCTTTTTAATTAACAAATTAAAATTTAGACAGCAATCAACGTAATCAAAATTTAGACAAAAATCAATGTGTTTTCCTCACTCTTCTAACTAATCAAACCAACTAGACTTTTAAAATCTTTCACTGTATAATTCATAATTAGAGCCCGGAAGTTATGGCATTTGCCATTTGATGCCATTTTTAACAATTTTAAGGTTATTTTGCCATTTTTGATGTTATTGCCATTTTTTGGTCTTATGTTCAGAAAAAGAAAGACATAAAAAAAGATTTAAATTGCATCAATTAAAATTTTATAATAATTAAAATTCTCAGAACTGATCTTTATTTGATTAATGAGTCTTTAATATCTGGTCCATTAACCACGCTGTAGGCAGAATTTGCTTCAGGGGGGAGGCATTTATTATCTTGAAAGATCGATGAACAAAAAAGACATAATTTGTAAAAAACCATTCGGTTGAGTATTTGTAAACATTTAACTACATTATATTTTCATTTAATTACATTAACTGGGGGTAGAAATTTCGAAAAATAGCTAAACAGTTGGAAAATCGATTTTGAAATAGAAATCGAAACTTTCCGAATATTTAAAAAAAATTCGAAATTTTAAAAACAAAAGTTCAAAATTTCCAAATTTTGTAAAAAAGACAGCATTTGAAAAAAAAGCAATTTCCAAAAATCAGAATTTTTACCTTATTCAAATTTTGACAATCTTGAAATTTACATGAAGTCTTTCTCAGAATTGTTAACTTTATATTAAAATTTCGATACAATTTTGGAAAAATAAACGAATTTTAAGAAGGTGTTATTTAGAGAAAAAAATCTAATTTCGAGTTCAAATTTCCATAAACATAATTTTGAAGTACAAGTCAAAATTTCGAAAATTAGACGAATTATGCAAACTAAGCTAAAACTCCCAAAAGTCAAATTTCAAGCAAATTTTCAGAAAAAGCTAAATACTAATGAAAATAATTTGAAAAATAAACGATTTTTGAAAAATACAGTCGAAATTTAGAAAAAAAGGGTGACATTTTCAAGAAGAAAACCAGTTTTGGGAAAAAAAATTAAAAAATCAAAATTAAACTAAGAAATTAATATTTCGGAAAGATCGAAAAACCTCAAAAATTCGGAAAATATCAAAATTTCTAAAAGTCAAATTTTGTGAAAATGAAGTTGTAATTTCATACAATATTCTTTCTCGGAAAAAAATCGAAATTTCAGAAACATCGAATTTTGAAATTACAATCTGAAATCTCGAGAATAATGCCAATCTTGATACACGAGCTGAAATTTCTAGAAAGTCAAATTTAAAAAGGTCAAATTTTTCAGAAAAAAAAACATACATTAAGGAAAATGGCGAAATTTTGAAAAGGAGAGAATTTTGGATGAAAAGTCGATAAAGTATAATTTTGAGAATAGAGTCGAAATTTATAGAAATACGTTTTTTTAGAAAAAGGCGAATTTCGGGAAAAAGACTTATTTTACGAGAAGATAGTTCGAGGAAAAACTAAATATGGAATTTGTGTTAAAAATTTGAATCTTATGAAATCAGTAAAAATTTCTGATAAGTCAAATTCGAAAAAAGTTTGAACCTTCAGAAAAAGCCCAATATTGATAACACAGGCCCACAAAAAAAAAGTGGTGTGTGCTGGGTGTCGGACCCACATAGTCCGGCGTATTTTTTCCCGCTGAACACGAATCTGTAGTCTAAATTGGGGGTCAAACTGCTAAAAGTAGAGAAAAACCAAAAAAACCGATAAAAATCACGATCTCGTATTTTTTTCTGTTTGTTATTATCATTCTTATAATTTTCGTCTTTTCCTGACCCTTTTTTCTTCAAATGACCTGTGAAGTGGATTTCTGCTACGTTTTGTTCCTTTTTCTTGAGTTTCTCTGTGTAGCATCCAACAGTAATCTGCAAACATATTTATTCCCCACTGTCCCTGAAACCGCAGTTCAAACTCTTTGAGATCTTGGTGAAATCTTTCTCCTTGCTCTTCACTGAAGTCTCCGTTATTCTCCGGGAATTGGTCAAGATGCGAATCAAGGAAGTGCATTTTCAAATTCATTAGGCAACCTGAATGCTGAAAATTTCTTATTTGCCACAATGCTTTTGTAATCAGCATCCTTGGTATTGTCTAAAAATTTGGTACACACTTCCTTGAAACTTAACCACGATGCCTTTTCTTGGTCATCCATGACTGCAACCAACCCTTCATCTTTGAATAACTTTCGGATTTCCGGTCCATCGAAGATGTTTAGCATCAGATTTTTTTTTAAACACAGTACGCAGGTACGTAAAACATTCACCATCTTTATCAAGAGCTTTGACATACTGTTTAATTAAGCCAAGTTTTATATTTAGAGGAGGAATGAGAATTTTGGCTGGATCAACAAGCGGTTTCTTTATTATATTATGTGATCCAACCTTAAATGAAGATCGTAAAGGCCATTCTTTTTTTACGTAGTGATTTTTTCGATCCCTACTGTCAAACATACACAAATAGCATGGATATTTTGTGAATCCAAATTGCTGTCCAAGGATCATGGACAAAATTTTTAAATCACCACATACTTGCCACTTATGTTCTTCGTACTTTATTTTCTTTAGGACAACTTCGAGGTTTGAATACTCTTCTTTAAGTACAGTGGAGTGGGCTAAAGGTAGAGGAGCGAATTTGTTGGTGTTGTGGAGAAGGACTGCCTTAAGACTCTGTTGAGACGAATCAATGAATAACCGCCAATTTTCTGGCTCATATAAATTTGGCTTAAATTCATCGATAAGTCCTTTTACATCAGTGCAATAGAGTAAATCTTCATTTTTTTCAAAATATTTACGGAAGGCTTCTTCTCGATTCCGATAAAACGAAACTTTAGTACCTTTTGTCAATAGATTTCTCTTTTTCATATTCGAAGCCAATATTTCAGCCGCTTCTTTTGAGAGTTTAGCGTCTCTGAATAAATCATTCAGATGTTTTTGATCGTATTTTTCCGGCTTCCGATCTTCACCAATAGGTCTGTATTCTTCATTGCTCGAAAACTCTTCTTCCTCAGATTCGCTAGAAATGTTTTCACTACTAGTATCAAACTCTTTATCAATAAAAGCTGAATTTTCAGGATCGACGTCGACTTCCATTGTGTCTAATCCACTAGTCAGACTGTCTTGTGACGTGTCATCTTCTAAACCTTCTATGAAGTTTGCAACTGGTTGTTGAACACTTGACACAGAAGGATAAGAAATTTTATCCTTATGCATTCGGCCCACAGTGTTGACATTTGTTGTGCAAAAGTAACAATTACTTGCATCAAGTGGCTTTTTCCATATCGCTGGAGTTTTAAATTTAAGATTCGCCTTGACCTGGTGCTTTTCAAATCTATTGATCATATTATAACATGAGCCACAAACAAAATTGGGTATCCAATTTTTGAGATCGAGGGAAACTTTCATATTGAAGCACTTTTCATACAAAGTCACGAAACGATCTGTTAGTTTCTTTGTATTTTTTATCCCTATGTACTTTGCACAAACGTAGCAAAAAGCATTGGGATTTCCAGTACATTTGTGATTGCCACGAGTACTAGAAGTTCCAGCAAAATTTTCAGTAGAAGAATCCATGAAAATAAATAAACCCCGCACGCTAGAATACCTAGGCCTAAGTATGAGGGCTTTCCGACTTTGACAAGGACAATGTCAACTCGTCGTCGGACACACTACGGCATCATTCTCATATTCTAGCGCTTCCCTGCAAAACAGCGCGCCTTCGCTGGCTTCGATACGCCGAAATGTTGACTAGCGAATCATTCTACACATCCCGATAAAGGGCAGTTGTCATCGTAGTCCAATCATTCCGGAGTAGCAGGTTTCTGCCGGTAAATGTACCGATTTAGTTAACCATTTCCTTATTTTTTGTCAAAAACAAAATATCATCTATGTGACACTTAAATAAGACACAATAAGTAGTGAATTAACGTATTTGCACATTACGGTTGGATATTACAGAGAGAAACAAGTAGAAACTGCAAGATGATAATATCATACAGAAAAAAATACGAGATCGTGATTTTTATCGGTTTTTTTGGTTTTTCTCCACTTTTAGCAGTTTGACCCCCAATTTAAACTACAGATTCGTGTTCAGCGGAAAAAAATACGCCGGACTATGTGGGTCCGACACCCAGCACACACCACTTTTTTTTTTGTGGGCCTGTGTAATATAACGGAATTTCGAGGAAAAATCGAAATACCAAAAAAAAGACAAAACTTCGAAAAAAGGTCACCTTTTTCAGAAAAAAATTATTAAAAGTAATTAAGAAAAAAACATCGATTTAAGTCGAAAAAAAGACGCATTTTGAAAAAAATAGTCGAAATTTCGAAGAAAAGTAACATTTCAAAATAAATGAATATTTGCATTTGTCAAATTTTTTGAGAAATTATTTAAGAGTGTGAATAAAATTGTTTGCAATTTTTATCTTTTCAGAAAAATTCATTTTTGAAAAATATGAAAGTTCTCAAACAAATATTGTTCGCAAAATTTTGACAAACCTTGATAAGTAAGTTGAAATTTGAGGAAAGCTCTGTTAAAAAAAATCGAAGTTTTCAGAAAAAAGATAATTTGAAAATAAAAACAACGAATTTTGAGACAAAAATTGAACATTTTTAGAAAATTAGATTTTTCAAAGAAAAATCTAAAAAATCACAATTTCGAAAACGACAAATATAAAGAAAGAGAGAAATTTTGGGATAAAATAAATCTAAGGGAAAAATTGAAAATTTTAAGGAAAAGACAAACTTCAAGGAAATACTAAGGTTTCTAAATCTGGAAAGAGATAAAAATCAAAATTTCACGAAGAAGGCAAAAAAAGTCAGGTTCTGGTAGCCAAGTACTAATAAATACAACAGAATTTCAAAAAAAAAATCAACATTTCAAGGAAAAGCTCGACATTATAAGAAAAATATATAAAATTGAAAAGAAATCAAGAATTTTTCACAAAAGGCAAATGTTAATAAAAAGAAATCGAATTTTGCGATAAAGTCAAAATTTGGAAAAAAAGACCAATAATTAAAAAAAACTCGAAATTTGGGAAAAGACGACTTTTGATGAAAAAGTCGTTATTTTCAAAATAGAATTGAAATTTTTCAGAGAATGTCTGATTTTAAGAAAATTTGAGAATAAATTTGAACTTTTCAAAAAAAGCAATTTTTGCCTTTTTACAGAACTTCCAAAAATTATTTTTCAAAATCTCCCAATCAATATTTTTCTCCAAATCTTTGTTTCTTTATCAAAATATCGACCAAAGTTAAAAAAAATCACATTTTAGTTAATAAGGCGAAAGTTGCAGAAATTAGAATTATGAAAAGAGTCGAAATTTTCACAAAAAAACAAATTTTGAGAGATGGCGAAAATTTGAAAAAGAACTGACGAATTTAAAGATAAAAATTCAAAACTTTGAGAAAAAAAAACAAGTTTTAGGAATACATTTGAAATAAAAAAAAATGAATTTTTTAAAAGAAGTCTAAATTTCGAGAAAAATGTCGAAATTTGAAGGCAAAAATTAAAGAATCAGCTGAAAATATTCCGGAAAGTTAGATTCTAAAAAAATCGAAACTTACAGAAGAAGTCCGACTTAGGAGAAATAATCGAGAAAAAGATTGAATTTTAGAAAGAAATTGAAATTTTAATTTGAAAAAAGTCGAATTTTGCGAATAGAATTATAATTTTGGAAGAAAAGACGAATTTTGACAAAAGTAATCCTTTCGAGAAAAAGGCGAATTTGGAGGAAAAATTTGCCATTTTGACATAGAATGGAAATTTCGCAGAGAAAACCAAATTTGAGAATAAAGTTTACATTTTTTGAAAGAAAATTTTCTCGCAGGTTATATTTTTTATAAAAATGCAATATAATTCCAATAAATATTTTTTAAAGATTTTTACTTTTTTATCAAAAGATCGACCAAATTTGAAAAAAAAGCTAAATTTTAAGAAATCTGAGGAAAGTCGTATTTTAAAAATAGTCGAAATTTTCAGAAAAATCTGAATTTTGAGAAACGACGAAATTTCGAACAAAAAACGACGAATTTTAAAATAAAAATTCGAAACTTTGAGGTCAGATTTTAAGGAAAAAAATCGAATTCCAGGAATATATTGTTTTTTAATTTTTTTTGGTTTCAGGGGACAAGATTTGTATTTCAATTTTTGAAGATAACCAAGGACCAGTCCGTTCCACAAACAAAAATATACATGAATTTAAAAAAAAAACGAATTTGTGGGTAAAACTCGAAACCTCGAGGAAAAAACGAATTTTGAAATATAAAAATAACATTGCTATGAGAGAAAGGTCTTTTTCCATATACATATAAACCTAAAATAATAAAAATTCATAAATGCCATTTTATACGTTTTAC
>CM053337.1:20170378-20192928 GCA_028583605.1 Dastarcus helophoroides | reverse complement strand
CACGAAATTTTGACTTCTAAACTCAAAATGTGGTCGAGATTTTGATAAGAAAAATGAAGTTTTAAGATAGTTAAAAAATATTTTAGTGAGTCACGAAGGGGGAGCATAAAAATAACCGGGCTATGACAAAAGTTTGGGGAACGCTGTCTTGGGCAGTTGTTCCAAAAATATACATAAATATTGCTTAGGTCATTTCCTGTACATTTTGGTTAATTGACTGATTAATTATAAGTTTTAATAATCCAATAATTAATTTTAGAGCAAGCGACACAAATGGCATCAGTTCTAATGTGCTTTACTCACAATATAGTCCTATAAAAACTATTCCAGGGATCCATTTAAACGGTGTTGATGGATGCTTCACTTGTGTGAGATACATGGTGAGTATAATTACCGACGACTTTAAAACATGACGTGACTTTTTTTCTATTAATTTAAGCCTAAAGATAAAAATATCATCGTTGGAACTTACAAGGGTAAAATTCTTCAGTTCGATGTAGCTTCTGACTCTAACGCTAATACGAGAAGTGAACTTTTTACCGTCGGATGTGGTGAAATTCTTAATATAGAACCCAAAAAATCAGGTAAATTTATTCTGAGTAGCGCCAGAAACGAAGAAAGTTATGTTTCACATTTGTGGCATATAGGACAAGACACGCCAAAGTAAGTTACTTTCGTATTAATTTTATTCGCTTAATACCCCACTATTTTAGAATCATATTCGATGGTCACCAACATGTAGAATTTGGCAAAAAGTCACAAAATGTAATAATAGGCACAAAGGAAAATATGGCTAAAGTAAAAACCTTCTGTATCAAATACATCCTACTAATATTCTAGTTACTTTAGGTGTATGATGTCGCTACTGGGAACGAAAAAGCCAGTTATACTCCAACAGAAAGTAATGGGTACACGAGAAATAAGGCGACATTTAGTATGGATGATAAATTAATATTAACAGATGGCGTTTTATTTGATGCCAACTCTAAAGAGCAGCTCCGCAGATTTGAAAAATTAAATGACACACAGAGCGAAATTTTTCATCCAGATGGATCCAAAGTAAGCAACCATAGGGTAGTTATTGGTTAGATTTTTGGACCAATAGGGCCTCAACCTAGGGATGTACACAATTTTTAAAATATCGTATTCAAATGAGGTATCGCTAAAGATATATCGATATATTTCGATACATCCGATATTCGATGTATCATATAAATCCAATGCCGTTGATACATCGAAACAAAAGTATCGATAGAAAAATATCGAACATACGAAAATATTGATGTTTTTGATACATCATGTGCATCCCTACTATCAAATAAACCTGTAACCACTTCAAAAATACTTATTCCCAACTAATACCAATATTTGCCCAATTACTATAAAAAGTGGCCAATAACTACACAGTTTTAGATAAACATGATATTTTATGGTTTTTTTTTACCTCATTTAACTTGAAACTTTTAAGTATGATGTGTGATATTTTAAAATATCGAAATTTTCGAAATATGTAAATCAAACTGTTTAATAAAAATCGAATACTTCAAATAAAGTCAGAATTTTCAAGGTGACCCAAGGGTCCTTCTCGTAAATGGGTGCCAGTGTTGGAGTAACGTTAAGATACACAAGCTAGAGTTTAGGGCCCACACCATCTTAGGGTCCTTCCAATAAAATCATTGGTACAAGGAAGGCATTGCGTTGAGAAGTTTTTTTTTGGTCACCAAAATTCTTGAGCCTCGTCGAAACCAGAAATTCTCGGGGCAGTGTGGTGACCTTTTTGTTGCTCGCTGAAAAATCTTCGGCAAAGTAAAACATTTAATATTCACTTGGCCCAATATATTTAATAGCTTAGGCGCGGGTATCGACTAGTCCAAGTTAAATCCCTAAACCTAAAATCCTAAATTAAATCCTTAGCAAAAAGTAACTAAAATCTGGATTTGTGAACGAAGAAGTTGGCGAAGGAAAAGCCAGTAAAAAATAATGAAATTTAGACGACTTCTTTAAGAAGATGCAGAGAATATGGAAATTATATAACGCATTTTTTCTTAAGTTGTTAGTGACTATTGTTTGTTTTTCAA
Organism: Dastarcus helophoroides; assembly: GCA_028583605.1. NCBI lineage: Eukaryota > Metazoa > Arthropoda > Insecta > Coleoptera > Bothrideridae > Dastarcus > Dastarcus helophoroides. The sequence continues at coordinate 20,190,850 of CM053337.1, read as the reverse complement.
AGGTCCACATCGCACTTAATTAATTTTGAACGTCTCATTTACTGTTTTTTTCCAGATTATATCCAATTCACATATCTATGATTTAAGAACGTACAACTTGATTGAATCGGTGTTTATCTTAGATAATTCTAGTGTTATTTTTTGCTCAGACCTTGTTTACACGAAACCATTGGTAGAGATTGTAGATAATGATATTATTTTTCCACCATATTTTTTAGCTGCAGATATCAGGAATTATTCCGTCATAAGTAGGTTTATATCAGTTTTGAGCAGCTCCTTGGTGACCCATTCATTTTTTAGCTACGGTTAATGTAGGGAGAGACGTGTACGACATCGCTGTTAACAATGCCGAAAACCAACTCGCCGTTGTAGCAAACAAGGGACCTAACCAGGGACCGCCTGGCAGATTCGTGACTGAATCTGAAATTCAACTGCTGAAAGCTACGTAACAGCATTTCAAGTTATGCAATATTAATTATTCCGGAATGAATGGGAAGATGATTGTATTTGTCAAGAAATTAAAATAAAAAAAAATATAAAATGAAAAAAATCAACGAAAAGAGTGTTAGTTAAATTTTTATTGTTTTATATATAATGAATGTTTAGTGTAAATTTTTTATAATAAAATTTTTGCTCGTGAAACTTTTGATTGATTTACCTTATAATTAGGCTTGCATCAGAGGATTTTGGCTAGTGATGTACCTAGTGGAAAGAGGTGGCGTTGTTTTGGGAAGCTATTTGTCTAAATTCAATAACTTTTGAAATCCACCTTTTAATTAATGTCATCAGGTGACCAATGTTCTATTTGAAAGAGACCTGTTTTTAGAAATAGAAATAGAAAATTAATTGAAATACGAAAAGGGACAAAAGTGACAAATCCCAAATTAGGGTTTTTTTTTAATTTTTAAGATTAAAAGTAGAAAATTCGAGTTTTTTCAAAGGTCTAGTATCCCTCTGAAGATAATAGCTTCGGCATCGAAACGCGTTAGACTTTGTTGAGTTTTTTAATCTTTCTTGGTTTCAAAGGACAGGATTTGTATTTCAATTTGTGAAGATAACCAAGGACCAGTTCGTTCTACCAAAAAAAAAGAACATCTATATTATGACTTTAAAATCGACAATTGCAAGCAGACTCACCGGGTTCGGGGGTAGTTATGAAGCCCGGCGACCCCTCACGTCCCACATATTGGGCGCCCAGCAAAATTACAGAAAAAAATGAAAAGACAAGAATCGGAAGTAAGGAAAAATGGATTTATTTTGAACATTTTTAGTTCAAAATTTATTTTTTTTTAATTTCGACCTTTGAAAATTCGGATTTCTCACTTGAATTATTTATACGTTGAAGATATAAATATTGTTTAAAACGTCCATTGCGGAATCGAATGAATGAAACGTCGTTGTAGGCATTTTAGCATTATTTACTTCCTTCTTTAAAAAATTCGTCCATTTTCCTAATATTTATTGTCAAAACTCATTCGATTTTTATAAAACTCGAGTTTTTTATATAAAATTGGAGCTTTTTTTTTGAAATTTTTACTTACCTAGAATCTAAACTTTTTAAAGTACTCCAACCATAATTAGAAAATTTAAAATGTTCTAGAAATGTTGGGTTTGGAAGTTAAAATTACGTTGTTTTTTTTTCGAATCAGTTTTCTTCAAAATTTCAATTGTGCTCAAAATTTCAACTTTTTCAAAATTTCAAATTTTCTCAAAATTTTAATTTTTCTCAAAATTTTAATTTTTCTCAAAATTTTAATTTTTCTTAAAATTTTCGCCACATCAGCCATTTCGAGCACTATTTTCATCTCTGAATTAAAATTATAAATGTTGGTGGTAACGTAGTTCTGAGTTTTTTTTTAGCGATTTCGTGTTTTTTAAGGATCTGTTTTAAATTTGCTACATTTGCGGTATGTTTTGAGATATTTACAAAAACGAAATCTGTTTTGTTTTACTAAATTGTTCGTATCATTTGCAATTTTTCGAGCGCTGCTTGTATTTTTTTAAAAAGTTTCTAAATGCGATTCTGAATCGAATAACATCTCAATCAACATTTTCGGGCAAGGCGAGATAGCATTTGCGAAAAGTGTGCTGTTGTTATTGGTTTTCATTTTTTGCGCTATCGATAATTTTTTGCCTAAAGTTTTGTATTTCTTCAGCTGCTTGTACATATCTCTGCTTTAACAGATGGTGTGTGCTGTGTTGGAGAAGGCGATTCAAATCATTAAATTCAAGTTCGTGCATTCAGTAGTGTTAATAAATTGGGCAATTAACCCCTAACTGTTAAATAACTATTTTTTAGCAGTTTTGCATCATCAAACACTGAAAAGATGGCAGAAGGGTAAGCGATTCAAATAAATTAATATTTCTTCTGTTGGATCTCAATTCTAAAAAAAAAGTTAAACAGTCCAAAATTATAGTTAAATAATTATATTTTATTAATATGTGTTGTTGCAAATTAAACGTGATCTTCTGGTTAAAACTGTTTAGTGAGGTAAAGGGGTGAAATCATTCCGATAGATTTTGTTAAAGTATTACCCAATGAATTTTTTCACTGCAGAAGTAAAATGACGGATAATACAAAAATTATCCTGTTATTACTCTATATTTAGTTCGAAGTTTCCCAATTTCTTTTACTCGCGTTCCTCGCGTATCCCTTGACCCATTAATACTGCTCTACGTACACCACCCCATCCCCATTATATATAGTTACTAATTATCGTACGTAATATCCTAATATCGTACATAATATCACTATAACTTGCAGCCATTTTAATTTGTGCCAATCGTGCAAAAATTAGAATTTTCAACATTTTTTGGAAATTTCATTTTTTTTTGTTTTGCGATATTTCGATTTTACCCAAGTTCAAGCTCGAAATGTTGAGAAATTCTTAATTTTAGATCACTTTTCAAAATATTAAAATCGAAAATTTGATTCTAAACTTTTGTTTTCTTTGTTAGGTTTTATTTTAAATGAAACTTTAATTGCTCGTAGATTTTTTAAATAGAAATTGTTTTTTTTTAATTCGGGCGTAATCCCAAAATTTCTATATGAATTTTGAGCCTAAAAATTTAGTTTTGAGCTTCGGGTTTGTTTCATTTCCAAAGTTTAGTAGCTCTTTCTGAGAATTGCAAATTTAAACGTTTGTTATTTCTTTCCTAAAATTAAAATTGTTATACCTTCTTCAAATCGTGGACTCAGTTAGAGGTGAGGTTTGGGGGGGGGGCCTAAGCCTGCTCTCTAAAAAAGTCAAGATTTACTAAATAATTTAGAATTTCAAGAAATTTTGGAAAGTATTTCGAAATATTGAAAAATTTTGAAAACTCGATATTTTGAAAAAGTTGAAACCGCCAGAGCCAAAATCTCCAAAAAAAAAATTGGTATTTTTTTGAGTTAAAATTTACAAAAAAGTGAAATTTTCAAAGAAAGGGAAATCTCAAGAAAAAGTCAACATTTTCAGAAATTTTAGAAAAAGTCGATATTTTGATGAAGAATCAAAATTTTTTAAAATAAGTCAAATTTTGAGAAAAACTAGAAATCTTAAATTTTTAAACTTATACAAAAAAAAGCCAAAATCTTCAGAAAAGGTTAAAATGTGAAAAAAATCGAATTTTGAAGGAAACAAAATATAAAAAAAGGCGAAATTTAAAAAAAAGGCAATATTTCCAAAAGGTTGAATCTAAAACGAAAAAGGGGAGTACTTTTTTTATTGAGAAATTCCAAATTTAGACAAAGTCCAGATTTCGAGAAAAAGTCGCAATTTGTAAGTTGACATTGTAAACATAAACAAAATTTGCAAAAATTCGAAATCTTGAAAAAAATTCAATTTTTAAAAAAAGTAAACATTTTCAAAAAAATAGATTTATCACATAAAAGTTCAATTTAGTTGAGAAGCTAAAAAAACGAACGTCGAAAGTTAAAACTACGAGAAAATATCGAGATTTATTAAAGAAAATTCCAAGTTGGAAATTTTCAAATAAAGAAGGATATTTTGAAATTTGCAGAGATATTCAAAATAATAAAATTTCCACGTAATCATATTTATAAACAAAATTAATATTTAAAAAAATCGAAATAATGAGAATATATCAAAATTTTGTGTTAAAATTTTTAAAAAGTTCGAAAATAAATCCTACATAATCTTAAAGAAAAGCGAAATTGTCAAATCATTGAATTTTAGAAAATAAGTTGAAATTTAATAATAGTGCAAAATAAAAAATTGAAAATTTGAAATTCGAAATTTTCATAATATATCGAAATGCTAAAATTAGGTTTAGGAAAGTACAAGATTTTTTTAAAAATTTGTCATTTCAGAAATCCAAATTTAAGAAAAATTTAAATTTAAGAAAAAGACAAATTTAAAAAAAGCTGAAACTTTGAAAAAGCCAAAATTTTGAAAAAGCAGAAATTTTGAAAAAAAGTCGGATTTTAAAAATCAAACATTTCAAGTGAGTCATTGTTTTCAAACGGCAAAACTTTTAAAAAATTCAAATTTGAAAATTTGAATTTTGAAAAAATAATTGACATATTAAGAAAAATCGAATTTAAAAATTGCCAAACTTACGAGGAAATTGGAACTTCAGGTCAAAATTCTACAAATATATTCTCAATAATGAGATGAAAATTTTGAAAAAAAACCCAAATTTTCAAAAATAAAACCAACAATTTTAAAATAGTTAAACTTCTCTAAAAAATTCACGATTTTTTCAAGTTCCCATTTTTATTAACATTTCGACTTTTTGACTTCAAATTTTCTACATTTTCTAGAATTTTTGGCTAATTTAAAAAATCTTCTTTTTTGAATTTTGATTTTTTTGTATATTATTTTTTGTTGGAAATTTCGCCTAATTTTGAAAAGTTTGACTCAGAATTTGAAGGTTTCTAGAATTTAACTATTTCTAAAAAATTTGAATTTTTAATAATTTTGGCATTTCTACTTTTCTCTTCAGAATTTTGACTAATTTTACAAATTTCGATTTTTTATCAGAATTCTAACTTTTTTTAAAAGTATGATTTAGAGAGTATTTCGCCTTTTTTCAAAACTTTGACTTCCTTTTAAAAATTCAAGTACAAATCTTGTCCCCTGGAACCAAGAAAGATTAAAAAACCCAAAAAAGGTTGCTCTAACGCGTTTCGACAGCCAAGCTATATCTTCAGAGAGATAGTGATAGCTTGGCTGTCGAAATGCGTTAGAGCAACTTTTGTTGTGTTTTTTAATCTTTCTTGGTTTCAGGGGACAAGATTTGAGTATCAATTTTTGAAGATAACCAAGGACCAGTCCGTTCCACCAAAGTTCCTTTAAAAAGTAAATATGAATTTTTCGAAAATTTCAAATGTTGATATTTTTCTCAAAATTGCTGGTTTAAACTCACAGAAATTGATGATTTAAATTTGGACCACTGAAAAAAATTGAAATATTGGATTATGGATTCGCAGTAAAAGAGCTAAGAGTCCATGTTTAAGCTCGTATTCTGAAATTTTCATTTTTAACTAGAGATCGACTTTTTTAATTAAAATGTAAATTTGGAGGAAAATAGTGAAAAATTGTAGCAAAAAACCCAATTTTAACTTCTAATATCTAAATTTAAAATTAAGTCACAATTTCTATTTAAAGTCGATATTGCGGGTTAAAAACATTTCAATGTTTAGCTAAAAGTTGTAAAAAATAAATGTGAACTTCAGTGTTGAGAAAAATTCTAGCTAAAATTGGCTTTAGGACAAGGACTGAGTTTGAGTTTAGACCAGAAACTTCCAAAAAAAAGTTAAACGTTTGTATTGAAAATACTAAAAAGGAAGATTACATTTTAACTCTAAATAAAAAATCTGAAAAAAAACTTACGATTTCCTAAGTCAAAATCATTAATAATAAAGTCGATTTTAAAAAAAAACAAAGTTTTAGATTAAACATCAACAATTGGAAGTTTCAATTTGAATTTTCTGGAAAAGTTTTCCCATTTCACGTTTGCTCTCAAAACTTTGACTTTATTTTCAAATAATTTCAAAATTCATGTCTACATTTTTCTTTCAATTTTTACTTTCAAATTCAAAATAACAAGATTAAAACCGATAATTTGAAAAAGTAAAGTCTGTATTTTACGTCGAATTTTTAGACATACATATATCAAGAATTAAATCTACCCGAAAAAGTTCCAGAAAATACCGAAATTTCAAAAGAAACTCAGCATGGTGAAAAAATTTAGTTTTAAGATTAAAGCGAAATAGTTCGCTTGAAACTTCAGTTCGGGATTTCGAGGCAAAATTTCGGGATCAAAGGTCTAAATTTTGAGATAAAAAAATTTGAGATTAAAAAATTTTGAGAAGAGAATTTGATTTTCTTTGACTTTGACAATAGAATTTTTAATTAATTCCAAAAAGAAAACATGAAATTTTGACTTTACAATATAAAATGTGGTCGAGATTTTGATAAGAAAAATGAAGTTTTAAGGTAGTTAAAAAAATAGTGGGTCACCAAAGTGGAGCATAAAAATAACCAAGCCATGACAAAAAAAAGTTTGGGCAGTCTTGGACAGTTCTTCCAAAAAGGTACATAAATATTATTTAGGTCATTTCCTGTACATTTTGGTTAATTGTCTGATTAATTATAAGTTTTAATAATGCAGTAATTAATTTTAGACCAAGCGACGCAAATGGCACCAGTTCTAATGTGCTTTACTCAAGGTATTGTCCTATAAAAACTATCCCAGGTGTCCATTTACACGGTAGTGATGGATGCTTCACTTGTGTGAGATACATGGTGAGTATCATTACCGACGACTTTAAAACATGACGTGACTTTTTTTTCTATTAATTTAAGCCTAAAGATAAAAATATCATCGTTGGAACTTACAAGGGTAAAATTCTTCAGTTCGATGTAGTTTCTGACTCTAACGCTAACACGAGAAGTGAACTTTTTGACGTCGGGTGTGGTGAAATTCTTCACATAGAACCCAATAAAACGGGTAAATTTATCCTGAGTAGCGCCGGAAATGAAGAAAGTTACGTTTCACATTTGTGGCATATAGGACAGCACGCACCAGCGTAAGTTACTTTCGTATTAATTTTATTCGATTAATACCCCACTATTTTAGATTCACATTGGATGGCCACCAACACGTAGAATTTGGCAAAAAGTCACAAAATATAGTAATAGGCACAGAGGGAAATGTAGCTAAGGTAAGAGTCTTATTCTGTATCAAATACATCCTACTAATACTCTAGTTACTTTAGGTGTATGATGTCGCTACTGGGAACGAAAAAGCCAGTTATACTCCAACAGAAAGTAATGGGTACACGATAAATAAGGCGACATTTAGCATGGATGATCAATTAATATTAACAGATGGCGTTTTATTTAATGCCAATTCTAAAGAGCAGATCCACCGATTTGAAAAATCAAATGACACGCAGAGCGAAGTTTTTCATCCAGATGGATCCAAAGTAAGCAAAACGCACAAAGGGTAGTTATTGGTCATTAGATTTTTGGGCCAACCCTGCACCACAATATGTGTACTATCAAGTAAACCCGTAAATACTTCAAAAATACTTATTCCCAATTAATATCAATATTTGTCCAATTACTATAAAAAGTGGCCAATAACTACACAGTTTTAGTTAAACATGATATTTTATGTTTTTTTTACCTCATTTAACTTGAAACTTTTAAGTGTGATGTGTGATATTTTAAAATATCGAAATTGGTGACATGATATTTTATGGTTTTTTTTTACCTCATTTAACTTGAAACTTTTAAGTATGATGTGTGATATTTTAAAATATCGAAATTTTCGAAATATGTAAATCAAACTGTTTAATAAAAATCGAATACTTCAAATAAAGTCAGAATTTTCAAGGTGACCCAAGAGTCCTTCTCGTAAATGGGTGCCAGTGCTGGAGTTACGTTAAGGTACACAAGCTAGAGTTTAGGGCCCACACCATCTTAGGGGCCTTCCAATAAAATCATTGGTATAAGGAAGGCCTTGCGTTGAGAAGTTTTTTTTTGGTCACCAAAATTCTTGAGCCTCGTCGAAACCAGAAATACTCGGGGCAGTGTGGTGACCTTTTTGTTGCTCGCTGAAAAATCTTCAACAAAGTAAAAAATTTAATATTTACTTGGCCCCATATATTAAATAGTTTAGGCGCGGGTATCGACTAGTCCAAGTTAAATCCCTAAACCTAAAATCCTAAATTACATCCTTAACAAAAAGTAACTAAAATCTGGATTTGTGAACGAAGCTGTTGGCGAAGGAAAAGCCAGTAAAAAATAATGAAATTTGGACGACTTGGCTAAGAAGATGCAAAAAATATAGAAATTATATAACGCATTTTTTCTTAAGTTGCTAGTGACTATTATTGTTTTTCAAAGGTCCACATCGCACTTAATTTCATTTGAACTCATCATTTACTGTTTCTTTTCCAGATTATATCCAATTCACGTATCTATGATATAAGAACGTATAACTTGCTTGAAACGGTCCCTATCCTAGATCACTGTGGTGTTATTTTTTGCTCAGACGTTATTTACACGAAACCATTGGTACATATTTCAGAAACTGGTATTATTTTTCAGTCATGCTTTACAGCTGCAAATATCACGGATTATTCCATCATAGGTAGGTTTGTATCAAATTTGAGAAGCTCCCTGGTGACCCATTTGTTTTTTAGCTGCGATTAATGTATGGAGAGACGTGTACGACGTCGCTGTTAACAGTGCTGAAAACCAACTCGCAGTTGTAGCAAACCAGGGACCTAACCAGGGACCGCCTGGCAGATGGGCAGCTGAATCTGAAATACAATTGCTTGACGTTACAAAGCCAACAGATGAGGATAAAGATAAGACTCGCGTAACAAAATTGCAAGTTTTGCCATTTTAATTATTTCGGGAAGAATGGGAAGATGATTGGATTTGTCAACAAATTAAAATAAAAGAAAAAAAAATGAAAAAAAAAATGTTACTTAAATTTTTATTGTTTTAAATATGTTTAGTGTAAATTCTTTATAATAAATCTTTTGCTAGTAAAACTTTTGATTGATTTACCTTATAACTAGGCTTGCATCAGAGAATTTTGGCTAGTGATGTACCTAGTGGAAGGAGATGGCGTCATTTTTGGGAGCATTTTGTCTAAATTTAATAATTTTTGAAATCCGCTTTTTAATTAATGTTATAAGGTGACCAACGTTCCGTTTGAAAGAGTCCCGTTTTTTGAAATTGATTAAAATACGAAAAAGAAAAAAGTAACAAACCCCAAATTCGGGATTTTTTTTGGAATTTTTAAGATTAAAGTAGAAAATTCAAGTTTTTTAAAAACTCTAAGTATCTCTCTGAAGATGATAGCTTCGGCATTCGAAACGCGTTAGCATTTTGTTGTGTCTTTTAATCTTTCTTGGTTTCAGAGGACCAGATTTGTATTTCAATTTTTGAAAATAACCAAGGACCGCTCCGTCCACTAAAAAAATCTCTATATTATGACTTTAAAAGCGACAATTGCAAGCATGACTCACCGGGTTCGAGGGCAGTTATGAAGTCCCCTCACGTTCCCATATATTGGGCGCCAGCAAAATTACAAAAAAATGAAAAGAAAAGAATAAGAAGTAAGGAAAAATCGATTTATTTTGAAAATTTGTAGTACAAAATTGAAATTTTTTAATTTTGAACTTTGAAAATTCCGACTGTTTAAAATTTCCACATTTTCGAGAATTTTTACTTTTTTTTTCAAAATTTGTACATTTCTCGAAAATTTTGTTCAAAATTTCTACTTTGCTCGAAATTTTTATTTAAAATTTTTACTTTTCTCGAAATTTATTATATTTAAAATGTCCACATTTTTGAGAATTTTTACTTTTTTTTCAAAATTTCTACTTTTCTCAACATTTTTTTCTCAAAATCTCTACTTTTCTAGAATTTTTTTTTTTTAAATGTTTACTTTTCTCGAAATTTATATTAAAAGTTTCGACTTCCTTTAAATATTTCGACTTCCTTTAAATATTTCGACCTTCTTTGGAAAATATCGACCTCATTTGAATATTTCGAGTTTTTTTGATAATTTCTACTTTCTCTGAAAATACCGGCTTCTGTTGAAAATTTCGATTTATTTTCGAATATTGACTTTATGAAAATTTTAGCTGAGAGTTTATTTTCATTGAAAATTTAGACTTTTTAAAAAATTTTGACTTATTTTGGAAATTTTGACTTATTTTGGAATTTTTGGCATTTTGTCCACTTCTTTAGCAAATTTCGAAATTTTCTCGAAATTTTCACATCTGTGTGAAAATTCGACTTCCAAAACTTCGACTTTTTCTCGAAATTGTTGGCTCTATTTTGAAATTTTCGACTTTTTTTCTAAATTTTGACTCTTAACACTTCCCGTTTTTCAAAAAAAAGTTTGCTTGCAATGTACATATTTTAATTTTTTTTTAATTTTATTTTTTTGAAAATTTGTGTTTCTCTATTTTAAAATTTCAGTTTTTTTTATTTTTTACTTTACCTTGAAGTTTTGAATTTTTGGATAACTTTTGACTTTTTTAAACTAAATTTTTTAATTTTGACCTTTTTATTGTAAATTTATATGTTTTTTAAAATTTGGACTAGAAATTTCGTTCTTTTTCTAAATATGATTTTTTTTAAATTCCACCTTTGAAAATTGACTCTAAACCTTTTTTATTCTTTTTTACATTTTTTAGAGTTTTGACTTTTTGAATTTCTGAAAAATGACTTTTTTGAAAAATCAAACTTTGATTTCCATTGAAAATTTCTACTTTTCGAATATTTCGAATTTTAAATTTTCCATTTTTTTTTAATTCTACATTTTTCAAAATTTGACTCCTTTTAAACATTTTTCACTCCTTCGCAACTTTGCCTTTCTTCCAAAATTTTGAGTTATTCGCCAAATTCCGACCTTTTTTTCAAAATTTAAACATTATTCAAAATGTCGACTTTTTTTTCAAAATTTTGACCTTTTCTGGAGACTTTGTTAATTTGTACTTTTTTGGAAAATGCTGGTTTTTTAAACATTGCTATCATTGGAAATTTTGAATGTTTCTCAAAATTTCAACCTTTTCTCAAAATTTCAACTCTTTTTTAATATTTTGTGTTTTTTTTTGTAGACTCGATTAGCTATTTTGAAATATTTTCTTCTTGAAACATTGACCTTTACAAAATTTTCACTTCTTTTTTTTAAATTTCGACCTTTCTTCGAAAATAAAGCTACTTCCCAAGGTTTAAATTTTTTTTGAAAGTTTTGAATTTTTTTTTCAAAAATTTTGACTTTTCTCGAGGTCTCGATTTATGTAAATGAGCTATTTAAGAAAATTTTTTTTTGAAAATTTTGACTTTAAAATCAAAATTTCGAATTGTGCTTAAATTTCTACTTTTTCTGGAGACTGTTAATTTGTACTTTTCTGGAAAAAGCTAGTTTTTTAAATGTTGCTGTCATTGGAAATTTTAAATGTTTCTGAAAATATTTTTTAAATTTTTACTTTTCTCGAAATTTTTTTTTAAATTTCTACTTTTGTAGCAATTTTTTTTTCAAAATTTTTACTTTTCTCGAAATTTATTATATTTAAAATTTCCACATTTTTGAGAATTTTTACCTTTTTTTTTTAAATTTCTACTTTTCTCGAAACTTTTTTTCAAAATTTCTACTTTTCTTGAAATTTTTTTTTCAAAATGTTTACTTTTCTCGAAATTTATATTGAAAATTTCGACTTCCTTTGAATATTTCGACCATTTTTTTAAATATCGATCTCTCTTGAATATTTTAAGTTTTCTTGATAATTTTAACTTTCTCTGAAAATACTGGCTGCTGTTGAAAATATCATTCATTTCCGAATATTGACTTGATGAAAATTTCAGTTGAGGATTCATTTTCATTGAAAATTTAAGACTTTTTAAAGAATTTTGACTTAATTTGAAAATTTTGACTTATTTTGGAAATTTTGACTTATTTTGGAAATTTTGACTTATTTTGGAAATTTTGACATTTGGTCCACTTTTTTAGCAAATTTCCAATTTTTCCAGAAATTTTCACCTCTGCAAAATCAACTGCCAAAATTTTTTACTTTTTCTCGAAATTTTTGGCTCTATTTTGAAATTTTCGTCTTTTTTTCTAAATTTTGACTCTTGAAACTTCCCGTTTTTCAAAAAAAATGTTTGCTTGCAATGTACATATTTTAAATTTTTTTTAATTTTATTTTTTTGAAAATTTGTGTTTCTCTATTTCAAAATTTCAGTTTTTTATTTTTTACCTTACCTCGAAGTTTTGAATTTTTGGATAACTTTTGACTTATTCAAACTAAATTTTTTAATTTTGACATTTTTATTGTAAATTATATCTACTAGAAATTTCGTTCTTTTTCTAAACATGATTTTTTTAAAGTCGACCTTTTATTACCGCTAACAACAATTTATTTAATAATTTTCAGCAAAAATTATTATTGTTCTATAAACTTTTTCGAAATTTAGACAAAGTCGAAACAGAGGTCGCCGAGAGAGTAGGTATAGGAGGCATATGCCTCAGGTCCACGTTTGAAAAATATTGAAGTCATTTTTATTCAAAACTAGCTGCTCGCCCCGTCTTCGACCGGGGATTTTAAACTTATTTAAACAGAATAATTATCGCTGCTAAAATGAAATGACATATGATGACATTGAATGTGTTTGACAGAACTAAGGTCACTTTGTCTTCGATTGTTTTGCCTTCCCGAAATCTCTTCACTAATACCTACTTGAACTTTACTGTATGGTATTAAGGTTCAAATTGGCTTTTAAGTATTAGTACAAACTGTTTGTATATGGGAGTATAAAGATGTTGATTTTACACTTTATCAAGATTTTTTTTAAATTATCTCTCCGTAAGAACCTCCCCTGGACTTCCACGAATAATTCAAGACCAAAATTAGCCAAATCGGTCAAGCCGTTTTTATGTGATGTCGTGACAACGGAAAACGGGTTTCATTTTTATATATATAGATAACTGACCCGACAGACTTCGTCCTGTCAAAAAGATTTGTAACCAAATCAAAATGTGTGCATGTGGCAATCCTCGTTTCTGCCACCCCACAGAATACATCCAGCAGCGTGTCTCACCAAACACATTATGTTTTACGATGAAATCCATTAAAGATTTCAACTTTTGTCTAAAGACTCTGGCTGTAATATCATGACGATCAATGGGTGATTGCCCAGGGAATAACTCCTGCTTGATTTCTATCCATTGCGGATTGCATGTAAATGTGATGAACAAATCTGCTGTACCATAATGACGAACATACGACATGGCATCTTGAGCATATTCGTGCATATGCCGAGGGCTTCGATGTATGTTGCTGGAAGAATAGTCATCCGACCCGACATTCTGTGCATTTCCATCAGTATTAATCGCATCTCGAAGGTGAATATACTCTTCAGATCGGAGTTTTGGTTTGATTCAACCTGATGAATGTTAATCTCTCCGTTTCAATTTTAACATACATGTCAACAACATATTTGTGATATAATCGCCGATATTTCAATATGTGATTATCTTCATTTTCCCGGTTTTTCCAGCAATAATTCTAATTTTTCTCGCTGTAAAAACCATCCTTGAACTTCAACGAACATTTTAAAAAAAGATTTGGCCAAATTGGTCCAGGCGTTGTTGAGTTATGCGCTTACCAACACATTTTGCGATTCATTTTTATATTATAGATTTAGGGTTAAAAACTCAGGTTTTTTTATTTTAAATTTTTACTCGAAATTGGTACTTTTTTCCTCAAACTTTTATGTTTGAATTTTAAACACCTTCCTTACGAAGAGTAGATGTAATTTTTATTCAAAGAATATTTATACGAGGAATTAATCAAAATATTGAAGGAATTACTGTCCTAAATATTTTTTATTCTTTTTTAAATTTCAACTTTTCTAGGGTTTTGAGTTTTTGAATTTCCGAAAATGACTTTTCTGAAAGATCAGATTTTGATTTCCATTGAAAATTTCTACTTTTCGAATATTTCGAATTTTAAATATTCCATTTTTTTTCCATTCTACATTTTTCAAAATCTGACTCCTTTTTAACATTTTTCACAGCTTGGCAACTTTGCCTTTTTCCAAATTTTGATTTATTCGCCAAATTTCGACTTTATGCAGTGGCGGCTGGTGACTTTTAAACAGGGGGCGCGCAGATGCAAAAAATATTTATAGTTAAGAGTTTAAGTGACTCCAATGCCGTAGCAAGGTATTAAATTTAGGAGAAACAAAAGTGATACACAGAGTGTGATATTTAATAGTATTTTTACGAATTAAATTTAATTACCATCTAATAACAAAATATTTTTGGGTTATCATCTCTAAATTATATTGATTAAGTACAAAAAAAAAACATTATCGACATTTCTGAGCCTTTTTAAAGCACTCTGTACGGTTGCACCTCGCTACCGCTTTACGTTACTTAATTAAATTTATTTGCTTTTATAGAAATAAAATTATATTATTTTTTAATGAAAACTACATTGGAAGATAAATGTATTTTATTACAAAGTTGTAATTAAACTATACAAAAACACAAAAAAAATATTTTCCATAAATAAAATCCGCTCTATGACCTTTTAAGGAAATAAAGTGTTCTATTACTTTTTCATCTCCTGCACCATATTTTTGTTGATAGACATCATCGCTAATGCATTTTAAACGATCATTGTTCATATTATTGCGTAAGAAACTTTTAATTCTTTTAAGCGTCGAAAAACAGAGTTCTGATTCTGCAGTTGTAATTGATGTTGTTAAAATTATATTTAGTAATTTTACTGTTTCAGAAAATGTTTCAGTTAAATTATTTTCTGACATAAATGACAATAAATTAACGGCGCCAATAATATCAACAAAATCCGATCTTGAATAAATAACTGTCAGTTCTGTTTTCATTTGAAGCGCAGATATATGTGGATAAGCAGAAGTCACAGCTTCGAAAATACTAATTGGAAAAGTAGCTGCAAAACTTTTAAATAGTTGATTTTTAAATAGTTCAGCAGCTAGAATGTGTCCACGGTACGAAAATCACTCCTTCATTTGTGTTATGATTACGTCGCAGATTTCTTTGGCTTACACACTTTTTTGTAAATGATCATCACTTCTTTTTCTTCTTCTATTTGGAAAGTTTGTATTGACGCATTTCTCAATGTCTTCTGTTTCATTTCTAATGGTAGAAATGGTGTTTTCAAAATTAACTATGTCTTTTTGCAGCTGTATACTGTCCTTATTTCTCGACTGAATTTGATTATAAAGAACGTCGACGTGTGGAAGAATTTTGTGAAACAATGTCAACCAAAACATAAATTGTGTGTCTTCTAAAGCTCGTCTGAAGCCGGAAGCTTCATTTAAAGTTGCACCATTTGTACATCGTTCTTCTATTTTTTCAAATACTTCATTAGCTCTTCCCGGTTTTCATACACAGTATTTACTGTTCTAATATTATGATTCCACCGAGTTCCTGCCACATTGGACAATCTCTGTTTGACAATTTCTTTAAAGACATCACATGGATTAGACCAATTTAGAAAAAAAAGCAGGAATAGCGCTGATAGGTTATTAAAAAATACACGAACTTTGGAATGTTCTACATTATAAGATTAAGCTGGTGAACATAACAGTGAACATAATGGGCATAAGGATATTTTGATTTAATTTGGGTCTGCACTCCATTTATAGAGCCACTCATAACATTTGCACCATCGTAAGTGTGTGCAATTAATTTGTGAGGTGTTTGCAAAATTAAAGGGTCCAGTTCTTCTTCGATTACATTCTGTTATGCCTTTGGCGGATTTGTCTTTAAGTCTTTTAAATCCCCAAAAGTTCTCACAAATTGTAATATTACGTACATATCTAAATGTCAATACCAACTGACACCAATTAGTTACGTCTGTAGTTTCGTCACATTGAACAAACAGAAATTCTGAATCTCTAATTTGTTTACTGATTTCATCTCTGCAAATCGCCAGTATAGAATCTAATATTTCATTTTGTATGGTTTTTGATGTTCCTTGAAAAACGGTTGCACTTTTTAAATGTCCTTAAAGGGTTACATCTAATTCAGCGGAAAAATCGACAAGTTCCCTAAATATTTCACGATTTTATGATTGTTTACTTTCTTCATGACCTCTGAGTGCTAATTCGAATGCGCTGCAAAATTTCATGCAGGAAATAATTCATTTCAAAATATAGCGATTTTTCTAACTTTCTCAGTATATTCCATTATATGTTGCCTATGAGCAGAATTAAGTTCAGCTATAATATTGACTTTTCCAAGGTAAAGCGACCGCTGTGCAAGCATTAATATGACTATGCGATCCCTCATGTTTTTTAATAATAAATAGTTAAATCTTTTATTCCGGTTCTAGCCCAACTTAAATCTGACGGTGAAGACCCCGGTGGATTGTAAAATAACACACACGGAAAACAGTACAGCAAATTCGTTACCTTGCAACCACATATAGACTTATTCTTCTTATAGGTATTCGTAGAAAATGCCTTGTAAACGCTTTTTTTTTAGATTTTTTTTTCACACCTTCTGTTCTAGTTTTAACATTGGCAAAGGTCTACCTAGTTCTTTTATTTTTACTTTTTCTTCCAGTGGAAGTTAGCTAAAATCTTTTTTTTTTAATAAATAACTGGTTACTGTTCATTTTAAGCACAGAATTAAATCTTAAATCTAAAGGAAAATACTGAAACTGAAAAATATGCACTTCAAATTTTTACGCGTACTGTCAATGTCATTATTAGTAGTGCGTGTTTATTCAGCGACTATTTTCCCTATAATTAGAACGAAAACAACAAATTAATAATTAGACCCTAGAATGGGTACTGCTATCTCTTTGTGAATAGCGGTACTGTTAGCAGTTAGGCCTCGTAAACGGCAGAATTAGTAATCGCAATCAGATCAGCCGGCACCTACGCATCTTGCATCATAAACCGTAAATACACACTCCAAACTCTGTCTCGTACTCACCATTTGGCAATAGCGCATAAGCGGGGTGCAGCGTTCCCCGGGCTAGCTTTAACGCGGTGTATCTGTAGTTTATTTCTCCGTATCCCGTTGAGACCGTTGATAACCATCACACGACAACCACGCTAGGTGCATAATTCTGCGCGCACCCACGTATTTAAATTTCCTCATAATATATAATATAATGAAATAAAACGTCCTGCGTACGTTATTTCAAGTCACTCACAAGTATTAGTTAATTAGTATATTATTACTTTGTGCTTAAAAATGAGATAAATCCAAATCTTTTACATTAAATAAAAAAGAATAGTTCGCTCATTTCACGAGGAGCGCGCGCTCTCGCGCTCTTTAAGACCAGGCGCCACTGACTTTATGTCAAAATTTAAACATTCTTTAAAATGGCGACTTTTTTTTTCATTTTTTCTGGAGTCTTTGTTAATTTGTACTTTTTTGGAAAATGGTGGTTTTTTAAATGTTGCTATCATTGAACATTTTGAATGTTTCTGAAAATGTCTAATTTTTAAAAAATTTTGATCCAAAATTTCCTCAAAATTTCAACCTTTTCTCAAAATTTTAATTCTTTTTTTAAATATTTTGTGGTTTTTTGTAGACTAGATTAGCTATCTTGAAATGTTTTCCTCTTGAAACATGGACCTTTACAAAATTTTTACTTTTTTTTCAAAATTTCGACCTTTGTTCAAAAATTAAACTACTTCCCAAAGTTATAATTTTTTTGAAAGTTTCGAATTTTCTTTCAAAAATTTTGACTTTCCTCGAGGTCTCGAGTTATGTAAATGAGCTATTTAAACAAAAATTTTTGAAAATTTTGACTTTTTATCATCAAAATTTCGAATTTTGCTTAAATTTTTTTTTTCGACTTTGTTCTGGAGACTTTGTTAATTTTACTTTTTTGGAAAATACTAGTTTTTTTAAATGTTTTCTATCATTAGAAATTTTGAATGTGTTTCTGACACTTTCTAATTTTTTAAAAAATTTTTTCCAAAATTTCAAACTTGTTCTCAAAATTTTTTCAACTTTTTTTCAAAATGTCAACTCATTTTTAATATTGTTGTTTTTTTGTAGGACTCGATTAGCTATTTGAAATATTTTTCTCTTGGAAACATTAACGCTCACAAAAAAAATATTTTTTTTTCCACTTTTTTTCAAAATTTCGACTTTGTTCGAAATTAACTACTTCCCAAAGTTTTTACTTTTTTTAAAGTTTCGAATTTTCTTTTAAAAAAAATTGACTTTTGTCGAGGTCTCGCGTTTATGTCAATAGCTACGTAAATTTTTTTTTTAATCTTGACTTTATACATCAAAATTTCGAATTTTGCTTAATTTCGACTTTGTTCTGGAGATTTTTGTTAATTTGTAACTTTTTTTGGAAAATGCTAGATTTTTAATGTTTGCTGTCCTTGAAAATTTATGATGTTTCTGCAAATTTCTAATTTTTTAAAAATTTTGATCAAAATTCAAACTTTTCTCAAAATTTCAACCTGTTCTTAAATTTTTAACTCTGTTTAATATTTTGTGTTTTTTGTAGACTCGAATTAGGCTATTTGAAATATTTTCCTTTGAAACATCACTTTTTAAAAAAAAAAAAATTTTTTTTAAAAACAAAATTTTCACTTTTTTTTTAAAATTTTGACCTTTGGTTGAAAACTAAACTACTTCCCAAGTTTTGACCTTTTTGAAAGTCTCGAATTTTCTTTTTCAAAAATTTATGATCTTTCTCGAGGTCTCGGGGAAAAAAATTTTAGGTTTTTTTAAAGGGGAAATTTTTTTATTTTTTAAAAATTTTTTTTTTACTTTTTTTTAAAATTTTTTTTTAAAAAACCCCCAAATTTTTTTTAAATTTTTTGCCCTTTTTAAATTTTTTTTGAACTTTTTTTTTGGAAAAAAAATTTAAAAATTTTTGAAAAAACCCCGTTTTTGGTTTTTTTCAAAAAATTTTTTTCCCAAAAAATTTCAAAATTTTTTTTTTTTTTAAAAAAAAATTTTTTTTTTACCAAAAGGGTTAAATTTTGACCTTTTTTGAAAATTTTTCAAATTTTAATTTTTTAAAAGAAAAAAAAATTTTGAAAAAAAATTTTTTTTTTCTCAAAGGAAATTTTTCGAAAGTTTTTTTTTTTGTTTTAAATTTTTTTGGAAAAAACCCAAATTTTTTAAAATTTTTTTTTTTTTTTGGGGTTGGGTTTTTTAAAATTTTTTTGACTTTTTTTAATTTTAAATTTCAAAAATTTTCCGAAAAATTTTGGGCTTTTTTTAAATTTTTTAAAACTTTTTTCCCCTTTAAAATTTTTTGAAACCGGTTTTTTTTTTCAAAAAATTTTTCCCCCCCCTTTGGCCCCTTTATTTTTGACTGGTTTTCCCAAATTTTTGACTTTTTTTAAAATTTCAAAATTTTTTTTCAAAAATTTTGACCCCCCCTTTTCGGATCTCGAGTTATTTTAAATCGGATCATTTGAAAAATGCTTTTTTTTTGGTTTTAAAATTTCGACTTTTTATCATCAATTTTTCGAATTTGCAAATTGAAATTATGACTTTTTTTTTTTCAATTCCCGACGGGCGTATTTCAAATGTCCACTTTATTTTTGATTGTTTACCAAAATTTTGACTTTTAAAAAATTTTCCTATGTTTTTTGCAAAGAACTTTGACTTTTCTCGAGCATTTTGAGTTATGTAAATTGGGGATCATTTGAAAAAAACGCTTTTTTTTTTAGAAATTTCCACTTTTTAGCATCCGAATTCCGAATTAAAGCTTGAAATTTTAACTTTTTAAAAGATTCCGACCGTATTCAAAATTTCCCATTTTTATTTTTGACTGTTGTCTAAATTTTGACTTTTTTTGGAATAAAATTCGAATTTTTTTCAAGAATTTTGATTTTCCAGAGGTCTTTCTAAGGTTTTGGAATTTTTTAGTATATCGGGAATCTCTTTTTTTAGAATTTCATTTTGTGTCTCAAAGTCACGAGTTTTGTAAATGAAACTATCTGAAATATAGTTTTTTTTTTTAATTTTCGACTTTTTAAAACATCAAAATTGTGAATTTTGCTTAAAGTTTTGGACTGTTTTCAATTTTTGTGACCATTTTTCATCGACTATTTCTTTAAAACTTCGACTTTTTTGAGATTTCGACCCTTCTTTCAACAAATCGACTTTTTTCCCAAAACTTTGAATTTCTGTAATTCGACATTTTGAATGATTTCGTCTTTCCCTGAAATTCGAATTTATTTTTGAAGAACCTGATTCTTTTAAATTGTAACTTAAGTGGCATTTTATCAAAAAGAATATTTTTTTTCGAAAATCAACTTGAAAAGTTTCAAAACAAAGTTAAATTTAGAAGAAATTTCGAATTTAAAATTCAAACATACAAGTTTGAGGGAAAAAACAAAAATTTCGAGTAAAATTTAAATTCAAAAACCTAAGTTTTTAACCCCCAATTTGAAAAAAAACGGTTCAATATTTTTGAAACATGGACCTGAAGGCATATGCCTCTAT